>OZ004715.1:36027941-36394857 GCA_963924515.1 Vespertilio murinus | reverse complement strand
TGTATATGTAGCAGAACCACAAAATATCGTTTCTACCATTTGCTATTAGATGTTTATTATTTTCATCAAACACAAGCCATAAAATACCATGTAAATGGCTGCAAAGCACATTATGAAGTGCCTCCCGGTGCGTTTACGCTGGTTCATTTTGAAAATTTCCCTTTTCTTCCAGCTCCAGAAATGACCTTTTAGGCAGCGTCTGCTCCCTTTGGATTGTGCTCCCAGCCAGAGGCCCATTAGCTCATTAAATCATTTATGTGCAGGAGGGGAACTGCAGTGGGGAATAGCAGGTTCTCACAATTTGCTTTTGATATATTTTACCTTGTTGACAAGAACACATTTGATATATTCTACCTTGTTGACAAGAACATATATAGAAGTAAAAACCTATATAAGTAACTTAAAGTTAAGCACTTAATGTCAGGAATGAGTGGTTTTGACAATATGGTACAGACTGAGTTTAAACACTTAGACTGACTTTAGAAGCTCTGACTGATGCAACGGCCACCTTAGGTAACTTTATACTTTTTGTCAAGTTTTTGCATCACTACACTATAGGAAAGCTCTTTCCCGACCAATTTGCAATCATCAAACTCCAAGCAAGCACATGGTGTCACTTTGCTACTTGGATATCCAGTTTCCTCGTTTGTAAAATGGGAGAACGTGTTGAATAAAATAAGGATTTCTTTTAAGCCATAAAATAAAGGAAAATACATCAGGTCAGAATCTAGTTACAAGTCCCTGAATCAACTTTTTTCATGGCTGATTATCTACCATCAGGGAAAACCATCTTAAGATGTATGCTTCCTCATTTGATCTCAAAGTAGACACTTTTGTTGTTCTCCCCATAATGTTGAAGGTGGAGGTTTTAGATGCATCTTGGTTTAATCTTGGATCCAATACTTCCTAATTTTGTGTTCTTTGATGATGGATAGTCAATTTGTGCCTCTTTTTATAAAATGGTTCATTGAAAGGTTTAAATAAGATAATGTATGTGAAAAGATGGATGTTGACTGATAGTGAATATTCTAATATTAGGTTCTATTGCTTATTCTTTGTGTTGATGTTTTTAATTGCAATATTCTTTGAATGTGTGTGTTTATGCATTGATAAATCACTTGGTAGCTTCCGGGGCTCATGGGGCTATCCTGCTCAAGTCTGAAGAACAGTGAGCATTGTGAGAGAGAGAGGGTGGTAGCCATGTTGCAAAGGTCCTGGAGTATTCAGGGTTGATTAAAAAGGTGGGCCCCTTCTATTATCTCCAATAGCAAGCTGCAAAGAGAGTACTAAACTGTAGAACTCTGACTTAGGAGGGACATGTACAACATTACCAGCCATGCCCTTTGCCTGCAGATTTCAAGCAAAGGACCTGAAGAGTATGATGCTAAAAGAAATCAGCCAGTCAGAGAAAGACGAGTATCACATGATCTCACTCATATGTGGAACCCAATGAACAAAATAAACTAATGAACAAAATAGATTCAGTGTCATAGAAACAGGGAACAGACTATCAAATCTCAGAGGGAAGGTGGGGATAGGTGGGTGGTTGGGTGGGGAGAGATGGACCAAAGGACTTGCATGTATGCATAACCCATGGACACAGACAATAGGGTGGTGAAGGCGGAGGGAGAGGGGGTTGCTATAAGGGGTCAATGGGAGAAAAAAGGGTCATATGTAATACTTTCAACAATAAATATTTTAAATATATATATTTTAAGTCAATAAAGGCCCAGTTTGATTCATTGACTTTCCAAAGTTATGAAGACAGACAATGATAAAGAAGATAAATATTACTGTGGTGATGGTATGGGTGTGTGAGTGAGCATGTGTTTGTGTGTGTGTATGTGTGCATGTGTGTGTGTGCATGCCTATTTGGACAATGAGGGAATCCTTATACTCTTTGTTAAAGTAGTTGTTTTGCTTTTTAAAATGTAAGATATTAGAACTAGATGAAGAGGTGTGTGTGTGATTTTTTAGGATGACATTGGTAAATAAAATTATATAGTTTATAATTGTCCAACCGGCTGGTAGGTAGGATGTGCACAGAGGGCAGATGTTCAATGGGGCAACTTTGCAGAGTGCCTTCTTGTACTTCGGGACCCCTCAGGGGATGTCAGAGAGCTGGTTTCAGCCAATCCCCACAAGCCAGGCCCAGGGACCCCACCAGCTGGAGGGACCCCCAGTTCTTCCACTTATGCCATTCGAGCCATGGCACCATCCCAGGTGCGGCCAGCCAAGGAGAGACCCTGGGATGTTGGCTCCAGGACGTGTCCAGCCTGTCTGGCCAGGCCCTACCACATTGGCCACCTTCTAATTAATTCCCTTTCAATGTGCATGAATCCATGCACCAGGTCACTGGTAATTCTATTATACATCATCTCCACAGGTAGAGTTTTATTTTTTATTTTATTTTAAATATATATTTTATTGATGTTTTACAGAGAGGAAGAGATAGAGAGTTAGAAACATCAATGAGAGAGAATCATTGATCAGCTGCCTTCTGCACACCCCCTACTGGGGATGTGCCCGCAACCAAGGTACATGCCCTTGACTGGAATGGAACCTGGGACCTTTCAGTCCGCAGACCGACGCTCTTTCCACTGAGCCAAACCAGTTTCGACTAGAATTTTATATTAACTCAAGGGACCCCCATGAGCTCCTACTATGTACCAGGAACTGCTATCCATGTTGTCACCTTTGTTATCCCATTTAAAGTAACAGAGTTAGAGACTGGCAACCAGAAAACAAGCAATTAGCTGGAACGTAGGAGCCAAAATTATATTTATGGAATGAAATTGTTCATGTATTTTTTTCTTGCTGTATACTAATTAGACTTTTTATCTCACCAGCCTGTTACTGAATTCTTTAACCATCAACTTTTATTCATTTATTTATCCAACAACAATTCATTGAGTGCTGAGCACTATTCTAGATGCTAGAGATACAGCAGGGACTAATATAATTAAGTTTGTTGCCCGCAAAGAGCTTTTATTCCAGTTAAAGAGACAATAAGCAAAAAGATTTAATGTCATGTAGTGGACAGGGCTCTGTAGACAAATAACACAGGCTAAGAAAGCATAATTCCTTAAGACAGAACAAGCATGGCTGATTATTTTGTTCAACTCTCTCCATCCAACCTGCCTACCTGACTGTAGAAATGTCAGGTATATCAGGCTGTGCCAGATTATGATATAATATCATTTCACATGGGAAATAGCTTTTGCCTAAAAAGAGAATGAACCCAGAACAAGGAGAAATTTAGGAAGTCTTTCAGGCCATCCTTCTTAGTTGATAGGTGGAAAACAAAGAATTAACTTGATCAAGACCGCAGAGGCAGGTAATGGTGAAACTGTGCTCAAACTATGCCACCTCTCTCCCAGATAAGATACTCTTTTTCCTGCACCAGATGGACTCCCATCTGGGCTATACTTTTGCCTGAACTTAATGTTCACATGAAAACTTTAAATAGCTTTTGTAGGCAATGTAATTAAAGCTTCAGATACAGACTTTGTATTTTGGCTCTGTCCCCTCTTAGCTATGTAAGTTGGGGCAAAACTTCCATTTCATGATTTATTAAGTGGGGATAATAAAGTGTATTATATGAGATACGCTATATATTTTGGAAATTAAATGAGTTCATTGATGTAAGTCACCTTGCACACAACCTCATATAGAATAATGTTTAAAAACTATTAGATCTTTATTTAATTAAGGACCGCTAATTAATAAATACATTGCATTATTTAACATATAGGGAACATTTATTAATATTTGATGGAAGTAGAAAACTAGTACTTCAGTAGGGACCAAAATACTTTCTTTTTAAACCTGAAGAGTTTAGCTCGTCCCTATTGCTTTAGTTTCTTGTCCGTGTCCCATATATGTTCTTGGGTTGCCCTAGTATAGTGGTCGGCAAACTGCGGCTCGAGAGCCACATGCGGTTCTTTGGCCTCTTCCACAAAATACCATGGCTTGGGTGAGTCTATTTTGAAGAAGTGGCTTTAGAAGAAGTTTAAGTTTAAAAAATTTGGCTCTCAAAAGAAATTTCAATCGTTGTTCTGTTGATATTTGGCTCTGTGGACTTAATGAGTGTGCCGACCACTGGCTTAATAGAATCTTTTGGTCTCTACTGTTGGTTGTCAGTAATGCTCAACCCAGTAAATATAAGGAAAAGACTTGCTGAAAGTAAAAGGAGTGTTCACCTCAAAAATTCTCCAAGAAGTTATTGTCCCTAAATCTCTCAGAAAAAGTAAATAACTAGCTACATAACAGGTGAAGTCAAGGAAGCTTGAGTCTCCAGATTTTATTCTTTTATTCAGATTACTAAGTCCGTTGACTTCATCTATAAACTCAGTAATTTAATACTTCCTTTTTCAAAGCATTCCTCAGTGAGGAGTTCATCATCCACTTGATGGCCTTTCTTTAAGAAATGATCAAGTTTAATGTTGGTCATTTGGCTTTGTCTCATCGCTTTGGGCATTCTCTCACAGGGAACTCACTCACACTAAGTGCGCACCTTCTGGGGAGCCTGGGGCTTTGGAACAATAGCCCTCCCCACTGATTGCCTAACAAATAAGTCGGTGTTTTCTGTTCATCTGAGATGGACATTTTCCATATTTCACATTAAATTTTATCTTCACGGGATACAAAGATGCGATAAAAATGATGTTTTCATGAATAATAGCATCAGCATGTTCGTTTCAGAGCAAATTATCTCTTTTGTGCCCACTTAATCATACTTCTTTTCTGATTTCTGGTTAATTTTTTTTTATCAACTTCTCTTTTGATTCATATTCATTCTCTCTCTCTCTCTCTCTCTCTCTCTCTCTCTCTCTCTCTCTCTCTCGTAAAAGGAGCCCTAACTGGTTTGGTGCATAGAGCATCAGCCTGAATACTGAAGGGTCCCAGGTTCGGTTCCTGTCAAGAGCATGTATTTTGGTTGCGGGCACATCCCCAGTAGGGAGTATGAAGGAGGCAGCTGATCGATGTTTGTTTCTCATTTATGTTTCTATCTCTATCCCTCTCCCTTCCTCTCTGGGGAAAATCAATTTTAAATATATATATATATATTAAAGTAAAAGAAAAAAGAAACCAAATGAGATTCTCTTGCATTTGGGTGAAGACCCTGCAGTTTTTAGACATGAGTACAAGGCTCAGCCAGTCAGACTCATCCAGTCATAGGCTTTGAAGTGCAAGGCTCATGAACCAAAAATGTTGGAGAGACTTTATTTTTAACAGCAGCATCCGGTTTTCAAGATCAAGTGTGATCATAGTCATCAGTACTTATGTTCTATGCTGGTGGTGAGGCTAGTCAAAGATATTATTTGTAGTTGTCTTTGCAAAAATATTATATTGGTCGTCTTTCTTATGGGCTAGGTTTATCCCAATTTGACATAATTCTGACTGTGTGTTTTCTAAACTCTTCTCTCTAGTTTTCCTGCCATTCCTGAAACTTAGTCAATATTCTATAACATTTGATAATATATGTATGAGAATATAAATGTCCTATGTATATGTATGGGTATGTATATGCATGTGCATATATGTAGTTATATGCATATATATGTAGGGATGTGTGTGTCTGTAAATATATTTTATTTTTTTATGAGCTGAACTAAAAAAATATAAACATTTTGCACGCACATATATAATATATATAGTATATATAGTAATGTAGAATAAAATATACATCATATATAAAAAGCACTTTTGTATATATACATATACATCCACACAAATGCTTTATATTTTCCATTGCTTGAAATTAAGACTATTAAAATGATATATTAACTTTATAGTCATGTGAATCAGTTGTCTTTATGGACCTCTTTCAAGTACCTGCTCTATAAACTTTTATTATACCTACAAAAGTATTCTGGTTTCCGTTATCCTAACAGTACCTCCATCTAGTTGGCTCCTTGAGGCTCTATTCCATATCAACTGGCCAGCATCAGCTGATGTACAGCAGTATAGTTGTGATATTAGCACAGGCCCCATAAGTTAAGGCTTAGACTTCTGCAAGACTGCCCTTATTTCAGTTGCCAACAGCACATTGAGTATCTCCAGGTCACTCAGACTTCTGATATCCTGGATATAAATTTTAAGGGTTCCTGTCACCCTATCTGGTTCAGTAATTTGCTAGGATGGTTCACAGAACTCAAGGCAATGCCGAACTTAAGATTACAGTTTTATTATAAAAGATACACTTAGAGTGAGGTCCAGAAGGGAGCGTAGAGCTTCCATACTCTCTTCTCATAGAGCCAGGTGCATCATCTTCCAGGTACATAGGTGTGCTCATCCACCAGGAAGCCTCACTGAGCCTTGATGTTCAGAACTTTCCTAGGGTTTCATTGCATGGGTCTGATTGAATAAATCATGGGCCACACATGATATTCCAAAGTTCAGCTTCTTTAATCCCATTTTTTTTTGTCTCTAGGCTGACCAAAAGCCATCCAGAAACTTCTAGGCACCTACTATCAGTGAGTTCATTAGCATAACAAATACACTCCCATCATTCAGAAAATGGGAGGAAATTTAAAAACTCTTCCTAGGAACTGGCGCACTCTTTATTTTACAAATCATCTTGTAATTGGGAAAGGAAATAAAAAACAAGTGAGCATTAATAGCAGACTGTGAAGCATTTTCCTATTACCCTTCTTTCATCAGAATTGTAACTGATCCAAAAGAAACACAAAAGGCCTAAATGTGAACAAATGGAGATACAATCTGAGTCTGGGTCCTAAGTGAGTGTTGCCACATCTTCCCTCTGACATGGAAGCCACCCATGTATGCAGGATAATGCCAACTTGATTACCTACCCAGTAACAGATAAAGGAAAATGGGAGATAGATCTACCCAGACATTGATTGGGAGCCCTATGCCACTTACTTAGATGGACAATCCAGGTGAACATTGTGCCTACTCATAGGCATACTGTTATCTGACAAGATGTAAAACAACCAGAAAGTGGTTAGTTTCAAATGGGAAACAATCAGAAAATGGTTACTGCTGTGTGTTTCAATGCAGTAATAATCCACCTAGGTGAAAAATATGAATCTTTGCCTGCTAATCTCTTTGTCCAATCACAGTCACTGTTCTACAACCTTGGCCTGAAATCATGTGGAGAGCTGTAAACTGTCCCTAAAACATTTCTTTCTCCTGTGGAGAGGTGTCCAGGTGTTCTCCACTCAATGAAACCTTGAAGAAAGCTTGAAATCATCCCCTAATAATTGTCAGTAGGGAGGTATAAAATACAAAAGAATTGGTATTGCTCAAATGAGTGAAGGAATGAACAATTTCCCACTCACTTTACTGAATGTCATGAACACAGAATACTCCTCACTGCTCCCCTTTCCTCATTACATTTACCAGTTTAGTCTCTATACTCTTGACACTACCAAAATCATATCTGAGAGGTTACCAGAACTTTTCAATTGGCAAATTCTATGGCCTGGTCTCATATGTCAACATCATGGACTCCTCTGCCTCATTTAACATTTGCAACCACCTCCTTCTTATTGAAATGTTTCCTCTTAATTATTACCCAGCACTGTTCGAATTTTTCCATGCCTATGACTTGTAGAAGTCAATAGGGTGCCATTGACTCTCTTTGAAGAAGTGGGCAATTGATGAAAGCCCAATATATTGTGTATTTTCAGCTGTTAGAACCTGGTGGCCAACATTAAAATGGCAAAGGGACAGAGGCAAAATAAAGCCTGCAGTGTGTGGATTTTGTGTCTTCAAAGCAGCTGTTAACTTCCAATATTGAAACATTACCCAAAAGATTTTTAAGTTCTACCATATATGGAGTTCCCTTATTTTCCCAGTAATAACTGATGACTGGATAAATGAACTAACAGTTTCAAATCTAGTAGATCGTTAATTTGTTTGATCATTTTCATGTTAACATAATAGTGAAACCTACATCTATAAATTTACATCTAAAGGGTAGATTTGATTACCTTAAAATTTTAATTCATCCTTCATGTTATATAACACAATTCCGTAGGTCAATTAGTGGTTTCTTGAATCACCCTTGTGGTATCAAACAAATGAGCATGGTGTCATTAAGAAATGTCCACCAACCCTAAAATTTAGAATCAGATATGATATTATTTTTTCACATCTGTGAATTAATTTCACATGTTATATTGTTAACGTAAAAAAAAAACAACTAAACATTGAAACCTATAAAGAATTTTTGTAAGTTTATTTGAGCCAAACTATCGACATATGCTGGGAAACAGAACCTCTAGGAATTGAGATAATGCTCTGGAGAATGGCGAGTTACATCTGTATTTATACATTGCAATCAAAGGAGGGACATAGGTGGTGGTAGATTAAGGAGGTGGGATAAAGCAAAGCAGAGGAAACCCCTGGGATTGGATAAAAAGTAAAATGATGGACATATACCTAGGTGGGTGCAGGAACAATTAACATGATAATGAAGGAATTTGTGGCATCTGCCCTGGCGCCCACCACATTGGGTTGTGCCCCAGGAGCTCCAGAAAAAGGGAAGTTACAAGTTACCCAGACATTTCAAGGGTACGTTATCATAGATGCAAAAAGACAGAGAGGCTCGGTTAAGGTAAAGGTTGACCTTGTCAGTGAAGATACCGGCCTAGGACGTAGCTGCCCACCATCACTGCCTTTAGTTCAAGTTTAATGTCAGACCATCCTTTGTGGTTCCTTTAGGCCTCTGAGTTTGCAAGACCGCCATACAGGCTTCCCCTGAGCTTGTCAGGTCAGCATGTGGCCTCTTTCGTCCACAATGTGCTCCCCATATTTATGTAGCCTACTAAACAGTGAGGAAGAAATTAGCTAAAGAAGGACTTCCAGGTAAAAATGTATGTCCTTAACTCTTGGATTTACTCTTTAGTAAGGCAATAATTATAGCTCATACTAAATCTTTCTAGGTGTCCTTAAAAAATAAAACATGCAAGATGGGTAATAACTAACTATGTAATGGACTTCATTTATTTATACTGCAAGAAGGTGCCACAGGCTATTTAGGCTCCTCAGGCTGACGGGCTACGCATATGATGCATTTTCCATTGAAGGAAGAGATGAGACTTGGTGTGCATACATGTTAGGTGAACAATGCTTTATTTCTGCCACTGAGAAATAGTACCCAAGCACTAGCATACGTAAGTCTCTGTGAAATATGCTCCTTGATGCTCATGAACCTTCTTTATTCTAGAACTTAAGAAGTTTTAGCATTATTTTTTTTAAATTATCCTTAACAGCTATTAGACTATGATTCTCTTAAGGTCAGGGCCTGTATCTTTTAATTGCTTGACCTTGTTTCCAGACTAATATGCTTCTATAGTAATCATTTGGCAACTGTTACGACTGAATGAATAATTGAATGCATAAACAAAGAATGGGAGAAATATATTGGGCCTCCCAAAGCTCACAGGTTTCATTGCCAAAGGAGGGGGGGGTCTTCACAGAAGGTCCTAGGCACTAACTTAAATCTTCAATGTAGATTTTAAAACATGCAATTGAAAAGTGGGACAGAGTTCAAGGACCTAAACTTTTATAAATGCTGACCACATGAGCTCTTATGTTTTTGTGTACTACTCCTTTCTTTTAGATGATTGTTGAAATACCAGCTTTAGAAAGCAACATGGTATTTCATTGACTGTGTACGGGGTAATATGGGATGTCTCTCTGGGATTTAAGTTCGGGCACCTCCTGGAACTGTGTTAATTGGCAGCCCCACAGTGTTAAAGAGCTTGATGCAGCTGGGAAGGGGATCTCTTCTTTTTCCTCCCCCAGAAAGAAAATTGTACAAGGGAAATGTGGCTATTAGAAGAAAAAAAATAGGGTAGTTTTTCATAAGCTCAAAATACCAACCTAAATCATAGCCTAAATTCCCTGGCACAATTTAATATGAATGAGAGTGGTGTAGAATAGTGGAAAAAAACTCAACCATGAGACTTGAATTTAGATGAGCTTTAACATTCCAGCTCTGTCATTCTTTAGAAATGTGATTTTTTAAAAATTGAATAAAAGTTTGTATCCAGGGATGTTCTCAGATCTTAAGAGTACAGTTATTTGAGTTTTGATAAATGTATACACCCATACAACCAATTCTCCCATTAAGATAGAGGAGAACCAGCCAGTACGCCTATGAAGATGTAGAAATCTCCATCAGACACACAAGGGTTCTTTGTGTTCTCTCCTGATCAATCCCTACCCCAGAGGCAAATCATGTTCTGACTTTTATCAGAATAGATTTGTTTTTCCTGTTCTTCAAATGACATAAGATGATGATACACTATGTACTCTTTGCATCTGGCTTATTTTGCTTGACATATGTTTTTGAGATTCATCTATATCATTGTGTATATTATTAGTTTGTTCCTTTCCCTTGCTGAGTCATATTTCATCTTATAAATATACCATAATTTATTTGTCCACTCTTCAGTTAATGGACATACACGTTATTTCCGTTTTTTATTACAGTTCACACTTGAACATCACAGCTTTGAACTGCATGCTTATACATGAATTTATTAAAATAAATAATGTAAATGTATTTTCTCTTTCTCATGACTTTTGTTAATCGCATTTTCTTTGTATTATGTTGTAAAAATTTTCTTTGTAAAAAATATATTTTTATTGATTTTAGAGAGGAAGGGAGATGGAGAGAGATAGAAACATCAATGATGAGAGAGTCATTGATGGGCTGCCTCCTGCACGTCCGGGGGACGAGCCCACAACCCAGACATACGCATTTGACCAGAATCAAACCTGGGACCCTTCAGTCTGCAGGCCAACCCCCTATCCACTGAGCCAAACTAGCTAGGGCCATAATAACATTTTCTTTTTCCTCACTTACTTTATTGTAACAATACATATAACATATAACATATATAACATAAAAATATGTGCCAATCAACTGTTTAGGTTATCAGTAAGGCTTCAGGTCAACAGTAGGCTGTTAGTAGTAAAGTTTTGGGGAGAATCAAAAGTTATATGAGGGTTTTCTCCTATGCATTGAGGAGTTGGCACCTCTAAACCCCACATTGTTCAAGAGTCAACTGTATTGTGAAAAAAATAACATTAAAAATGTTCTTATACAAATCTTTCTGTTAGCAATGCTTTCATTTCTTTGGGGGTAAATACTTAGAAGTTGAATTTCTAGGCCATAGTATAAGCTTTATGTTTAACTTTATTTGTAAGAATTCACAAACTATTATCTAAAATAGTTATACTATTTTTCTTTCTAACAAACAATGTATAAACATTCTAGTTGCTTCTTAGTTCTACTTTTAAAATTGCCAATCTTTTAAATTTTGGTTTTTCTGATGGGTATATATTTGATCTCATTTGGTTGTAATTTGCATTTCTCTGTTTGAAGACTTGTCAGATAGCAAGTCAGTCTACCCGCTTTCTTATGCTTATTATTTGCATGATTTACCTTCTTATTTTCTTTCTTTCTTTATTTTTATTATCTTTATATTTAAATATGGAACTTATAGAAAGCTTATAATTGTGTCTTTATTTTGTACTCAGTTCATTTGGGTGTTAAGTATAGTTACATGTAGTATAATCATTGATAAGGTTGACTCTATCATTTTCTTATTAGTACTTGAGGTCCAGGGCATGAAATTCATGCACTGGAGTGGGGATGTCCCCCAGCCTGGCCTGTGCCCTCTCAGGGATTGGGCCTAAGCCAGCAGTCGGGCATCCCTCTCACAGTCCAGGACACCTTGCTCCTTACTGCCTACCTGTTCACTGCTCCATAATAAGGTTGTTGTGGCTAATACACCTGGACATTATACTCCTCTGGTGTGTTTGGTATAGAGTTCTGAGTTCAATCATTGTGCTTTATCTTTGTCTAAGTCCTTGTATTTTCTTATCTCTAATTTTTATAACCTGGGTTCTTTCCCCTTAAGTCTGTAAAACTATGCAGAATAGTGATTTCCTTGATTGCTACGTATCACCTTGTTTCTTGAAATCATCACTCTTCCCCCCTCATTTTTCAGGCATCTAGCAGCCTTGACTTCCATTTTTTGACACTTTTACGCAAACTGAGCAGTGTCTTCCTCAGGTGATAACCAGACCAACAAGGGGGTCTTAACCAGTGTAGTCCTCTTCCTCCAGTGCTGTAAACAATATCCAGTTTATATTTGGCTTTGCTCACTCTCCAGTATCATAAAATTATTTTTTCCTTAATATTGTGTCCAGATATTCTGATTATTATCTATGGAGAATTTAGTCCCGCACAAACTACTGTGCCACTACTGGAATAATAATCTTGAAAAATTAATCGCTAAGCCTTAGCTTTGTCATTTGACAAATTCTTAACATCTGCCAAGGATGAACTCATATGATTTTATTGCAATTAATGTTATGCAGGTCTTTCCTGAGCTGACTTGTTAACCTAGAGACTGAACTTTTCATGTGTCATGTCTCCATAATTAGCTTCCCTCTAATTCCAGGTTTTGCTGTCTTCTGGGGCTTTCCCCCCCTTCTAGTCCTTGCTATTATCATGGATGTTTCAAACATTATATGCATATCTCTTTTAATGAAGGAATGAATTCTTGGACATATGGTTGCAACTGAACTGGGCATACGTGGGTCATTATAACTTAGTTTTTCTAGTGATTCGTTTCTGACTAATCTACTATGTGCCATGCAATTAGCCTGTTAGCTCGTATCGCTAGCTTCTTACCATTATAAAGTGCTCTGTGGGGGAAGTGGTTAAACTCGGGGCATAATCCTCCTAAACCTGATGCCTGACAGCTTAAGCTTTACTCTGCTTTGCACTTTAACAAGTAAAGTAATCCCATGTTTACGCCTCCTTTGAAACAAAATAAAAATCAAACTATATGTTGAGAATGGAAAGACCATCAGCCGCAGGGAAAAACAGCTATTAGTAAATCAAAATGAGATAAAGACCCACTTATAGAAATTAAAAAACAAAAGCCAATTAAAGAGACAACATTTTAGAGAGAGGCAAGCCTTTGTTTGCCTGTAAAGTGTTCAGTGGACCGGAGCACCTACCCATCTTTAGTCTCAATGACCCGTCGGAAAACAAACCATTCTGCAGGGGGTAGAGCTAACCCAGGTAGGTTTTTATCTCCGTGTCCACCTTTTCAATTCCATACCTCCTCAATCAAATATATACTGACATTTCATTGCATAGCTTCTTCACATCATGCTTGCATGTTGATTGTTAATCTTGGGGCCTTTTCTTCTTTTCTTTCTTTCCTGAGTGGTGGCTCTCATGGTTTGCTTTGGGAATCTAGAGACCACTGAATTAAGACTGTTTGTGGCCAACATTTTCAGTATACCCAGTCATTGCACAATTTCTTGCGATTTGTTGCTACAAGTATATTTGGATTTCAACATTGGGTTCTTACCTTTGCCTAATTGAACAATTTCTGCTATCTTCATCCGAAAGACTGACTTTTGTCAACCCCCAAATTCATAAGGTTGAGGCCTTAACTCAAAAATGGCATTTGAAGATGGAGCATTTGGGAGATGGTTAGATTTATATGGGGCCGCGTTTCATGCTGGAATAAGTGCCATTGTAAGAGGGGACACCAGATAATCTGTTCTCCCTTTCTTTCTGCCACGTGAGAAGGTAGCTGTCTGCAAACCAGAAAGAGAGCTCCCACCACAACCCAAATAGGTTGTATCCGAGATTCCTGACTCTCAGATCTGGAGCTGTGCAAAAATAAAGTTCTGTTGGTTAAGTCACTCGGTCTGTAGTATTTTGTTACAACAGCCTGTGCTTACTAATACATTCTACTTCCATAATCTGGTTGCTTATTATCTTCTTATGTTTATAAAACATTGATCTGTCCATCTTTTCAAATTGATCAGTGCTGCAGAAATAACTCCCAGATCTTGGTGACTTAACATCCCAATGCTACATGATTTATTTCTTGTCAATCCAATTCACGTAAATTGAATTGAAAGGCTTCCAGAAAGACAAAAATATTTTACTATCCTTTGAGTTTAAAGAGTGTTCACTGACAATTACCAAAGAATAATTTTTTTTTGATAATCGACTATGCAAGCATGACATTCTATCTAATATAAAATATAATAATGGGACATAACAGACAATTGAATACACTGCAGACTTAAACTCCATTAGTAGCTCTGCAAAACATTATCAATCGTCATATTGCCTCATTTAACATTTCCTTGCATGTAGTTACTTATTGTTAGCTAAATAATCTATCTTATTATAATAAACTAGAGGCCCAGTGCAGGGCATTCGCCCACCCCTTGGGGGATGTCTGTCAGCCAGATTAGGCCCACCCCCCCGGGGGAACAAGCCTAAACTGGGGAGCAGGCCTAAGCTGGCAGCCAGACATTCCCCGAGGGGCCCTTAGTGCTGCCACAGAGGCAGGAGAGGCTCCGGGCACTGCTGCTGCACTTGCCAGCCATGAGCCTAGCTTCTGACCGAGCTAGAGTACACTGACCAACAGGGGGCAGCTCCTTCATTGAGCGCCTGCCCCCTGGTGGTTAGCACACATCATAGCGACCAGTCATTCCACTGTTTGGTCTATTTGCATATTAGGGTTTTATTACATAGGATAATTTCTAGACTGTTTCTTGGTTAAACATTTTTGAATGTTTGTTTTGTATCATGCTGGGCATTTAGCAAGCACTCCATATTGTTAGCTGCTACCAACATCATGTCCATTATTAGTGATCAGGCCTGATGAGGTAAAAACTGTTGTTTTCCCTGTGTTATAGATGGATCCTCTTAGGCTCCCAAAAATGAAGCTACTTTTACAAAGTTAAATAAAGCAAAATGTGGCATATCTAAGATTCAAAGCCATATCTGTCTGGGCCAGAGTCCAGAACTTTAATCAATGTAATATAATATAATATAATATAATATAATATAATATAATATATAATTGTGATATATCTTATGTTCCAGACACTGCTGTAAGTGCTTAACCTATTTTTATTTAGTAATGTATGGTTTCATTATTGGCTCACTGAGCATGAAGACATTATTTTATTTTTCCAGATTAGACATAACAGATTCCCAATAAATACTTACCTATTTCATTTTACTTAGGCCCATACTTTAGAAATATCCAGATTTCAGATCCTTACATATTGTTTAATTAATCTTAATGTTTTTCATCATAGTGTAGTAATGAAAATAAAGTGCCTAAGGTGTTTGGAAAAGCGAAGACTTCCTTATTTAGAATGGTCAAGGGTTGTGCTGTCAGCCTAGAGCAATTTGGCAAACTTGTCCCAAGGTTGTGATTTTCAACATTGAATGAAAATCCCTAGGATTCTACACCTGTGACCATCCACTGAGGGGTCCAGCAACAAAGATCAGAGACCTGGTGGCAGGGTTTCCTACTTTGGGGTCTATCTACTGGGGTCTATTTGGGGTCTATTCACCCTCTCCCTCATCTTGTAGCACAATTATTTGCACCTTAACACAAGTCACATTTTAGCAAAGGTTATAAGTCCCTCCCATAGGAGTTTTTTTTTGTTAAGTGTTAGATCTTTCTTTATGGTTTTCAGTGGGTTTTTCCTACCTACTAAAATAGACATAATCGGATACATACAGTTTTAGGAGTGAGCAACCTCTCTTAAAACTTCAAAGATTTCTAGTGTAGAAATTATTCTCTTCCATCTATATGGAAGATGCTGATTATTTCATTCATTCATTCCATCCGCCACCACCTCTTCTTTACATTCTTGTTTTTGTTTGCTTTGAATTTTTTCAAATATTTTGTGAGATGGATGGAATTATAAAGTTAGGACAAAAAATTAGGATGGAGTAGAGAAATAAAAAATGAATTTCTCTCTATATATAGTATTTGAGATTTTTGAAATAGAGAATTTTGTTTGTTATTAAATTGTATAACAATGTGTAAAAGTGTCACTATATATTTATTTAATCTTCACCTGAGGATGCTTTTCCCATTGATTTTTAGGGAGAGTAAAAGGGAGGTGGAGAGTGGGGGTGAGAGAGAAAAAAACCAACATTGATGTGAAAGAGACACATTAATCAGTTGCCTCCTATACACACTCAGATCAGGGCCAGGATCAAACCTGCAACCGAGGTATGTGCCCTTGACCAGGAATGCAACCGAACACCCTTTGATGTGCAGACCGCACTCTAACCTCTGAGCACACTTGCCAGGGCTAATTATACATATTTTTAGACTCAATGATAATGTCAGAATAACTTGAATTTGCTTCCAGATGCCCCATTTGAACTTTATAGTGGTATTTATTGGTACTCTTCCTCACAATTTAGATTGTACAACATAATCCTGCTTAGAAAATCATTTCTCAAAAACTCTATTTGGAAAATGTAAATAGGCTATAAGTTGCCCATGCAATGAATTCCTACTCAATTTAGTTGTTTTCTTCTCTCTTCATTCATTTGCTAAACTAATGTTTACCAAGCGACATGCTTTTAAATGGAAAGTGGTAATTTAGATCTAAAATAAAGTATTAGATATTTTCTTCACAATTCAAATTTCTAAGAAAGTTAAATTAGAACAGATATCTATAGAACGTCAGTAACATCTTTAATAAAGTAGTTAATAACTTTTCTTCTTTTGTGGTGGTGGTGGTAGGGAATTATTTTGCTTCCTAATTGACCCCACTCATGGTCTAATTCTTTTTTTTTCTTCTTTTAAAAATATATTTTATTAATTTTTTACAGAGAAGAAGAGAGAGAGATAGAAAGCTAGAAATATCAATGAGAGAGAAACATCCATCAGCCACCTCCTGCACACCCCCCACTGGGGATATTTCTGCAACCAATATACATGCCCTTGACTGTTTCGCAGGCTGACACTCTATCCACTGAACCAAACCGATTTTGGCGGTCTAATTCTTTATTAATCAAATGCCAAGTTTTCAAATTTCTTGGACATCACTCTGTTAGGAAGCTACCAAAAAAAATGCAAATGTGGATGACAATTTTCAAGAAAACAAAGCTCCAAATGAATGGAATGCCCGTGCATTTCCAAGAATGGGCAGCAATCAACAAATGAATAATGGCAGCAGCTGAGTTGGAAAAAACACGGGATGTTCCAGCTGAAGGCTAGGGCTACAATGGGATTAATTTGGCACTGGGTCCCTTTTAGTTCTGGCATTTGGACCACAGTTGATTTTGCTAGTGACCTAGTTCCACCTGCATCTGTCACTGCTGCTTTCAGACACTTGACAAATTCTTTGTGGTATGGGGTTGGCATACTGATCTGGACTAAAGCAAACACATGTTTTCCCTTTATGCCTTCACTGAATGGCTCTGGGGAGACAGATCGTATATCTCCCTATAGGTAAGGAAGTCCTGCCAGGTATTTTCTTCCCTTGACAGCCTTCAGCCAATGGCAAGAGAGGATCGCTCCATTTACTGGACAAAAGATGGAGTGTCCAGTGCAGTGTCAGGTGGTATACTAGGGATGTAATGATAACCTAAGCAAACCATTGTTGAGGTACAGAGCTGGAAAACGGCTACTCTTTCAAACTTGCATGAGGCACGTGGGGCTATGACATACAGAGTGAGGAGCGAGACAGTGAGAGTAGAGAGTAGACTGGTGGGATAAGAGGGGCTCAGATCATGCCGCATTTTGTTTCATATAACAAACTATTACCCCATTAGAATAGAGACACTCTCCCAGGCACTGAGTAAATAGTAGAGACCAAAAGACATTCATGGTTTCTGTTCACTCCTGAAGCACACAATCGAGTTCTCCACCCAGTTAGATAGGTCCCTGGTGCTCAATAGGAATTGGTGTATGTTTGATGTTCATGTTACAGATTCTGTAGCAGAGTCTCTGCCATAAATCTATGCTCTATGCTATGGATGGATATTCTTTTTTCCCCCAATTGATTAGAGAGAGAGAAAGAAGTATCAATGTGAAAGAGAAACATGCATCATTCATCGGTTGCCTCCCACATATGCCCTGACTGGGGATAAAACCAGAAACCTGGATATGTGCCCTGACTAGGAATCGAACCTAAGACCCTTCGGTGCACGGAATGATGCTCCAACCGAGTCACACCAGCCAGGACAGATGAACATTCTTTGAAGGGGATTTTCTCAAGGATAACAGACATGACAGCTACCATGTACTTTGTCAAGAGTGATGAACAAAAATGAGTACCAGACAGGACATTTACCATAGCAAACGTCCAATCCTGGACAAAAAGCATCCTGTAAAATAGCATCGGTCACACAGACATATTATGGAACAGATGCCGGGCTCAGTGTTCCAGTAGAGAGAGTGGCTTTGAGGTTCTGTATTTTAACAAGAGACACCAGTACAATCAGATGTTAGTGAGGTTCGGTTCATAATGTACTTAATTGCAGTAGGTAGGGGAGAAGTTAACAGTTCTTTGGAGAGTTTCAAAGAAGAAAGGGTAATCATTCTTACCCTGCTACAGAAAGGTCAGGCAGGGCGGGAACTAAAGAGATAAAAGCTAGATTTGGCGAATTAGGAGTTACTTGGCCTTTTACTACAGGTGTGTAAGTGACAAGATATTGTCAAAGACTCAATTTCAAAGAGCTGGAATGAAAGACAACGAAGGAGAAGGGGTAGGCATTTGAGTATTTATAAGAAGCTTATGGATGTTGTGAAAGTGGGGTGGGCAGAGAGAAATGCAATTTGAGTGCAGGTGGAAAGGGGACACAGGAAAGCCTTCTGGGGATAGAGATTCTCCGGTTGTGATTCACTGCACCAGGCAGCAGGGCCGTTTGCCTGCGCCATGCCATTTTCAGCAGAAATTTTGTTTGTGATATGATTGGAGGTGGTTTGAGTTTTTAATAAGAGCTGATTGATATAAGGTTCTGCAAGAATACAGTCTTCCACATCTATTTCAGAGTGGAAATGGACCGTCAGGAACTATGAAAGGGAACTGTTTGGGCTCCACCTGGTTACAAAGAGAAGCGATCAGGTCAGGTGGCCCAGGTGAGGGGGTTACAGAGGAGTCAGGGCATGTGTGGCCAGGCTCTGCAGAGAACTGGAAGAACATAGATTTGTTATTGAGTGGACACCCGCTAATGTGGCTCTGAGGAGCCGGCGATCTTGCTTGCTCTTAGAAGCAAGCTGTTGGCTTCTACTGTGACTTTGCCGCCACTTGGATCCAGTCATTTTTATGTTCTGCTTTTTTTTTTTAAAGTCTCATGCCCTCTTGAGATCTCTGCTGCCCCATTATTGCACTGCCTTTTCTCTGTGTCTCATGTTCAAGATAACACAAGAGGAAAAATTGGTGCAGCCGGTCCCCCCATTGTGGATGATCCCCATTTGATTTCTTTAGAATATATATTTTTATTGACTTGAGAGGAAGGGAGAGGGATAGAGAT
The DNA here is from genome assembly GCA_963924515.1 of Vespertilio murinus. NCBI lineage: Eukaryota > Metazoa > Chordata > Mammalia > Chiroptera > Vespertilionidae > Vespertilio > Vespertilio murinus. Next base: position 36,375,530 of record OZ004715.1, on the reverse strand, counting down.
ATAGAATTGTTGATGGCAGAGAAACATTGATCAACCGCCTCCTGCATGCCCCTTACTGAGGATCGAGCCTGAAACCAAGGCATGTGCGTTGACCAGGAATCGAGCCATGACCTCCTGGTTCAGGGGCCAATGCTCAGCCACTGAGCCATTTGATTTTTTTATGCCAGGCCAGGTTAGAGACTACTGGGCCTGATAGCGACTTTGGGCAAGGAAGGAACTTCCCAGTCCAACCCAATAGGCCCAAAATAATAGAATCACAGCGCCATAAAAAATGAGCCCTTCTGTGGATGGATGGTCTAGGGTTTTTGTTTGTTTGTTTGTTTGTTTGTTTGTGTTGTGTGTGTGTGTGTGTGTGTGTGTGTGTGTGTGTGTTTTGTGTTTTGTTTTGTTTTTTCAGAAAGAGGTTGTAGTCAGGTCAGGTACTTTGATTTCAATGCTGATAATGTTTCTCAAGTTTCTATAGTGTAATAAGGTTTAACTTAGTAGAAGAATTCATAAGCAGATTTGTCTCAGAGATAGCATGCAATTGGAGATTTTGCAGCATCTTCTTGTCCCAAGAGCAATGTTCAGTTTTCTTAATTTAGGAAACCCGCTCAAAGACTGAGTAAGTGATGCAGGTCCAAGTAAACAGATTTCTCAGGCAAATGTGTGTGGCTGAACACCGAGCCCAAGATAGGGAGTGAGAAGGAAGTTCGGTCCCATCTTCCAGGCTCCCTCACCTTTCCCTTTGGCGGAGGTGCAGCTGTGTCCACTTCCGGTTGGCCATGTCCAACCTGAATCGGAATTCAGCAGAAAGATCGAATTCAAGGAAGTTGTTGTCACTTTGTAATTTGAAGCAAGAAAAGCTCTGAGGAGAAGTAAATATAAAATGAAATTGGAAGCTAAACATTTCCTTTGTTTTAACTTTGCAGGATTTATGTTGCGTCAATGTTGCAAAAAGTTTGTTGATTTTACCAAATTTTGTGCCACCTCTGATGAATGTTTTATGCCCCCCCTCTACTCTACTAAGCTATGACCCACAGTATGGGTGTGCATAAAATCTTTCAAATTGTTATGTTTAACTCCTTTGTTAGCTGTTTGGTGATTATCTATAGGAAAAGGAATTATTGCCAATAAACCTGTCAGGAATGGCAAACAGTGGCCTCTCCATTCACATCTGCGGTTCCAGCTCCACCGGGAAGAGGTGGGACCCTGTCCCCTTTCTTCCTTGATCAGCTTTGCCGGTTGAAAATAGAGGCTGACCTGCCAATGAATCAATTCACTTGCCCGTGAAAGGAAACTTCCATCTGTGTATTTCTCTATTTTTGGGAGTAATGCAGGTAATACCAATTGAGAGGAAAGCAATGCCATTGCAAACAATTATTAGAATTTCCCCATTTTACCCACTGTCATGAAGAGCATGCCTATGGTTCCATTATAAATGCATTATCAATTATCTAGAATTGATTGTTGCTTTCTTTTATGTTTTTATCTCCCACCTTTAAATTAAATCTGTTTAGCTTTCCTTAAATTAGATGAACAAAAGTCTAAGCCAAACTGTTCTATATACACATGTACTTCAATTCTTTTCTGAAGTAAATAGCCGTCAATATATACGCATATACATATACATATACATATACACACATACATTCAAAGAAATTATATGGGACAAAAGATTTTTCCACTCTGGAGGCTAATTCTCATTATTTATCTTAAAACACTGAAGCTATAAAACATCAATGCATTGACTATAGAAAATCATTTAGTGGCCAAGTAATTTAACACACTACCTAAATCTCCAGTAGGTTTTAAATATGGTGAAAACTTTTTAAAGACTTCAATGCCAGATGCTCAAGCAATTCATATTATATGAGTATTGATTATGTACTACTCCTTATGGGAACCTATAACAATGATTTATAGAAATGAATAAGAGACATGCCAAAAATTTCACAAATGAGTAGAGTTAATTATATTAGCTTACTTAGCCTCAGGTTAATTACTGCAATTAGATTGTTGCTAGAGGCACCCTCCCATTTCAGTGAGTCATTTGGTGTTCATTTTAGTTCATAAAACATTAACAGATCACCTACTAAGTGCCAGATGCTAGGCTGAGAATGCCAGAATGAATGAGATGTGTAGAAATATCTATTGTATAATCTGGAGGAGAGGAGGATTTATAAATATGACAAGACTGACAGGAGAAGTGTCTATACTGTGCAAGTGAAAACAGATGAGGAACATTCAGCACAGTATGCATGGGAGGAGCCCTGGAAAGAATCTTCCAGAAAATGATGTCTGAGATACATGTTGAAGTACAAGTAGTCAGCCCCGAGAAAAGGGGCTTGGTGGGGAGGGTCGGGCAGAGGTGAGGAGAGAGGATTCGGGGTGACATTGCGATAGGCTGTGTGATTGATCATAGCCACCTCATGGAAGGACCTATACCTTATGCTCAGGGGCTGAGCCTGCCCCGGGGATAGATCACTAGCGTTTTAATCAGAAAAGACACAGGGTCTGACATGCATTTGAACTGGTCCCTTCAGGATACATGGTGACAGAACGGATTTGAAAGGAGGCAAAACTAGAGGCCAGAGTTGCTCTAAATGTTTTTAAATTATAGAAGTGCAGGCAGCAGGTTGTGAGGGCCAGATACTGGGACTAGATGTAGAGGGAACCAAGTCAGGATGCATTGATGAAATGAAATTGCCAGCACTTGGTACTTGATTCCAGATAGGGAAGGGAAGGGAAGTAAAGAAGGAACCCATTTCTCACCTAAGTGGCTCAGTGATGGCCTTCTCTCTAAATGGTAGATTCCGAGGAGCAGAGAGTCATTGTAAACATTGATCACTTTAGTTGTGATTATGTCTATGATTAACTTATGGTATCCCATGCCATTGTGGCTCAGTGGTTGAGCATTGACCCATGTACCAGGAGGTTACCAGTTTGATTCCCAGTCAGAGCACATGCCTGAGTTGTAGGCCCGATCCCCAGGAGGGGACGTGCAGGAGGCTGCCAATCAATGTATTTGCCAATCAATCTATCTCTGTATCCCTCTCCTATTCTTTCTCTCTAAAATCAGTAAAAACATATTTGAAAAAAAAATAATATAATAGGATAAACTTGTTGATGGATTATTGCCATGCATTTTTACCTATACATTCCTTAGAATATGTCAAGGCCTTTTTAAAAGCATTCTGTTCTATTTTGAACTTCCAATTAAATAACAATTTACATGCAGTAAAGTATACATATCATAGTTAAATAGTAGTTTTCACTTTGCAAAAAATTCATTGATACACAGAGCATCCCCATGTGAGCACACCTATGGAAACACTACCTTGGATCAAGAAAAAATACATATTCCCATACCCCACCCCAAAAGCCCTATTTAAGGGCCTTTTAAAGTTAAGCCTGAGATCAGCTTTCTGTAAGAATTACATTTCTCCATCTACCCAGCATTTTTGGCAAGGGGCAAAAATGGATGAAGTTGAAATTTAAGTTGGCAGGAGTGCAAAAAGGCAAGAGATTTATTGATGCTGTTCATACTGTACTTGGTAAAGAACATCTCCAAGAAGAAAAAACGGTGAGACTTCTGCAGTTAATTCATGATTCCATAACAGAAGTGACCTGGTCAGCCATTTTTATGGAAGGGATATGTTACTCTTTAATGGTTTGCAATTGAGATTTCGTATTTTATCATTTTTAAACGTGTTTCTTTCACATTATTGTAACTCTGATGTTGAGATATACAGTACACAGGATGCTGAGTTACAGCTGCTATCAGCCTAGTGCTTGGCAGCAATCAGATGCCTTTGACCTGACCACTTGCCCTTGGTCTAAACCAGTGGTCGGCAAACTCATTAGTCAACAGAGCCAAATATCAACAGAACGATTGAAACTTCTTTTGAGAGCCAAATTTTTAAAATTTAAACTTCTTCTAACACCACTTCTTCAAAATAGACTGGCCCAGGCCATGGTATTTTGTGGAAGAACCACACTCATGGTATTTTGTAGAAGAACCAAAGAGCTGCATGTGACTCGCGAGCCACAGTTTGCCCACTATGGATCTAAATGATGGCTGGCATCACCCCCGCTGAGTTATGTGCATTGATGGTGCTACACATGTCGCTGCCAGGTGCTGAGCAGTGCCACCACCAAAGGCAGAAGCACTTGTCTCATTCCTTACAAGGAAGGAAGAAACGTAGGTCACCAGGAGCTGATGTGAGGGCTTCATCCTTTACTTCCAGGGGCCTGGGACTTGGTGGAGGAAGAGACCAAACCATGTGTGATCAGGCAAGAGAGTGCTGTCATCAACACTTCAAAATGAGCTGGAAGGAAATTCTGTAGAAAATAATAATGGCGGATCTTGATGGTTCCTGGGCGGGTGTGTGTGTGCGCGCGTGTGTGTGGCGGAGTGTGGATAGGAAAGTGATTGAGAAGAATTGTACTTAATGCTGAATGTGATCAAGTTTTACATTGAAAAAAAATCAGAGAGGAAGGGAGAGGGAGAGAGAGAGACAAACATCAGTGATGAGAGAGAATCATTGATCTGCTGCCTCCAGTATGCCCCCCACCAGGGACTGAGCCTGCAACCCAGGCATGGGCCCTGACCAGGACTTGAACCCTGACCTCATAGTTTATAGATTGAAGCCCAACTACTGAACAACACCGGCCAGACAACCACATCATTTTTTTTTAAACATTGTAGAGCACACATTAAAGTTATTATGTAATGAAAATGTTTGTTTTGATAAATATGGAATAATTCTTAGACAAACTCAAAACAGTTCCAAGTGATAAGAACAATGTACCACAATTTAATTGTGGCATTTTTTTATTGTTTAATTGTTGTTGTTTTCAGTGGTATATTAAATAATGTTGCATTTACAGTGGATGCTATAGTCAGATGTAATGAAATAGAGTGAATCTCCCAACCCCCAACTCCTGAGCTGCCCCAGAATCTGTGGGAGCCCTCAGCAGTATGCTAGCCCATGATGGCGGCCAAAGGGAAAACAGTGGTTGGCATCTGAATACTTATTATCTCATATTCTGAGATTACATGTGTTATTTTAAATGCTAACGTCTCTATAAATGAAATTATCTAATTATTCTCATTTTATGGTTAAGTACCTTGCCAAGATTTGAGAGCTCTTCACTGTCAGAAGTTGATTTTTAAGTTTAATTTACTTTTTTCCATCACTATTTATCCCCTCTCTGCCCTCTGCCACTTCCATCCGCTCCCCTAGAAATGGATTTTGAAGTCACGTGTAATTATTCCAAATGTCCTGAGTTTAGCTACTAGGCTGTGCCTCTCAGCCAGGAGGTACCGGAATTTTTTCAATTCAGCTGTGACATAGCAAATTTAAGTGTCCAACTTAATGGAAAGAAAAGTTTAAAACTCTGGAGAAGAAACATTCAGAAGTTTTTTTTTGTTTTTTTTTCATGCTTGAGTTACTCCAGCTCAGACAAGAACACTAGTACATGCGCAATAGAAATGGAGCTAACTCACTGCCTTATACTAGTACTTAACATTTGAACGGTTTAATGAACAATGAGGTTATCACACAAATGCAGCCTGTTCAGAAGAATGTGCAATTCCTTACACACCTTCAAGCCAGCTTTGTTAATAATAATAATAATAATAATAATAACAATAAAGTCAACAGTGTACTAGAAACTAATTTCCAGTGTGTGGCTAGCATCCTTAAGTTCTTGTCTATACACTTCCATTTGGTGGATGCCCGATAAACTTAGACATTCTGTTCTAAAACCTAACAGAATGAAGATCTTATGTAAATACATGTAATGTAAATAAAATACCTAATTTATTTTATTTACATAATTTTTCTATATAAATAATGATGTGCACACAGAGATTGCGGTTTCCTTTTGCAAAGGAGAAGAAAGCTTTCTCTTTGCTAAGGCCACAGAAAGGACCATTCAGACTAATATGTTCTTTTGGTAAAAATAGATAAGAGTCCATTGATAAATTCTCCTCTCTCCCAATTTACCTAGTTCTATTGGAATCACCACAGGAACTTGTGTCCTTGGCAATGTCTAAACTCCGCACTTTCAGGAAGCTCAAGGTGTATCACTAACTAGAATCAGTTGTGAGCATAAGGCCAAGGGTCTGGGGGGAAGTTCAGCATCGGCTTAGACCACATTTGATCCTTTTGACAGCCATCTCAGGGTGATTTCTTTTCATTGCTCATCTTAGTCCCATTTGCAGGTCATCGATGCTCACATACCAAGCTCTTCTCTCTCCCCTGGCACACGCAGTCTCCCCTTGCTTCTCTGGAAGTGGTCATTCCTGACAAGGAAGGTGGATGAGGTAATGGAAGCCCCCACTTGATGATCACTTGCCAGCCTCTGCCTGCAGGTGACCTGTCATGGATCTGAGCTCACATGGCTAGGACATGGCTCATGGTGACTTGAACCTATCTAGTTAGGCTTCCAAGCATGTAATAGAAACCACTGTGTTGTATTTTCAAATGTGTGGACTTTTGCATAAGACAGCTTTGCATCATAGTCTGCTTCAGCTTCTGACTGGGTTTACCCGTGCGTGCAAGTTGTTCAACTTGCTATAATTTCCACAGCTGTAAAACCAGCAATGACAGACCTGCTGGGGTTTTGTTAGGAATGTTCAGAGCTACATATGCCAAACAACTGAACCGGAGCTTGGAAATCCTAGGTGTGAGGACCTGTTAGCTTCTCTCCCAAGACCCTTTCTTAGGTGTGGTTCTCAGCAGAAAAGTACCTTCTGGAGAGCTAAGACCTTTTGCTCCTCAGGCCAACGGTGAACTCATAGATGGATGCCAAAGAATATTTCTAAGAGCCTTTTGTTCATGTTAGGGTCTATGAAAGGCTGATGGGCAAAACCTCATTTTGTTTTCCAGCCCTCAGAAAGGGCTGATCAGTTACCAATGCTAGTCTTTCCTGGGGACTGCTTTGGGAAGTCATTCAGGTCTGGTGGCTACAGCAGTGTCATTCAGATCATCTAATTAAATGGTGCCTGTGCTGACTACTGAGAGAGAGAGAGAAAGAGAGAGAGAGAGAGAGAGAGAGAGAGAGCCCGCCCAGATGGCCATGTAACCCATCTATCCCATTTTAGACAAATTCCTGATTATTTTGAACAAATGGAAGGGTTGGTATGAGAGAACTGGAATAAATAAAGGGATATTTCAAACTCCTAGAACTAATTAGCATTTGGAAATTAATAACTTAGTTTTTCTTGTTTTGGATTCAAACAGGGACCAGACCGTTGTCTTTTTTATACATTGTCTTATAAGTGTATCATCATGGATACTCTGAATATTTAGTTTCTTCAGAGGACTGTTATGCAAGAATCCTGGCAATAAAAGTGTAGGCTTTACAGATAAGGGTTTAACTATGTTATGTCCTGAGGTTTGGTCTAAATTAAGTTATCAGCATATTTCGAGGATACTTGTTGTGTTTGATAGGGATACTCAAGGACTGTACTAACAGAGTGTGGTGATGATGGGAAACGTATCCCGCCCCCCACTCCCTTTCAGACTGGTAGCTGCTCTCTTGATGATCATCAGAACAATTGTCTCTTGGGATTGCCTGTTTTCCATAAGCTAAAAACCCTGAATCACAAGTGAGGTGCAGTTAACATATTTGCAAGGCTTATTATGTGCTAGGTACCATTCTGGACATCTGACTTGTATTTGCTCATGGAAATATATAAGAACGTGTCACCATGCCCTTATGTAGATGAGGACATAGGGGCGGTGAAAGATGCAGCTGATAAGTATAAAAATTACAAATTTGCATCCAGTTGGTCTGGCTCTGGAACTGAAATTTCTCATCACTGTCTCTTACTGCCTACCTGTATTTATACTCTTATTTAAAAAGCTGCCTGCTATTGTATTTGTAAAGAAGTGATATGGCCATTGCATTCAACACTTTGCTGTTACAAGTAGACAATAACTTCTAGAGCAAATAGAAAGGGAATGACTTGGAATGGTGCCAAGAAAAAAGAATTCTATAGTTATACTGTGCACTCATCTATCTTTGGGAGCAAAAATCTAAGCATTGTTTTTTAGTCCTTTAAAAAATGTAAAGGTTTACTTTGCTCTAAAATAACTTCACAAACACAACATAATAAGCACACTTTGGGTACCCTTAAAAAAAGAATTGGGCAATAAATGTGTTCCCGCTAAGAGTTTGAAATGTCAATTGCACGTGATTGTGGAATTGAATGATTTGCCTTCTTCAGCACCCTACGTATATAAATTTAGGGTTTGGACTCAAGTTGGCGAACAAAGCTTTGGCTTAGGCACTTGGACTTTTTGCAGGTAAAGATGAAACTGTAAGAAAGAATTAGGAGAAGATGGGACAGCAGTGGGCATGGCCATTGCTTTCCCCACATGTCAGGCAACCTGAACAGCCCTAGGGATACAGAGAGAAGCAAATCCCCATCCTGAAAGGGCTTTCAGACAAGTTGAGGAGGTGGAAGACCATACAACCAGCTTTGCAAGGAGAATTACAGAGTACAATTTGATGCCCTGTTGAGCATTTCCATTGGGATCTCCACAGTCACGTGACTTAGATATAGAAGGAACAAGTCCAAATCAAAATGCCTGACCCCCTCCCCTGCCAACCAAGCTCTTTGCTGACAGTAATTTGAAAAGAGGAAATCATAGCACAGTTCTTGTTCTCCATAGAATTATAAACCGAGACTTTCACCTTCTGCTCTTTTCTTTGGAACCCTATAATAACCCACTTGGATCCATGAAGCCATGGACAATTTAATAAACAGTTCCTTGTAGAACTTGCTCTAAGAGCCACTGACCTGGACTCTCAATTCCAAAATTACAGGCTCTTGTTCCTTGTGAGTAAGCCCCTATCCCAGTGGTAGGCAAACTCATTAGTCAACAAAGCAGCAAACCACAGCTCGCAAGCTGCATGAGGCTCTCGAGACGCAGTTTGCGGACTACTGCTCTAAGTGGAAAGTGATATTTGATTTTTTCTCTGGGGTGGCCTAAACTAAACCCTGAAACCTACAGTCTTCCCTGTCGTCAAGACTTGACATTTGAGTCCAACTTCCAGCACCAATTGTCCTCATGTTTCCCAGTAGGGTCTCCAGGCATCTCAGAGTACAAGGAGGAAATGACATGATAGATCACATAGGGAATCCTAGCTGAGACTCCCCAATCCCACCCGTACTGTGCTGTGAAGGCGGGCAAGTCCTCAGTCTCTCCAGGCCTCAGTGACGTCATTGTAAACGTGAGCATTGGTGAACTCTAAATGCTTATGGTAAAAAGGAAATGAAGTTTTCTTCTCAAAAATGCCAGGCTCATAGAAGTCACCCCGCAGTAAGTGACTTCTATTTCCTCCACTAAAGTTGCCACCCCAGTTCCTCACCATCCACAGACACTGTGGGACCATTTTGATTCATCTTCAGTCAGTTCCCAGGAGGTCCTATTCCTCACAAAACCAGTAAGTACAGGAGAGAAACCTCACCATGTGTTACAGAACTGAAAGAGAATGTTTTCTTAGGAATCATTATCTCTAAAACACCTTAGTGCTGTTTGCCATGACACAACGCCTCTTGGAGATGAGGAATACAATTTCACCTAGTCTCTCCTGTGGCCCTCTCTCACTACACACAGATTACAGAAAGCAGTTTGCTTTATGTATCACTGAGAGGCATTACATGTAGTTATTTTGGGTGTTGGGCCAGTTCAATCCCTTCTGTTCCCAGAAAAAGAAGACAATGAAAAGCAAAAAACCCACCAAACATCTGATCTCCTCTGCCTAATGGGAGAACAATCCCATTTTTGCATGTGGTTTCCATGGTGGCCTAACTGAAGACAGGAAGCCAGTGCCTTTGGGAACTTGCTTGAGATAGATTTTGCCTCTTTAGATCCTTAAACACTGAGAATAAAAGAGTAAAGGTTTCCTTTTCAATCCCTAGAGCATCAACATGCCTCCTCCCCAAGTCTGCATATCTGTCTACATTGCACCCTACCTAGGAGGTTACAGGTAGATGTTGGAAGTGTAACATTTATCATCATATCATGGCTTGCTTTAAAACGGTACTTAATCTTTATTTTCTTCTTCTTTTTTTAATTACTCGGAGCATTCCAGTTTCTTGGCTTTAAAACCTAGCAACAATTTCCCTGCAGCATTCTCATTTAAAAAAATCAGTTAAAAGTCCCAGTTCTTCTTTGATATTTATCCCCTTTTATCTTATTAGAAACTGTGTATTTTAACCAGTCAGTTCAACATATTATTCTTGCACTTCAGTCCTCTCTATATTTTTCATAATACCCTCTTCTGCATTTTCTTTAAAATTCCCAGTATCATTTTCCCATATGATACATTCACATTTTTTAGGAAGGGATTTTTGTCAATAATACTGTTTACCTCTCCAGAACCTTTCAAAACGGATCCACTGGTAAACATTTATTAATGATTTTATTGAACATGTTCATGTTCTATTTGAATCTGTCCACCTGCGAGGTATCAATAAGTTCATCTGCGAACAGCAGTCCTTGGTGGCTTCTTGGCGTCTCACATACATGATTGGGCTGGTGTTATGTGCACTTTAGAAACCTCACATATGCTCGGCCAAAAGGAAAACAATCAACTTTCAAATATACCTACAGTTTTTATCCTTAGGTTTTTGGGTTGCAAAGTGAAATTTAGGGCGGATCAGTTGAAATGTGTTTTTAACATCCATAATCTGGGACTGAGTATTTCTTTGTAGTAACTCATGTTATTTCAAATCCTGAATATTAAAGGATTACCCTAATTGTTTCTGTAAGCTTTCCTTCTGTTCCAGTTAGAATCAGGAGTTTAGTGTTTACGCACTGACACAGTTTCACCATTTTATAGATGAATTCAGATTAGATTTATTCCAAGTAGAATCAGGTCAATATCTTAGGAAATGATGTCAGCTCACCTTTTAAAATTACGGGTGCTTCTGGTTTTCATAGCTCATTTCTTCCCCTTGTAAAATGTGTTTACATGACGCTCATCTTGCTTTGATTAATTATGTTTATTTTCCTACCAGGATTTTTAGACAGGACAATTTTTCAATAAGGTAGAAAATGATGATTTTGTTTTTCATAGTCCTACAAATACATCCCAACAGAATGAGTGATAAAATAAACACACAAAAAAAGTCTCTGATAAATTTTTAAAAATACTTAAGGCCTTTTAGATTTTTTGGCTCAGGAGGAAAATCAGGGGGAGGGGAAAAAAAAGGTGTAACCAAATCTCTATGGCTGCAAAAAGGTGGTATACATAGACACTGAAATATTTATATACCAGAAAGTCTATAATGGAAAAAGCAAAACAAAAACCAACACCTCTGAGATAAGTGGGAAAAGTTTGAGATTTTTTGTATTGGAGACTAGAGCTCCATATATCTAAGATCTCAAGTTCCAATTTTCACACTTAACATAGTATGTGTCAAACTCCATGTTTAGGGAGTGAAAAGCTGGAAGGAATTTGGTACTCTCTATCATAGCTATAGTCAGTACTAATTTGAATGTGATGTCTGACTTATCATACTTCTCTCGCTCTAGAAGTAACCACTACACATAGGTATTAAACGCCTCCTATTAGGTTTTTACAGTTTTTTGGAAACATGGTAAGATCTGAGCAACAATTGACTCCGTGAGCAAGTTATACAAGATTATGCAGGGTTCTGCTGCATATTTGTAAAGGTTTTGCAGAATTATTATATTTCACGTTCAATACAAAAACATTTTCAACCATGTGCGCACCAATGGCTATTTTTTCATTTCTAAATGCAACCTAAATCTCAAATTCCTGAACTTCTTGGATCAAAACTATTTTTTGGTCCATCACATGAAAACTCTCGAACATTCTGAGTGCCTGGATGGAGCCAGTTTCTCATGTAGGCCACGATAAAGTTAAAGTTCCCTTTATAACTTTCTAGAACAGAGTTTTCATTTTTTAGGATAGCTGGATTATAAAACTGAAGTAAAAGGGAATCATAACTTGTCACCAGCTCTGTCACAGCTGTGTTCCTCTTCCACTTTGTCGCCATGAGCATCCTGCACTTCCCACATCGCAGCAGTCATCATGCCTTGTTAAGGTGACTTTTCCTCCTCTTTCCAAATCCCCATCCTTAGCACCTTGGCCATCACATGCTCCACGCCCTAGCAGGATTTTTGACACATACACTTCAATAAATATGATGGAGTTGAATTATAGGCACAAGAGTATTATCATGAGATGCTTCAGCTACTGCCAGTGACATTCATTTGGTCTTGGCCCTAAAACTCGATGTACCCTCTGGCAGATTTCATTAAAAGGGAGTGACTAAATGACCACGAGTCCAAGGTGCATGTATCGAAAGCAGAGCCATTTGTCCTTTGCTGAAGTTTTAGACACGGTATGATTTTTTTCATCTATCCATCCATTAAAAAAATTGTTTATGGTACTTTGCTTGTCACATAGTAGATTTGTTAATTAATGAGTTAACTACCTTCTTGAACTCATTGTGCTTTACTCTTTCTTAAACCTATGGCCTCTTCTAGTGCATTTAAGAATTGTCTTAGTTTGTTCAGATTGCAATAACAGAACACTGTAGACTAGGTGGCTTACGGATAAGAAATTTTGATTTTAGCAGTTTTAGAGGCTGAGCAGTCCCAAATCAAGGTGCTATAGATTTGATGCATGGTGAGGACTCACTTGCTCTTTGGTTCAGAGAAGGCTGTCTGAGGGAGCTCTCTAGGGTCTCTTTAATAAGGGCACCGATCTCATTTGTGAGGGGTCTGCCTTCGTGACCTAATCACCTCCCAAAAGCCCAAACACTTCATACCATCCTATTGAGGGTTAGGACTAACAGAAAGCATTCGCATGGATATTTAGCTCTAGAGAGTCTTACAACAAATACTCCAACATGATCCACTCTTCCATCTGCTCCTGACTCTTTCCTATCTCCCACCCAATCCCAACGAAAGGATAATTCATCCCAGAGAGCGACTGACCATTTGTGGACAAAAGGGCACCTAGAGCTGCTGTATGACAAAGATCAACGAGAGAGCAGGGCTGGAATTTATGGATTCCAATACCAATAAGTGGTGACCAAACCTCAGCTTGGTGAGGAGTGTGTCCTGAGCCACTGAGGGTGTATAAGGCTGGGAAGGGCAGGTGTAGCAGCCCGCTTGTAGACGTCTTGGCAAGCATTTCTGCAGTATGGTTCTATAATTTCTGCATTTTGCCCAAATCATATAGTTCTTTATCTTGACTAACAGAGTAAAATGACATAAAGAGCAGAACACATAAATTATAAAAGATAAGTAATGATTTAAAATGTACTGAGTACTGAATATAAGAAAATTATAAGTTGTCTATAAACAGATTAAAAAAGAAAGAAACCCTTATTCTGAAAGATAAAATGACTGTTATGACACATTAAAAATTAATCAAAATATTATTATCTGTTTTCATATGATTTACCCTTCAAATTATATAAACTAATTTTGTCAGACTACATATTTCACCAGGATGACTTTTATTGGAATTGGTGATAAAAACATTTTAAAAATCCATGAGTGTCCAAAACCGGTTTGGCTCAGTGGATATAGCTTTGGCCTGCGGACTGAAGGGTCCCAGGTTTGATTCCGGTCAAGTGCATGTACCTTGGTTGCGGGCATATCCCCAGTCGGGGGTGTGCAGGAGGCAGCTGGTCGATGACTCTCTCTCATCTATGTTTCTAACTGTCTATCTCTCTCCCTTCCTCTCTGTTAAAAAATCAATAAAATATATTTTAAAAAAATCCATGAGTGACTTACCAATAATTATCTAACTTTATTCTACTTTGATAATACTTGTGAGCAAGAGATATTTCAGTGCTAACATTTTAAATAGTTGGAATTAGTAAAAGAGCTTTTCTGGAAAATTCCACTTCTGGGAATTTATATGAAGAAAACTGAAACACTAATTAGAAAGAATATATGCACCCCTATGTTCATTGCAGCATTATTGACACTAGCCAAGTTTTGGAAGCGAGTATCCATCAGTAAATAAGTGAAGAAAAAAGTTGTACATTTACATAATGGAATACTGCTATAAAAAGGAAGACAGTTTTACCTTTTGAAACAACATGGATGGACCTGGACAACATTATGCTAAGTGAAATGAGCCAGTCAGAGAAAGACAGATATCATGATTTCACTCATAATGTGGAATTTAATGAACAAACCCAACTACCAAGCAAAATAGAGACAGACTCATAGATAGAGAGCAGGCAGACAGATCTGGTGTGGGGATGATGTGGGGTACAGGTGGGTTAAATAACAAAATAAATAAAAAGAGAGAACTAATGGACAACAATGTGGTGATTATGGAGGGGAGAGGATGGTCAAGATGGAAGAGGTGATTTTTTGGTGATGAACAAAATAAAGTAATTTTTTTAAAGAAAAAAAAGAACATTTTTTTGCATCTAGCACATGTTACTTAGCAAACATCTGTTGAGGTAGCTACCTACCATTAGGTACAAATGGCCCTTCAAAAATAATAGCTGTTGCCGAAACTGGTTTGGCTCAGTGATAGAGCATCAGTCTGCGGACTGAAAGGTCCCTGGTTCGATTCCGGTCAAGGGCATGTACATTGGTTTTGGGCACATCCCCAGTAGGGGGTGTGCAAGAGGCAGCTGGTTGATGTTTCCTCTCATTAACGTTTTTAGTTCTCTATCTCTTCCTTCCTCTCTGTAAAATATCAATAAAATATATTTAAAAAACAATAGCTGTTAAGTCTAAGATAATTCAGGTGGTGAGAGGGACTGATAAGCTCTTAACCAAAACAGTGCAGGAGGCATTCAACCTTGAATATCAGCAGTAGGAATGACTTGGTAGCTATAAAAAAGCATCCCTGGGGATTTTTTAAGAAGTTCCATTTCCCCTCTTGAGACACATATGAAATTAAACACCTTTAATCAATGTGAGATTAGTAAATCAAAATCACTATAACCAGAAACAGCTTATCTTTGAGTATATCAGAGGTGAGCACCCAATCCATGCAAGTGATTTGCAAATTTTGTGTGTGTTTTTTTTATCTATCTTCTTCCTTTTTTTCTTAAAATTTACTTGTATTCATCATCATAGTAGTGTTTGCCAAAAATCTTTAAAAACATTCTTCTGTTTTTTTTTTTTTTGTTTTTTTTTTTGGTGTGTGTGTGTGTGTGTGTGTGTGTGTGTGCGCGCATTTAGCTGCATAGCTGAGACAGATGAGGATTACAGTTGAGTTAGAGCAGTTGGCATATTTAAGTGGTGGCGTGCCTGTGGCATACACTGCCTGAATGGCAGCCACACGCTCTTCTTAAGAAAGTGGTTGCCTGGTGGTTCTGGAAAACACTGCGCTAGGGGTTCTTTCTGACTCATTCCCTGCCCACTCCAATGCAGGCGTCTCAATAATTCAGTCATCAGCCTTGGGAATCAATGATTCCTGGATCTTCCTGTTCCTTTTAAAGTAATAAAGTGTCTTTGGATTAAGGCTTCCTTTTGCTTCATTGATAAAAACCTTACCCACTTAAATCTTGTCTTCAGGTCCCTTGGTTGAGTCATCAATTCCTGCAGATCAACTTGCTACCCAGCCCCACTGCCCCTGAGTTGGCGGGGAGGGGGGAGGGGAGAGGTGTCTTCATTTCACTCAGTCCTGTGTGGAGTATTTTCCTGGTCCATTCAAATTGGATTACATCCTGGGTCCAATTCTACATCCTGCTGCCTTGACCTTATCATGACCAATTGTTTGTTCTAATATAGTAATTTTGTTTATATTTCTCTTCTTTCTATAGATCCCTAATCGGCTAGTGCTTATTCCCTGTTGTATTACATAATCACTGGTGATGGAACTGCCATGTATATTGTTGTTTTTGTGGTGGGTTAAGGGTGTAGTTGAAGCAAAATGTATTATTAAATCAGAAGATATAAACTCTGATCAGTAACAGTACTCCCTGACTCGGGCAACATCATGATTAGAGAATCATTCCAATGTCAGGAAAGTTAAAATGTGAAGTTTAGAATGTGTAGATTTTTTAAAAATGTGGTAATGTTTTTTGTTTTTTTTTACCTCTAAAGAGGATAGCTATAGAAAATTTAGAATTATATGGGGGGAAAATTAAGGTTTCAGGAAGTTGGAACAGGTTTAGAAATTGGTTCATTCAGAATAATTTAGACTAAAATGAACTAATAATTGATAAAATATAATTACTTTTCCAGGGTAGATACAAGCAAAATTTAGCTATTTTTCAATTTCTCAGGTCACACCAAATACATTCTTCCTAAATAACAGGGAAATGGTTCAATCTTTATTAAAAGACTCACTTTTTTTAATTAAAAAAAAATTCTATTACTTTCAGAGAGGAAGGGAGAGGGAGAGAGAGATAGAAACACCAATGATGAGAGTCATTGATCCGTTGCCTCCTGTATGCCCCCTACTAGCGATTGAGCCCGAAACCCGGGCCTGTACCCTGACTGGGAATCGAACTGTATCCTACTGCTTCTTAGGTGGATACTCGGCTTCTGAGCAACACCAGCTGAGCAAGAGATTCACTTTTATTCAGGGCTCTGTCCCATCAAAATGAACAACTTTTATGAAGAGAAAGAAGATAGAAGGAAAACCTTATGCTTTAAGATAATGAAATAGATCCCTGTTACAGTCCTACAGATTAACACAGGGTGGGCAAACTTTTTGATTCGAGGGCCACCATGGGTTCTTAAACTGGACCGGAGGGCCGGAACAAAAGCAACCTGACCATGCTGGCACTCTCATCTTGGGCTGCTGGTGAAGGAGCTGAGGGTAGAGCAAGAGAACTCTCAGCTCTTTTTGGCTCCATGGGCCAGATAGAACAGCGGAACAGGCTGGATCCAGCCCGCGGGCTGTAGTTTGCCCACGGCTGGACTAACCTAATGATACCCTTTGTATCTAAAACATTCCATCCTAGCCTAAGATGAATATTCTTTTTACCTCTAATATTTCCTTTCTTTCTGGTTTCACCCCATTCCTTGCGTATGGGTTTCACTCTCGAGGGTTTTCAGGGAGCATGTGTAAGATAAAGGTTGCTTGTTGTGAGGAAAATCAATGTGAGACTTAAAAGAAAAATACATTTGGCTAACAGATTTTTAGAGCTTGCCTACAGATGTCTGAAGATAAGAAGGTTATAACCTCCCTTTAATCTATAGGGCCTCATACGCAGGCTGGGCTGTATGAGCATTCTCACCGCCCGCTGCCCGTTGGCTTCCTCTCTGCCCTTGGAGCTGCGCCCCACAAGCTGACATAACAGCCTCTAGTTGGCCTAATAAGGGGTGTTTAGCAAAACGGCTGCTTCCTTCGCCTCCAAACCACATTAGAGACCCGCTGGCAGTGAAATATTTACAGCGAGAGGGCTCTTTTCCGTCGCTCGCTTCTTCTGTTGCTGTTGTTGCTGTCATCTCTGTGATTGCTTCCTTCCCGGGGCGGTGAACCAGATAACCACAGCCCGCCCCGAGTCTGCATTGTGAGGGTGAGAGGCTCGCCGGGCTCGTGTGGACAGAAATAGGATTCATCCATGAAAATTGACAACTGCATTGTCGCCTTCCCCTCAGGTGGTTTCCTAATTATAATTTGTTCCGTGCGGTGTCAGGAAACAGAAGAATAGGAAAACAGAATCTCTTTTACTGGCAAAGCCAAGGGGATCAGGACAGGCCCCGGAGCCAAGGAACGTCACCCTGGGAATAGCTCCAAGGGGCGGGCCGGCGGTGAGGATGTTCTGGTTGGGAAGGTTGCTCTGGTGGTTCACGTTGCCTCTCACCTTAAGTGAACTTGACCGATGATGGGCTCAATGGTGTCTGTCCCAAAATAGGACGGTGCTCTGGTTGTCTGTAAACGCTGAGATTACCTTTCTGAAGGTGCCGTCCGTCTATCACGGAACTCTGCACTCCCGCTCCCGCTTTTAAGTAGTCAATGGAGGTCAAGTGTGCAGCCCTCATGCATGCAGCCGTGACCTGAGAACCTCCCTCTGCTTTCATTGCCAGGCTCTGGACGGCACAGCTTGTTTTTAAATGCCCGCGGGAAACTGCCAAACCCGGATGAAACTCTGATGGTTTGTCAGCTTTGATGGGGGTCTGGTTTGGTGATTGAAAGAATGAGGAGCCTAGGAAATGCCTGGTTATCATGCTCATCAGTGTTTTATTTCATTTATATCCTTTCTCTGTTTCCAGGAGTGTGTGGGGTTTGGAGGTGAACTGATTCATTACTGTCTACAATTCAGCCGTGGGCAAACTATGGCTGTTCTAGCCGGCCTGCGGAGCCAAAAGAGTGGAGGGTTCTCTTGCTCTCCCCTCCGCTCCTTCACCAGCAGCCCAAGATGAGAGTGCCAGCATGGTCAGGCTGCTTTTGTTCCGGCCCTCCGGTCCAGTTTAAGAACCCATTGTGGCCCTCGAGTCAAAAAGTTTGCACACCCTTGGACATCATGGAGAAGTTAAACAGATCCTCAATTCACAAACAGTTAAACCTCCCAAGATACAAAGTGTTGACTTGAAAAAAAAAACCACAAACTACTTGGGGTTCCCATCTGCTCACTCCCTCTCTTTTCTATCAGTTTGTCTCTCTCTCACCTCTGTGACTTCCCTCCTGGGCACCGAAGGGATCAGAGAGAGGATCGGACCAGTCGGTGTGGAGAGGTCACCACCACTTCAAAGAAAATGGACCAGAGCGTCTACCTCTAAGGACAGTGCTGTAGCTTCTCCTACAAATGAGAGTTCATGTTTCAGCATCCATTTTCCTCGTCGCCAATGACTTAAATGCAAGGGTTCTGCCTCCTACCACACTGTCAATCTTCAGAAAAGCTTCTAGTTAGACTTTTCCTTAGGCTGTATAAAGGTTTTTAGATTTATTTTTCTTAATACTAACTGGGAACATGTATCCTTTAAGTTATGCATAATACTGTATATGTCATATTTTCCATTAGCTTTACATACGGCATAGAAATAGTAAACATATAGAATACAAATAGTACAGTATAAATGGTACCTACTGGATAATAGTAAAATTCTATATAGAAAAGGCCTAATATGCAAATTGGCCCTGCTCGCGATGATGTGCGCTGACCACCAGGGGGCGGAATAGTGCTGGCAGTGAGAGGCAGTGGAGGCACTGCCAGCCCCATGGGACCCAATGAGAGTGGGTCTGTGGCAGGATGGTGGAGCAAGTGAGCCCATGGTGCTGTGTTGAGGCAGGTGATTGTCTTGCAGATCACCCCTCAGAAAGTTACCACTGGAGGCAGGGGGGGGGAGGCGGGGGGGGGGGAGAAGGGAGGAGGTGCAGGGCTGCCCCCTGGCTCCCAGGCACTGTGGAAGCTGGGCAGGGGGCCTGGCCCTGATCGCCCTGCAGGTGGAATGGTGGAGCAGGTGAGGGGGTGGCACCAGCCAAGGTGGGGTGCCAGGTGGGGCTGCGAGGCTGGGGCATGAGCTGGGGCCTGACCTCTGCAGACCACCCCAAGGGACCCCACCTGTGCTGGAATTTGTGCACCTGGCCACTAGGAGTAAATAATGTAGTAAATATACTACACATGCACATCAATAAAATATTTTATTTCAAAACACAGAAGAAACCACTTAGGAATTTTCGGACAGTTTTGTTCCTTTCAGCACTGTTTGCCTAACCCAAATGATCCATTTGGAATTTGGGACGTATTAGGTGAATTCTGTGCTAGAAGTGGAGAAGTCAGACTCCTTAATATGCGTATTAATTTTACTGTAGCGATACATTAAGATCAGAATGAGAAGTGGACCCTTTTCTCTGAGGTACAATAGTGCTGGGCTGAGTCAATAGTATTCTTTAAAGCAGGAAGCACACACAATATAATCTCAGAGAGATAACGGTGAAAAAATGGCTCAGGGAAGACGAGAAGAGTTCAATATTAAATATTTGTATGGGGTCCTTCCCTTTAAAAAACTCTGGCAGCTATAAAATAAAATGATAGCAATGGGGAGACGTTGGAAGAGATTCTTTACTTGGTATCGTGGTTCTTCCATGTTCAAGGAAAATTACCTAAAGTATTGATCTCCTTCATTCCAACGAGATTGCGACTTATTTTTCAGAATATTTGCATTCATTGTAAGAAACAAAATGCATCTCCATCGCTTTGTTTGACATTTTAACTGGGAAATTACATTTTCATTCTATTTTATTCTCTGTGCACGAATATAAACAGGGTTAACCTATGACTGCTGGGAGCCAGACCCCTAACCCCCGCAGCACATTGCTTCAAGGTACATGGCTGATCATTATAGCATTTGAATGCCCCAGGTTCTTTATTTGGGATGATAGTTTACAGATTATAGGCATTTTCCTGCCCTTTGTAGCAGTGAAATCAAGAAATGTAACTTCTGCTGAAACTTGTTTGGCTCTATCTCAGTGGATAGAGCCTGCCCACTGAAAGGTCCCAGGTTCCATTCGGGTCAAGGGCATGTACCTTGGTTGTGGGCACATCCCCAGTAGGGGGTGTGCAGGAGGCAGCTGGTGGTTGTTTCTCTCTCATCCATTTTTCTAACTCTCTTTCCCTTCCTCTCTGTAAAAAAAATCAATAATATATATATTTTAAAAAAGAAAAAGAAAAAAAGAAATGTAACTTCTTTTTAAATATATATATATATATATATATATATATATTTCTTTTTAAAAATATATATTTTAATTGATTTCAGAGAGGAAGAGAAAGAGAGAAATAGCAATACCAACAATGAGAAAGAATCACTGATTAGCTGCCTCCTACATGCCCCACACTTGGGATTGTGCCAGGCATGTGACCTGACGAGGAATTGAGCCATACCTCCTGGTTCATAGGTCGATGTTCAACCACTGAGCCACGCTGGCTGGACAAGAACTGTTAATATTTTAAGTGCTCAGGGTGGAGTAGGTTAAGGGAGCTGTCCCTCCAGTCCACAGAGGAACATTGTGGCTGAAAAGAACCCAGGAATTTGAATAAATTATCAAAAAAAAGTTGCCTGTAAACTAAAATTGGGAGACATTTAACAAAATGAGTATGAAACTTACCCACATTAAAAACATTGAAAAGAGTGGTGTATGGGAGGAATTCTTGGGTGAACTTTTATGGATGTTCATAGCAGAAGAAATGGGAAGTTATAAATCCCATATTATTGGAAGCACAACAATTTAGTGCCTGGGATATTTTCATGTAAATAGGAGTACTGTTTAGGAATGATTATAGGGTAATCCTAAGGAAAGTGTACTCCCGACTTATTACTTATGATCTACATATGCTTCATATTCTATTAGGGGATTATTGACCACTGACTATGTCTTCTTTGCCTTGATGGCAATGGTTTTAAAGATTGATTAAATCATATCTAAATTTTCAGCTGTATCTACTTATCCATCGCCTGGCCTAGTGATGTACATGGCCAATCTCATCTATCCTTCAAGATTCTAGCAGGTGATGGCCACTCTGTTTCTATTTCTTTCTCTTCTTAGTAGTAGACATAAGTTTTATTTGGGAAGAGGGGAGGGCAACAATGTACATGGCTAAAAGAATACATTTTTCAAAACTATTTCCGGGCCTGCCTGGTGTTGCTCAGTGGTTGAACATCAACCCCTGAACCAAGAGGTCTCAGGTTCAGTTCCCCATCAGGGCACATGCCCAGGGTGGGGGCTTGATCCTCAATAGGGGGCATGTAGGAGGCATCCTCATGATGTTTCTTTCTCCTCATTTAGGTGTTTCTGTCTTTCTCCCCTTCTCCCATCTTCTCTCTGTAGAATCAATAAAGCATATAAAAATATTTTTGCAGCTAGATGTGCCCTGATACTGTTTGGGATAAGGAGATAGAGGTGACTGTGTTGTGTGCACAGCAGAGAAGGTGCCTTGGAAGGATCTCAACCAACTGGAAAATGTGCCCCTGCCTCTTTTTTCACGTCTCCCATCTTGCTACCTGGAATGAGTCCATAGTCGTTGGTACTCTGGCAGCATCTGGGATCCTAAGTGACATTGAGGATGGAATTGACATATTCGGATGGTAGAGCAGAGAAATGCCAAGAGCCTGGGTCCCCGGTGACCATGGCATTGATGTGCCAACTCTGGACTATTTAACTAACTACCTAGTTTACGTGACGGAGTAATAAACCCATTTAAAAAATATGTTTTACTGATTTTTAACAGAGAGGAAGAGAGAGGGATAGAGAGTTCAAAACATTGATGACAGAGAATCATTGATCAGCTGCCTCTTGCACACCCCCTACTGGGGATGTGCCTGCAACCAAGGTACATGCCCTTGACCGGAATCAAACCTGGGACTTTTTAGTCTGCAGGCCGAAGCTCTATCCACTGAGCCAAACCAGTGTAGGCAATAAACCCATTTTTGAACAACTACTTTTTTTTGAGTTTTCTATTTTTGCAACCTAGCCGCTTTATAATTGTTATTGCTTAAAAATAAAAAAAATGAGGCTAATTTTGAAATATAATAGGCAGAGGAACTGAATACTTAGAACAACATGGATTTCGGGAAACTTCACTGTAGGACCTCGTCAAAAGACATGATTCTGGTTGTTTCTCAGTAAAATTATGGCGACGCACCTTTTGGTAAATGAATTTCCCTTTCTGAGCATTGTTTTTTCTGTGAAAGTAGAGAGCTGACTCCATCAACACTAACATCCGTCCTTGACCATTCGAGATACCTTGTCCTTGCAACCTGGCGTCTGAAGGATCAGATCATACAAAGGGACAGATGCCCAAGTCCAGGCAAGACTGGCCTCGAACAGAAATCCATGCCGTATGAGGGGGTGAGCAGCTGCACAGCCACGTCTTTCCCGCAGCCGTCTTGTTAGAATACAGATTGCAGTGTGGCCATTGATGACAACCTCTCTCCCCCTCAATCTTCACAGGAAGTAGTCAACCAAAGATGCAATTACAAGTACAAAACGACCCAGTTGCGGTAATTGGAAGATGATGTGGTGTCAGGGAATGCGATAGCGGAGTTTGCAGGATGTGGGGAAGGAATATTAAAGATGGGAAATTGCAGAACAAACCGTTATTTTCAACCGTGTGGGGTGAAGATAACCCCCGGCTACTTCAGCCTGAAAAACACGTGGGCAGTTTTACAGCAGGTATTTTTCTCACACACGTATTTTACCTAGGAACAGTCTCTAGATCAGGGGTGGGCAACCTTTTTGACTCGAGGGCCACAATGGGTTCTTAAACTGGAGTGGAGGGCCGGAACAAAAGCAACATGGCCGGAACTGACCATGCTGGCAATCTCATCTTGGGCTGCTAGTGAAGGAGCAGAGAGGAGAGCAAGAGAACCCTCTGCTCTTTCGGCTCTGCAGGCTGGAAAGAACAGCTGAAGGGCCCGGATCCGGCCCACGGGCCATAATTTGCCCATGGCTGCTCTAGTTTCTAGGTCCCAAAAGCCAGTCTAGTTGGAATAGAGATGGGTCAAAAAGGTTTCTTTCTTTAAAAAATAAAAAGGAGGGGGTCTAATGAACAGGGTGAACGCAGAAGCCAATTTGCACTCTACTGGCTCACAGTCTCCAGTTCTGTTTCATGTAAATTTAAATATCTCACAGTTATATCAAGCTCTATTAATCCTGGGTGAACTTCACTAACGTTTAAACCTCTGGCCAGGACTTTACCCTTCCCCAAAGCTTAACCATTTGTTTTCTCTTTCCTGTTCTACTCCCATCGAGGAACTAGGAGGAAAGACGGAGAGAAAACCAGACAAATGCTCAGCACAGCATCTCCCGCAGTGTGTGTGCTCTGCTGGCAGGGGGCCCTCAGTAACAAAGAGAGCAATTCCTCACATCTGGAGCAGCAGGGACTAGGTGCTTCAGGTGCAAGAGGAATGGGGAAAGCTTTTGTGGCAGAGACCTTGTTGCGGAATCAATGGCACTTTATCTAATTGAATCGTTGTGGAGTGGTGCTGGGAGCAGAGTGGAGGAGCCTCTTCATTTGTTATTACTCAGGAGGTGTTTGGGACTCAGTGACTCTTAGGGATTCTGTGTGTGGATCACCTAACGGTTCTTCCAAGAGCGCAGCGCTGGGTGTTAGAAAGATTGTGTATGATTCATTACCCTGTATGAGTAGTTATTATACTATCAGAAGGAACAAAATTAATTTAGAGAGGTATTATTTTATTTTATCATCTCCCCCTGTGCTTTTCTCTAGGTGTAAATCACGTGGGATTATGGGTTCTATCCTCACGCCGTATAAGTCTCTCTACTTTCTTTAACAAAACCCCGCATCTTAGTTACTCTGTGCATTTGCTTCCACCACTCTCCACCCCAAGAAAGGCTTTCCTTTGGTTCTTTACCAACGGCTATCTGCCTCCTATCTTCTGAGTAGCTTAAACAGTCCTTGGTCATATCTTCTCCTAACTTCCAGTTTTATGTTATTTTTCTCCCCAGTGACCTTTCAGTAGCTTGTTTAGTACAGTTTCTCCCACCCAGTGGTTTCTGGGGAATGATAATCATACAAGACTACAATAAAGATTCGGGAGGGGGAAGGGTTATAACCAAATATGCTTTGTAAAAGTATAGGCCCACCCCCCTCCCCTTATTTGGTTGTGACAACACATGGGTGTACTCATGGAGTTATTTATGCCTTCTTTAAATAGTTCTTAGATGCCTACAAGCATGTCAAAACTCATATTAATTCACAATGGCAACTACATAGTTGCCCCCGCACAGACCCAGTTACGTATCTGCCAGATGATCATTTTTTTACCTGCCTTGGTCCCTGCCAGAGAACCTAGATTTTTTTTCATCTGGACATCCATCTTCAGAGGTTGGATCATAAGCTAATCATGGCAGTCTCATTTATGCCAGTGTTTGGAGATAGGAAGATCATGTAACACAATTCCAGCCAATGAGATGTCAGAGAAATATGATGAGGAGTAGGACATTTTAGAAAAACAAAATTTATTTTTGGTTAAAAGCCAACTGGATGAGAAGAGAAAGCCTTTGTTTATAGAGCCCCTACCCCGCCTTTCCTTCTTAATGATGCCAGGTGAGGCATGGTGAGAGCTCCGGAACCACCTCTGAGTCAGACAAGAGCTGAGAGAACTTCTGAGAAACAAACCCAATGCCTTGGCATTGTCAAGTCTCCAAACCAACCTGGAAACCAGCTGTATCCAGATTGATTTAGTGGATTTGTTATCTAAGTCACTATTAATTGAGTAATATGTTACCTACAGCCAAAAGTATCCTTGTTCATGATTTTCAAATGCCAATAAAACTCTAACATTTTTATAGCCCTACAATGATGGGACACATGAAAGAAAATTTAGACACAATTTCTTTCCTCAGGGAATCTGGTGATAGAAGAATGAGATGAAAGCTGAGTGAAAAACAGCAGGAAGAGGGGACCATTTGCTTAGAATCAGGGAAAATACCCGAAAGATGTTTTCATATAATCAATATAGATACTCCTAGGATTTAAATAAGCAAAGGTATGAAGTAGGTATTTCAGACCTATTCAAAGCAAGAGACGGCCAGGGAGAAGTTAATAAGTTTGTCCTACAGAATTAAGGGTGGTCTGAAAAATTACAGATATATTTTGTAATAGATTCAATGTTTTGTATGTATATTATACCTGGTACCTTATCTACAGTACCATCTAAGTCATTCTTTTTTAAACTGTTTTGTTTTCTTCATAGTATCTGTGTGTGCGTGTGCATGCACGTGTGTGTATGTATTAGATTATCCTATCATCTAAAAGTGGTTTCTCCTTAATTATGCATTTATTGTATTAAATTGTATAAATAAAAAATGGGGTGATACACTACTTGAGTAATATTGTATTATCTGAATTAAATGGTGGAAAATTATTTACCTTGCAGAAATCTTATGAATCATCTCTTTCGTTTTAACAAATAGTCACAGACTGCTTGTTTACTCAAAATGGAGCCATGCAGAAGCTAAAGTAAACAGCATTGCTTTCCTGCCTCTTGCTAAGGGTGAAAGACTAAGTAAAGACTTTGTGGTCAATGAGCCTCCTTCAGGGACTCAAAGGGCCACTCAGATTTGCCCTCACCTTCGGAACATCTCTGTCCGCAGCCCCATCCCCGGAGAAGGAATGTGCTGCAGCCCCTCCAGCCCTGAAAGTGGCTCCTGAGTCATCAGGCGGCGATAGCATCATGCTTAGTAGCAACCCTGTTAAGTGCACTGTGTTGTGCTCTCGCTCTTGGAAAAGTGGAATTCACAGAGGGCATAGCACACAGGGTACCGCCGTATTCAGGGAACTACAACTCTCCATTTTCAACCATCCTGACTAACCACGGGGGACCACAACCTCCTCACAAAGGTGGCGGCAGTTCTCAGAGAGAAAACCAGTTCGGGGTTAATGTCAGTTCCTCCTGGGAAGAGTCTGCCTTCCCCTGTAGAAGCTCCTGTCTGTGTCCTGGCCAAGGGCTGAGCGTCTGGGCAGCATTGTCTTTGTGCCCCGCCCCCCTGCTGAGAGCCGGCTGAGGGAAGGTGCCCGGGAAACATTATGGAGCTGTGATAACTGGGAAAGATGGGCCAGTGGAAAGGAAAACATGGAAAGTATGGAGAAAATGCGGAAGCCAGGGACTGTAGAGAGAGGTGCAAGACATTAAAAACACCTCCTTTCATTGACACTTTGTGATATGACCACGGTGTTTTGAATGCAATTGTGCTTTTACAGACACCTCTAGCCCAGTGATTCTCAGCCCTGGTGATTTGACATCCCCTCCCCTCCCCGTAGTTCCCTGAATATGGTGGTACCCTGTGTGCTATGCCGTCTGTGAATTCCACTTTTCCAAGAGCGAGAGCACACTGCAGTGCACGTAACAGGGTTGCTACTGAACATGATGCGATCACCGCCTGATGACTCAGTAGCCGCTTTCAGGGCTGGAGGGGCTGCAGCACATTCCTTCTCCCAGGATGGGGCTGCGGACAGAGATGTTCCGAAGGTGAGGGCAAATCTGACTGGCCCTTTGAGTCCCCGAAAGAGGCTCACTTGACAATTGTGTGCAGTCAAAGTGATTGTGACAGCTACAGGACTTGCTGCTGGCATCTGGTGCCAGAAGTCAGGGATGCTGCTAAGCATCCTATTACAACACAGGGTTAGCTGACTTCACATGCCAGTGGTCAGGAGGTCCAGAAACTCCCCATTGCAGGGGTTTGGCGTTTTTATTGCTAGTGGGCTATCTCAGAGTCATGCATGAACATTTGGTAAAGGAAGCCTCTAGGCATACACTCTGGCCCTGAGGGCCTGAGAGAGATCTAGGATCATATTAAAAAATATGAGAAATATTTTAAAAAGCCACTTACTTTGATTACTTTTTGTTTCTTAAGATATGGTGGTTTTTAGGGATACTGGCCAGAGATAATTCATAGATGTGTAGGATTATCAAGGACCCTGAAAGGTCATCCAAATATTTTCCTCTTTTCATCTCTATTCTCTAGAAAAGGATATGCTAATGATTTCTGTGGCCTCATTTTGGGAGGGCAAGGTCTCTATTGTACTTTGTTGCCCGAATGCTCTAGAGATATGGATGAAGGTATTTCTCTAATCTACAGAAGCCTCTGAGCTTTTACTACGCACACAAATGCAAAAGGCAAAGGCAAAAGAGTCGCAATATTTGATGGTAATCTCTGTCATGACTAATTTAAAGTTGAGTGAAACTCTAGATTTTATCCTAATTGAAAATCATTTACTGCCAAAACCAGTTTGGCTCAGTGGTAGAGTGTCCGTCTGCGGACTGAGAAGTCCCGGGTTCGATTCCGGTCAAGGGCATGTACATTGGTTGCGGGCACATCCCCGGTAGGGGGTGTGCAAGAGGTCGATGTTTCTCTCTCATCGACATTTCTAGCTCTCTATCTCTCTCTCTTCCTCTCTGTAAAATATCAATAAAATATATTTTTTAAAAGAAGAAAATAATTTACTCAGTACTTTGAAATAAACGCTACCAAAAATTAGAGTTAAAAGTCCAGCCATCCTCACATGAGCAGAGATGTTAATCTAGGAAACAGATAAGTAACCGTCGGAGAGAATGATGCTCCAAAGAATGATCCTGAAAGGGTTATTCAACCATTTCCCCGTTTTAGGGATCCATATCAATAAAGCTTAATAAGAACTAAGAGTGAAATTACTGCTAACTGTGAACTTAATAATGCCCCACGGGAGTTCATTAATATCTCCACAGGTACACCGGAGCATTATCTTAATTGCACATGATAACTTCCAAAAATTGCCTTTTACAAGTTTTGTGGGAACTGCCCTCCGGAACAAGTGTCAGGACTTTTGGGGTTGCCTTTCCTAGCCATGCAGATTCCCCCAACATGGACCCAGAACTCCCTCCGCCTTTCCAGAAATTAGAAGTTCCCAGTGACTGACCTCATCATAGGTACTGTCCTTGTGCTATCAGGAGGAAGAAGCTCAAAATGCATGAAACCGATGTCACATCTTTCATTGTTTCCCCTACATAATTGATTTATTCTTCTTATAAATGAAATTTATTTTTATTGGAATCAAGTTTGTGTGGAGTAGTGGGGACAATTAGGATTTTTAAAATATTTATGACTATTACTGTAATCTAGTCCACATCTGGACTCAGGTCTTCAGTTATTTGATACAAAGATGATGAATTGAGAGGCATGTTTCCCAGCTCCTGAGATCCCTTGGCCTAGTGTTTGACTATAGTAATTATAAGATGAAATTAAATTTAGAAGCGTTTGAACTTGTCCACACTTGGGAGGTGAAAATTCCATCACATACTGATAATATTTGATTTTGTATATATTAGAAATTACAGAATGATTTTCTTTCCCTTTTTTTTTGATTTGATAATGGCAATGTTAACATAATGTTATTTACCTGGAACTGAGGATACTAATTCCATCTTGCATCTG
Organism: Vespertilio murinus; assembly: GCA_963924515.1. Taxonomy (NCBI): domain Eukaryota; kingdom Metazoa; phylum Chordata; class Mammalia; order Chiroptera; family Vespertilionidae; genus Vespertilio; species Vespertilio murinus. The sequence continues at coordinate 36,346,682 of OZ004715.1, read as the reverse complement.
ATAGCCAGGCCTGGTTCCAGAAGGGAGAAAAGCTATGGAGATAGCAGGGCAGAATCACCCTGCTGGAAATGAGAAATCCAAGGAGTCTTGAAGCCTCAGACTGAACTCCGGGGACTGTGGTGTACGTTGCTTGGAGTGCCAGGTCTCAGGCCTCAGTGAGAAGCCTAAATTACTCCGTAGGTCCCTTTACTTTGGAAGCCTCATCCAATGTCAACTTGCCCTCCATTTCAGTGATGAGGAAGGAAATCCCAGGGAAAAGTATGCCACGATAGAGAAAGGGCCAGAAAAAGTGTTTGCTCCCCGACCTAAAGCTGCCTGCCTCATGCTTGCCCAGGGCAGGGGTTACTTCCAAGTGCTGTGGAAGCCACACTATGTATCTAAGGGACTCTGTTCTCTCAGGGCTATTTCATTCATTCATTTACGGGCTCATTTGTTCATTCAACACACACTGATCAGGCTCCTGTTCTGCCCTGGGTACAGAGCTACCCAGTGGTGATAAAATGACGAAAAAGGTGATTGATCTCCATCAGGGGAAGTAGTCTTCCGGAAAGAAAAGAATAATAAACATATAATTTTAAAAATAACTGGTTAATGACAGTTGTGACACTTGTTACCAAAGAAAGCTGCAGTGTCCCGGAAGAACTGATCAGCTGACCTTGGTATAAACGCAGGATTTCCAGGGCTAACTTGGAGGTCAGGAGAGGGCCTTGAGCGCCTGCTGGTGAGTGGTGTGTGCCACTAATTAGATACAGTTTTACTTGTGGTTATTTTCTTAGTCCATCAGAAGAATTCAGTCCCCACAACCACTTGTATTGGTGAGACTTGAAAGTTTTCTACAAGATGTAGAGGATCTAAGTTATATGAGTCTTCATTTTAATTATTCTTGATTTCCCCTAGTCTTTTTTTCTTGTAGATTTACAGGAATTCTTAGGGCCTTAAACATGCATAAGTATCTTAAAGGTTAATTAGAAACAGAGTGAATTGGGCTCCTCTCCTCCCTCTATTCTAAGAGTAAAATAGAAGATTGGCACCTGTTGCATCCGATGACTTGAATAATGATGGTTTTGCTTTATTTGTTCTATTTGTTTCTCAGTGTTTAAAAAGAGGTCACCATTACTTTTAAATGGTGACCAAGATGTGAGAACTACTATGTTTAAAAAACTTGATACTTGCCATCAGCATAACCTGATTCATATCTTAGGAGAAATAATTGGGAAAACTGAGATTTTTGTTTGCAAAAGATAATCTTTGAAAGATGGTACTTTTTCAACTATTTGAAGATACTTAATTTGACTATGCATTTGAAGATAAGAAATTAGAATAAATGTTAGTTGATTTTAAATGCTTATTGTAGAGAAATAGGAAAAAGACAAACTATTTCCATTTCTATCATTCTTATTTTCCTGTAAATTCTAGCTAATGTAGTTAGAAAAATAAATTGAATCTTAGAATGTGGCTTGCTTACCTATACAGTAAATCCCAAGAAAATAACCTGGAAGCTATTAGAACTAATATGAATTTTAACAAGGGTGTAAGTCATAAACTAAATATGCAATATTAATAGATTCCTATATACCAGCACCACATAGAAATAAAATGAAAATTTGATATCATTTGTAATGTAATAAAAATAATAATTATCTAGAAATAAAGTTACCCACATGGAGACAGTGATAAAATTTTACTAAGTGAAAAGAATGAATAATGGAATGGGTGAAGATAAATATTTTCCCATAGGGGGAAATAAAACATTATAAATGTATCAATTCTTCCCAAATTAATTCATAAATATATATAATGCAATTCTCATCATAATCTTAATGCAACATTATTATGCTAAATTGAAACATTTGTACTAAAGTTCAGCTGAAAAGTTAGACATGTATGCTTACTCAGGGTCCTTTTCGAAAGAATGGTTATGAAGAGTGAAGGTGTTCTAATTAATCTAGCCCTAAAAATTCTAAGTTTATAAAAATTAAAACAGTAGCCTAAACCGGTTTGGCTTAGTAGTGGAGCGTCGGTTTGAGGACTGAGGGGTCCCGGGTTCGATTCCGGTCAAGGGCATGTACATTGGTTGCAGGCACATCTCCAGTAGGGGGTGTGCAAGAAACAGCTGGTCTATGTTTCTCTCTCATTGACATTTCTAGCTCTCTCTCTCCATTCCTCCCTGTAAAATATCAATAAAATATATTTAAAAAAATTAAAACAGTAAAACACTGGACCAATACTTGGACAACAGACAAGTGAAATAGTAGAGAATATACCCAAAAGACTCAAGGATAGTTAAAGGTTTTCATATGTGACAAAAGGTGGCCTTTCCTTTCAGTGGATAATGAGCATTTAATATATGGTGCTGGGGCCAGTAGTTAACCAAGTGGAAGAAAAAATACAGATGTTTGATTTGCCTTATAGTACAACCTCAAGTAAATTTCACATAGGGAAATACTTAATTGTCAACCTGATTTATTTCTGACACTTTGGTGAGGGAGGGTCTTCACCAGTAGTCTAAGAAAATAGTCATTTATGTCCACAAGGACTTGAATCAACTGCCAGAATATTTTTTAACCTCATTGGTAATGGAAACTTGAAATATGTTTAAACATTTAACAATGAAGATTAGGCTTATCTTAGGCTTAGCTTAGTAGAATATTATGCAACCGGGAAGAGAGAGATAGAGAAATGAAATTGGGGAAAGGAAGAAGAGATTAAGATTCATGATTTTTTTAAATATATATTTTTATTGATTTCAGAGGTTAAGGGAAAGGGAGAGAGAGAAACATCAAAGATGAGAGAAAATAATTGATCAGCTGCCTCCCATACACTCCACCCTGGGGATCGAACCCACAATCTGGGCATGTGCCTGACCAGGAATGAAACCATGACCTTCTAGTCCATAGGTAGATACTCAAACACTGAGTCATGCCAGCAGGGCAAGACTCATGTTTTTATACTTGGTAATATTTGTGTGCATATCTTCATGCACACAAAAATGATAAAGATGTATAGCAAATATTAATAGGGATAAAGACATTTAAGTTATTTTCTTGTTTTGTTTCTCTAATGTTTAAAAAATGAGTATTATTTTCTAAGTAAAAGTATAGTCTGTAAACAAATATGATGGCTTATAGATGTTTTCAATCCTATTTGATACTCAGCAATAGCACCATTTTTGTGTAATAGGCAAAAGTTAATGGGTATGAGAGTAAATAATAATAAAATAAGATGAAAATTTAGTCTTATAAAGATTAAAGCTGTTTTAATTTTTTTAAATTGGAGAAAGAAAGATTCAGAGATATGGAACATTTATTTTTCTATAGTTGAAGTATTATTATACTAAATTATGTTCATCAAAAGATCAATTCTGCATTTCCATAGGAGACTGGCAAAGAAAAAAAGGAAGTACCATCAGAGATCAAGGAGAGTGTGGAAGTTAATCACTAAGGATTACCAATAATAATTTGGTCAGTTGTATATACTAGTTACAACACACACTTCAAAATAATTACTCTATGGGCTTAACCATTAGTTTGAAACCAAGTAACTAAATATGCAGCATCATAGCTAAATAAGTACACAGCAATGTATGTAAGGTTACATACATTATTTCCGTCCTTCATCCCTAATTCTAGGAGGGATATTCTTTTTAAAAATATATATATTTTATTGATTTTTTACAGAGTGGAAAGGCGAGGGATAGAGAGCTAGAAACATCGATGAGAGAGAATCATCGACCAGCTGCCCCCTGCACACCCCCCACCGGGGATGTGCCTGCAACCAATGTACATGCCCCTGACCGGAATCAAACCCGGGACCCTTCAGTCCGCGGACCGACGCTCTACCACTGAGCCAAACCGGTTTCGGCAGGAGGGATATTCTTATAGCCTCTCCACACATTTTTTATTTTAGAAATGAAATCCATTCAGTCTTCCATTACTTAGTTTAACATCACTTAAGTCTCATTGGATATAGGGTGTGGATAGGACCCTAAAGGGACATATGAGCCTTAAGCCAGGAGATATTTCTTGTTCGTCGTGGAAGGGATGGACCACAGATAGGGCCCATTTTCAAAGGGTGCATGGTGCTGAGGAAAGGAAGTTGCTTCCCCAGGGTTTTCATTGCTGAAATTTGGGGCACAGTTTTGACAATGCAATTGCACTGGGCACTTCACAATTCTGATATTTTGCAGCAGCGACATAAATGCAGATTGGAGCAGAGGCCCGGGTGTATCTTTATTATCACTCCTTCAAACGTAGAAAGGGGTTTTGGCAGGAAAGACAGCTGTGCGATTGCATGAAGCTTTTCCATTTCCACGAGCTGAAATTGATGTAAATGTGTTGATATGCTTGGCTTCTTTCCTTTTTATTTCTCTCTCCTCTGCCTTCCTCCTCCCCACTCCTTTCTTATATTTTTCTTCCCAAAGCCTTTATTCAGTTGGTGTTTTATTTTTTCTAAAATGTATAACCTCAGAACTATAAATGAAACAGAGGGAACTTAGTCTATGAAGATCTATAATAATAAAAGCATAATATGCTAATTAGACTAGACAGCTGGACAATCTTCCGGACATCTGTCTGGATGAAGCCGCAGCTGCCGGGGCAGAGGCAGACATGGTTGGGGGTGATCAGACAGACAGGCAGAGGTAGTTAGGGACAATGAGGCAGGCAGGAAAGTGGTTAGGGGTGATTAGGCAGGCAGGCGAGCTGTTAGGGGCCAGTGGCCCAGTCCGATTGCCTTTTTGGCCCAATCCCTGTGGGACTGGCAGTTGGACACCTCCCAAGGGGTCCCAGGTTGAGAGAGGGCGCTGCCAGGCTGAGGAGACCCCTCCACCTCCCACACCCCGCCATGCATAAATTCCGTGCACCAGGCCTCGACTATTTATCTAAGCTTTCATATGGCATTTAAATAAAATGTTTGAACAACACTAAGAGTGACCTATAATATAATTTAACGTGTCAGTAGTCAGTGCTGTGGACAGAAATTGGTCTGGATTCTATTCATCTATGGTCCATCCTTGTTTTTTGCTTTTTATTAAAATATTTTAGTCATAATTTATCTAAATATAATAGTTAAGAGTTCAGGAATTTGCATCGGGCAGTTCCAAGGTTGAGGACTGCTCTCTGACATACAACATTATGGCCTGAGACAAGGTCATACTCTGTTTTCAAGTCTCATTTCCTCTTTGGTAAAATGAGTTAATAGTAGCAGAGTGTAGTATAATCCATATAGTACAGTAAAGAACATTTACTGATGGTTAGGTAAGGTAGCGCATATAAAACTTTAGAACATGAGTGGCACCTAATAAAGAACTGAATAAAATATTTCTCAAGCAAGAATGATAGAGATATGTAAATATATGTTCTTACAATGTTGAGGGCAGGTTTGTGATAAAATGTTACAGAGAACTGGAGAATCCACTTGTGGGGGATGGGTGAACTTATGGTCAGGAAACCCATGCTGTGCTCCCTTTTGATTATTCTCACCCCCATATATTAAGTGCCCCCACCCTGTCACAAGCATCTAAGCAAAGCACATTTGTATCCTTGCCCCTCAAAACAATCTTCTACTAACGATGCAACTAAGTCATTGAGGTGAAATAGCTTCACAAAGTAATCACTAGTGAAACAAAACACATCAAGCTTTGAAAGCACATCATGTCAACAGCAAATCCCATTTTATTTCCCCTCTATCTCACTGCCTCTCTAACTGAGGAATTACACAGGTAAAGACCCACCAGGTGACTTTCTCACTGCGTTTGGGCTTTGAGTCAGAGTTGTCAACACGCACATTCTCTTTGGAACTCAAGTTCTGTATTGTGAGAAAATTGTTGTCAGTATAAATGAGCTTCTCACATCCTGGTGGTTTGCTCTCATGAGGTGCTTTCTTGTCTTTTCAGATCCCCCAGATTAGTTACGCATCAACGGCACCCGAGTTAAGTGATGACCGGCGCTACGACTTCTTCTCCCGCGTGGTCCCACCGGATTCCTTCCAGGCCCAGGCCATGGTGGACATTGTGAAGGCCCTCGGCTGGAATTACGTGTCTACTCTCGCATCCGAAGGAAGTTACGGAGAGAAAGGTGTGGAATCCTTCATGCAGATTTCCAAAGAGGCAGGTAGGAAGAGATTGCAATGGTTAAGATGACCCTCTTCCCATGTCTGCAGCATACAGGGTTCTTTTCAGACTTTATTAAACAAGCACTATAGACAATCACCATATACCTACTCTCACATTCCTCACTGCCTGCAAAGCAGATCTGCCAAGTCTTTGTTGTTTTTGAAGAGAATGTTTTAAAAAATGTGAAACGTAAGTCACTTGAAGTCTTAGGGGAAGTGATGCAGAGAAGAAAATATTTTCCAAAATCAATATCTTACTTCTGTGTAATGGATAATAAGTGTGGATTACTGCTTATAGCTTGGAACCTGAGAAAACGTGGCTAAATGTACTGCTCAATGCATATTTTCTTCCCCTGTTCCTCTCTAATAAGGGGAGAATTGTTTAGAATTATGAGAACCCAGACACAGTGGCACTTTGCTTTGGAGATGAATAACAGTGATGGCTGGCTGACTTGATCAAAACAAAATCAAATAAATTATTTAGGTAAATAGGCTTTGAAGTATTAGATTATTTTGAGAAAGACAGCTCTATTAAGTAGCAGTTGGAGAAGTTTTTTTGTGTTTATTTAGCTCAAATTGGGAGTAATGGGCTCAAGTGTTTGGCCAGGGTTTTTCCATTGGGCGGATTTGAAAAACTAGATGGAATCAACACACGTAGGAATCCTGATAATAAATATCTAGGCTTCCCCACTTAGTAATATTGGATACAGTATATATTTATATAATATATGCTTGATATTCCTGCACAAGTCTTATTCTAAAGTCAGGTTCTCAGTTCACTTTGTAAAAATTTTGTCTACTCCCAGTTGTTATTGGTCAGAATAGTTAACAAACAGTAAAGGCAATAGAAACAAGCAAGGCAATAGAAACAGAGGTCCTTTTAATGAGGAAAATATGTCACAAATTCCGAAGTCCTGGCTGTGCTGTGGGACTGTCAGACTGACAATATACTTACACTTACAACGATTCAGGGTATGGCTTTTGAACGAAGGGAGTGAGGACTTGCTTATCAATCCCACGATTTTAACTCGGTGCCTCATCATTAGCTCTGATTGCAAACATTCGCTGGGGAGTGGGCCATTCTCAGGTTCTTCCTTCGCACTGGAATTCTCTCCCTGATGACATCTTTGACTGGGTGGCTCCGAATTATGAATAGGCCTCATCCTCAAAGTCATTTTTAAGTTCAACTAAACAAGCATTTGCCAGTTAATGGGTTCCACTGGCGTGGCCTTGTGTTTCTAGTGACTTCTCCCACAGCACGTGTCCCATGTTGGTCTAACTTGTTGGTTTCTTGTCCGCCATACTCTAGAGGAGAACTTGTCTGTCTCATTTACTATGGTAGTCCCAGCTGCCATGTTTATAAGGGAAATATTTTGTTTGTTCATTTAGAAACTTTCTGACTAGAAAAAAATATCTTAACTCAGGCTTAGTGTTAAATGCTGAGATTTGTACCTCTCTAATAATTGCCTTAGTGAAGCCCTAAAAAGACGCCTAATCTTTTTTGATAACCAATTCTGTTATTTATTCCTGGTTCCTTGAATCCTGCTTTGGCCAAAATAAGGCTAGAGGTTGACTTAGAAATATGAACATAAACATGAACATAAAAGCCAACAGATAAGACATGAAGAGAAAATAATCATCTAGAGCTCAGAAGTAAAGTTCTGATACCCTTTTGCTCTGTTGATGCAAATGGCTCTCCCATTTAATGCCGAACTTCGTGCTGGACAAAGCAAAGAGCACTATGCATTTTTAATAAAATTGACAGGGCTCCCCAGATGGAAATTATGTTAATTTTTCAGTAAAGCACAGGATCAAGGCGGTTGTTTACTCTTGATCGGTTGTTGGTCTTTTATAACAGACTGAGATTGGCCTGTATACAGACATGTTAGTGGTGCATTTTATATGGTTGTTTTTTCCTGGTGCCACTGGGTGAAAACTCAAGATATAAAATCAGAGTCCATTATGTAAGGACTCTACCAAAAAGGACAAAGCCTTTGTAACATGGGCTGAACTCCCCAGCTCATAGGTTTAATTAATCTTACATCAAGATGATGCAGCTCCAAAATAAGGCTTGCATCATTGGCAGCCATTGTGGAGAAAAGCCTTTACTGGAGATCCTTTCCCCTGGAGGGTGAGAGTAACTGGAAGGCCAGCTGCAGGAATGCAGGGGCAGGGAGGGTCCAGGGAATGTCAGGCAGATCACTTCCTCTTCTCCTCTAAGTATTAGGATACTTGGTGTGCATTTATAATAAATTTCATTGGAACCATATCATATGTGCAGTTTCTTTAAATCCCCAAGAGAAAAAGAGTAAGTACATACAGAAAATATGTGAAAACTACAATTTAAATGGTGTGTAGTAAGTTACTCAGTGTGTGTACTATTTAGCAAAAACCTGAGGTGGAAAACATGATCCATTGTGTCGTTAGTGAGTTTTGCTTTTGTAGACCTCTCATAATATGAGTGACTTGCTACCGTAAAGGTGATTCCAGTATATAGAGATACATACTCATATTCTGTGACCTCTGACAGATCCAGCTACTTCCTCTGGTGTTCAGTCAAAGAAAAGGCAATATAGTATAATTCATATTAAAACAACAACAAAAGAAAGAAAATGAAAATTTTCCCCACTGTAATTTCTGGGAATTTTAGAGAATCTTCAAGGAAATTTCAAATGCTTACATTTTCCCCTTTGCCTGTTATCTATGGAATCTGACCCTCAAGAAAGACATGATCCCATGTGTACATGGGAGAGTCAGTGTGTCATAGAGATAAGCAAGCACTGTGGCTCTCCATCATCAAAGTCTGTAGAACAACTGAAGACAGTGATGTCGGGGGGGGGGGGGGGGGAACCATTCTTTAACAGGGGCCCATCTAATTTGTTTGGAGCATGGAGGCCTGCAATACAGTTTTTTTAACCTGTCTCAGTAAACCTCAGCGATTCTTGTCCCATGTGTAGTCATGGAAGATTTAAATATACATGGGGAGGTAAGTCCTATGGCGTCAAGAAAGACCTAAATTTGAGTAATGGCTCCATCACTTTTGTGCTGTAAAACTTTTGGCACACTATTTAACTTTTCAGGCCTGATTCCTCACATAGAGAATGAGAATAGTGAGGCCTACTTCACCCAGTATAAAATAAATAAGATCGTGTACTGAGAAGCACTTACACCAGTTCCCTATAAATCAGTAGAGCTAGTGTCTGAGTTCGAAAAATAACTTGAGTGATAAATGGCATTACCTTTTATTATAACCACAAGGTTATTTATATATTAACACATATAATTATAAATATACATATTTAATATCTGACTGATGATAAGCTTTCATCATATAAGAAGCATGAGAAGAAAAAAAAGTAAATTATTCACATTGTCCTATGTATGTGGTGTTGAGTGTGTGTGTGAGAGAGAGAAATCACATAAGCTCAATGAAAGGAGTTACTTTCATTCTTTCTGAATAGTTTGACTTTGAAGATTGTGATTCTTCTCCTGAAGGTTCCAAATTTTACTATACACTTAATTTCTGAAGCAGTGGCTGCTTGTGAAATGGTAGCTTGAAGTGTCCCCACCAGGCACACAGTCACAGGTGAGATCTGCTTTCTCAAACTGGGATAGACAATTCAGGACGATGATGCCAGAGAAAAGAAACCGTCCTTCCTCAGGGGCCATCTGATTTGTTTGGAACATGGAGGCCAACATACAATTTCTCTAAACTCTAAAAGGAAGCATCTAATTCCTCTCTCGTGGAAAGTCCCAGGAGATTTAAATATGCAAGAATGCTTCTCCTTGTTGAACTTTCAGAGAGGACTGTAACACGATTTTCTCAGAAGATGAGATTTTTTGTAGAACAGTTATATTTGCATAAATTGCCCTGTTTATTTGAATGGATGCAAATGCAATATCACCAAAAGCTATTTATTGCTTAATATTGCGGAGGATGAGAGAATATTCATTCCCAACATGCTTTAGATTCAGGTCAACATAGTAACCTAAATAGTCTAAATTAGACATAAAGACTCCTTTTTCTAAGTGAGGGTCAAAGTAAATGCTTATGATAGCATATGGCACTAACCTATTCCAGATGTTTTGAACTAAATTGGGTTCAAGGATTATAATAGTAAGGAAATTATATATGACACTTATAGTTTGTCAGACAATTTTTAGAAGAATTCCGTGAATATTGCTTCACAAAAAGGAGTGATTTGTTACTTTCATGATATCATGACACATGTCAGCTTTTGAATGCCTGGGAGAGCAATTGAAATATCCTTTTGTTATCTCATGCCAATCACATCATAGAGTTATTTCAATTGCTCTTACAAAGTAAACTTCACTATTCAGACAAACTCCAGAACTTCCTTTTATTTATTACTTTATCTTGACCTCGATTACTCTTTCCTTAGGTGAAGGTTTGGCTATTAGTATCTATTTTTAACCTCGGGGTTTTTTTTTTTTATTTGTTTTGTTTTTTTACTTAGACCTCAGGAACTATTTGGATTTGCTCATTAAAAGATTCTCTTCTCATTAAAGAATTATTTGCTTCTCTGTCTATCACAGATGCAATATTCTCTTTCATTGTGCCAAATGCCAGTCTTCCTTGCCTTGCTGTAACCTCTATGAGGTCAAGGACTTTATCTTGTGACGGTGTTCTAATTTTTGGCATATGGAAGGCATCCCATAAATATTTGGTAAGGAAAGGAGAGTAGGAAAATTTGTATTTTCTCCTTCACCTTGTAGAAAAATTCATGTAAAGAAAGTACTTACATATGTGTCCTTATTCCCCACACTTATGTAACACCTTAATCAATAAAGAAATTTGAATAAAAGCACTTACAAATACATTTTATGATAAATAATTTTGAGACATGTGTGTCAAAAGTATTTCCTGTATCTGTTTGCTGTGGTTTGTTATAGTTGCCTTCAGCCTGAGTCAATCCCATTCTTGCCTTACAATCCCCACACAAAACCAAAGCAATATGATGCATCAAGGCTATAGCTCCTAATGCCGCCATCTATGTTGAATTTGAAGAGTTTTCCTTATCCTTTGTCTCTGTTTATGTCAAGGTAAATATTAAAACAAAACAAAACTCTGAGACATTTCCATACCTAGTTGGAGTTTCTTTAATGAAGTGTCCAGCGGCCCCAGTTTATATATGTGTGTTAAACATTCAAGGGCTTCATTGCAAAACACAAAATCACAAGAATCCTCATATCATTTATCTTTAGTTGTGCGTAAAACTAAATGCTAAGTGCCTCAACAAAAGGCATTATACTCAATTTTATTTTTTGGACCCTCGGTGACCAGCACGATCTTTTAGATTTTAACCTATACTAGACTTGTTAGCACAGCCTGAGTGTGTCCTCTGAGCCCCATCAGCATCGCGGTTGCTTTACTTCCGGGTTTCATTTTATTCACCTTGGTCTCCACGCCTCCAGATTAGCCCTCCAATATAGGATCCATTTATCTGCAGCAGTAATCTTTCTAACATACAGATAAAGCCATTTTGTCCTCTGTCCCTAAGTTTCCTTTCCCCAGGGGATCAAATGAAAGGTGTCCAGTGCTGAATGTAGGTCTTTCTGACCCAGTGTCTGCTTTAACCATCAATCCCACTTTCATACTATCCACGCCCTCCTCAATTCCCACCACAAGCCCCCTGCGTGCATTCTCTACCCCACCGCAGTCAGCCTTCTGTGGGCATCAGGATGGTCTGTGCCTTTCCACATGTTTTGCTTTCTGCGTGGACTGCCAGCTAACTCCCCTGTATTGTATGTTTTCTACACAACACCTTGGAAAAAGGCATCTCTGACTTCCTTCATGGTCTAAATTTGGAATGTGGTGGGTACATATGTCTTTTTTTAACAGCACATTGTTAGTCCATTTCTGCAAATAAATTCATGGAGAACCATCAGTTTTACACGTCTTGGTGAGAGAAAAGGCCTGCATATCACCGTAGAGCTAAAAGGGTCAGATATTCATATTCCCTACCTCCCTTGAAGCTGAGGCCCAGCCATAGAACCCAGCTGTGGCTAATAATAGCTGCCATAGATGGATCAAGAGCTAGGGACATGAAGAAGCCAGAACAATGGGAGACCTGCTGTGTTCAGAGCCACAGCAGCAATGCCCAATTTTCAGGCGGACGTGGTCTCTAGCGTGAGTGGGCAGCAGCAGTACAGTCTCCGACTTCTCACATCCTGGAGTAGACCAGCAATGCCCAGGAACCTGTTCTGTGGTACTTTAGGGGCTTTGGCAAGGAAAGCCTAGACATCCTTTGTTTCAGCCCACTTTCTGACTTTGGCTCTCCGGTCTCCACAGTGATTCTGTGAATGACTCAGCATCATTTAAATCAATTATTTTCCTGCTTAATCTAGACTTAACTTTGATTGTTTGACGTCACCTTCCTTATTATAATTGAAAGTGTCACTTGTATGACTCCTGGTCCAAAACTATCATAAAGATTTTTGTATATTGTTATAACCATTGTAATCTGTCTAAATACCATCTCTCATTGTAATGTATTTTATTGAGGACAGGTATTATGTTGTATTTACCTTTGAACACCACACCCAGAATAATGCCTAACATATATTAGGCTCAATAAATGTGCATTGATTTAAAAATAGTCTTAATAATATAGGAGATGAAGACTCCAAGTTGTAGTTTGTAGAGTGAAACTATTGGAAGTTTTTCTAGTTTTGATTCTTTTATAGTTATCATGCATCTGCTGTGATAAACTGACTTTAGGGAAGGAGAAATGGGTAAGAAATCTGGTGATAAGCTAGATAGGCATGCAATGCATATCTGAGTACTTTCTTTGTATTAGATACTGTCCTAGGGTAATAATGATAAATAATAATTATAGTAGTAATAACAAGACAAAAATCATCTCTGCTTTCTAAGAATAGAATTACATAAGTGAATATAATTCCTTGGGGGCAGTGGGGCAGAGGAAGACTAGGTATATGCTTAGCTGAGCCTCAAAGGTAAATAGGAATTAGCAGACCAGGCTGATCTAAAAGGAGTGGTGAATGATATTTTAGGGAGAGAGAATCATGTTAAAACATGAAAATAAAACCATGTCATGTTATTTCAATTACTAGATGGTATAAAGACATAGAATTGCTTTTAAAAATGTTCATGGCTCTTGAATTACCATGATGTAAAGTGTTCCTCTTCGCAACACAAGAACTATTGCAGAAAATGCTTTGGTTTGGGGGCCCAAAAACTTCTAGATCTGCCCATAACTCCTCCAGTGACTGACTGGGAATTGGCATAATTCTTTGAGTTGCAAAGTCAACACACATTTGTTGAGAAAGATAATTTCTTTTGGTTCAGACAGTTCTGGAATGCATATTATTCTGATAGCAAAAAATGGGTTTCTTCTAGGCAATAGACTGTCATTGTTGATGTGGGACTAGAAATAGATGATGACAGGTGTTTTCATGCATGAAGAAATAGCGGAAAAATACCTATCTCAGCAATCCCTTCTCATCTCTCCTATTTACCTACACTCGACCTGAGCAAAATGGAGGGATGTGGAAAGGACTGAAGATAAAGTGAGCCCCTACTCGAGTATCACCTTATGTTGCACGTACTAAGGAGAAAAGGGACATTGGGTTCTGGAATTGAAGTTGAAGATGTAGTGAAAAGGAACATCACATATAGAGACTCATATCGAGAATTCTATTGAATAATTGAATTTCTTGGTCATAGAGGGAGAACATGGTTGCTCTGAAGTATCTTACTTTGGAGTGTATCCAGGCTTTTATCATAATGACATTACACCACTAAAATGTAGAAGTGGAAGCTCTGATTTGTTCTTCCTATTTGATGACACTGCACCAGCCTGCATGTGGGGCTTCCTTGTACCGGTCTTTACAAACATATTCATTGAAACAGACCTCCAATTTTGAATCTCATAGGTTTTGATGGATTCCAGCAAGAAAGATAAATTACAGTAGAAAAATAAAAGGAGAGATATGGCTTAGCTTATAGAACTGGAGTGAAGTATGTAGAACCAAAATGTCAAGTTGTTTTTGGCCAGGACTATAATTTGGTTACAGGAAAGCAGGGCACCTTGATTTTGAGGTCCACCATGGATGCACAAGTTAGGGAAGAGGCATTTCCCAATTAATTTCAATGTTTTAACCAAACGTTGAGATGGTCACAGTCTTTAAAAAATGTTATCTGTCTGGTTGGCTCTTCCAGAGGCTTCCCAGTGTTTCACTCCACCAAAATGGCGAAGTCAGTATGGGGAGGGGCTTTGAACTGTGCCCATACAGAAAAATGCACAACTTCCTAACACAGAGGCCAGGAGGTGAGCACTGGAATTAGTGAAAAGGGTAGTTCTGAAAAAATAGGCAGATACTCCAGTCAAAGAAACTTTAATAATTGGTTGCTTGCAAAATGTCTTTATTTCAACTCCTATCTAAATTATTTAATATTTTTGAACAACCTGATATGACTAAATGTAGCCTCTTTGATACCTGCGCGGAGGGACCTGTTTTCCTTTCACTTGGCAAATGGCTCCCTGCTGTTAAATCTTTCATGATATTACAGGGAATTCCACAAAGCCCCACATCAGTTGCATTAGTATTTTCAGGCAAATTGAAGGATAGCAGATGATCAAATAGTAGACATCCAAGCACATTATATTGACTGACTTTGAGATATTTTGACCTTGTATACCTCCAAATTTGCCTATTCCCTATTCTTCAAATTTCTTGTTACACTTTTGGCTGTGTTAATATTTTAGAGTTGACATTAACTGTCTAGCAAACTCCTGTTTTAGAGAGGCATCACTGGGATGTTAACACACTTTATAATCCACAGTATTAGGCTGACCCTTTGAGAAAGCAGTCTAATAGGTTACAACGTACACTTTTACATACACGGGGAAAATCTTAAAAGGGAAGTCATTATCATAATGATAAAGGCCTCTTTTTCCCACATTGCCCTCCCCCACAGGCCCCCACTGCTCCCCTGGCCTCCACCACACTATTGTCTGTGCCCGTGGACAATGCATTTACAGGCAGTCCTTGGGTTACTTATGTAGGTTCCTGGTTATGTCGCCATCTCCCATTTATAGTATTTATTTTTTAAAAAGTTGCGTCATTTTGATATATATGTATGTACATATGTGCTTTATGGTTGTTGTTTTTTTAAATTTACCACAAGTAAAGGTCAGGAGTTGTTATTCTTTTTTTTTTTTTTTTTTTTTTTACTGTTTCACTGCATTACTGCTGTGTATATGCTCCATGTGAGTGACATAGATGCTTATGTAGGTGGGTTCCGACTTAAACCAGATCTCTGACATAACCTCAGGAACTACTGTATGCATATAAGTTCCCCCTTCCCTCTGTGATTCCTCAGTCTGTTACAGGTTTCATGTCTCTGGATCTATCTAATGTGTTCATCAGTTTATTTTGTTTATTAGATACTACATATGAATGAGATCATGTAATACATGCCTTTCTCTGCCCAGCTTATTCTGCTTAGTGTAATAATCTCCAGGTCCCTCACAGGGTAAAAGAACCTACTCTATTCTCTCTCTCTCTCGCTTTGTATACTTTATTTTTTAATTGTCTTATTATAAATAGCATATAAAATATTTTTATTATATTTTTTATTGTCTAAAGTTTTATATATGTCTCCTTTTCCCCCAATTGACACCCCCTTCCTTCCAGCCATTCCCACCCTGGGCAAGCCCCCACTGCCCCAGTGTCTGTATCCATTGGTTAATGCTAATATGAATGCATATAAGCCCTTTGGTTGCTCTCTAATTCCTCTCCCCCCTACCATTTGTCTCTATATCGATCTATTCTTGTTCAACAGATTATGTTGATCAAGACTCTTCTCTTTTACAGTTGCTTAATATTCCATTTTGTAAATGTACCACAGCTTTTTTATCAGCTCATCTACTGATAGGCACTTGGACTATTTCCATATACTATATCTGTAATACTCTCAACATTAAAGATAAATTAAAAAAAGAAAAAATATTTATAAAATAACTACAATATAATTAAATCAACAAAGCCATCTTTTAAATAAGATTAATAGCGGTTTGTTTGTTGTTTCCCTTTCAATAAAATTTTAAAAATAGAAAAAATGTGTTCTATGTTTCTATATGTATAGCGTCTTGGCTAATTGATGCCTTTGCTAGTCTTATCTTATGGCCTTCTTTGTCTCATTTCATTTTTCTTTTTCCAGGCAGGGTTAGTCCTTCATGTAGGAGTGAAAAGGTTACTTCTACTGGTAAAATAATACTCATCTGAATTTAGCAACTCAGTATTCTCAGCTCTATCAGGGTCTTCCTACATATTCTCATTCTAATTTTTAGGATCCCATTTCTTCAGAGAAGTGCCCTCTCTTTAACAGTAGATAGCCTTTGAAACATGGTACTATAGTTTTTGACTTAAAGTCTATTTTAATTTGCATAGAATATCTCTTGCCATCTCATCACTTTGAGGATCTGTGTGACATTAAAGCTAAAGCAGGCAGCATATAGTTGGGTTTTGCCTTATTTGTGTTATTTATTTATTTATTACCAATCTAGTCACTCTGTGCCTTTAGATAGGATATTTTAATCTCTCTACATTAAGAGTTAAGTATTGACAGTTTTATTGCTTTTTGGCTGTTTTGTAGTTCCTGTAGTTTTTGTAGTTCTCCCTCTCTTGATGCCTTCCTTTGAGAATTGATGATATTTTTGTGGTGTTATGCTTTGATTCCATTTTCTTTATCTACTACAATTTTGTGGTTGTTGTTTTGTAGTTACTGTGAGGCCTACAGAAAACATTTTAGAGGTTTGTCTTTTTTTAAGGCTATTACTTTAACTTAAAATGTACACAAACTACCATTTTCCTCCCCAACCCTTTTTATGTATTTGACATCACAATTTACTTATGTAGTGTACTCATTAACCTATTATTGTAGCTAAATTTTTTCTAGCTTCTCAATCAAGTTATTCTCCTATTTATGCCTTTACTCCAGATTCTTAACAGCATATTCTCACCCATCGGTTACATATCCTTAGTGTAACCCTTTAGTGTAACCACTCAAATCTGGCCTTTCTTTTTAAATCAGGACTAAAGCCAGACTAGAACCCCAGTGGCTTCTTCTCATTTAATCTTTTAAAAATCTTTATTGTTGAAAGTATTATAGATGTCCTCCTTTTTTCCTCGTTGACCTCTTCTAGCCAGCACCCATACCTGTAGTTTTTATACTTTTTTTCTTCATCCTTTATACAAAAGTTAAATGATCATCACACTACAATATTACCATGGTAGAGTATTCTCAATTTAACTCCATATTTATCTTTACCAGTGTGTTGTATATTTTCATTCAGCCATGTTATTAATTAGCTTCCTTTCATTTTAAGATGAACAACTTATCTCAGCATTTTCTGTAAGGTAGTTTCTATGGTGATCCATTCCCTAAACTTTTGGTTATCTGGGAAAGGTTTTTATTTCTGAAGAGCAACTTTGCCAGATAAAATACTCTTAGTTGGCTTTTTTTTTTTCTTCTCTTCTCACTTTAAATATATCATTCTATTCCCTCTTGGCCTCTATGATTTCTGCTGAGAAATCTGATAGCCTTAGAGGTGCTCCCTTGGAAGTTACAAGTTTTTTTATTTCTCTCGCTGGCTTTAAGATTTGTCATTGATTTTTTTGTTATAAAATGTGTCTTGAAGAAGATATCTTTAAGTTGAGCATGTTTGATGACTTATGAGCTTCATGAAGTTATATATCTGAATCTCTCCTCATATTTGGGGAATTCTCAGCCATTCGTTCTTTAAATGATATATTTTTTCCTTTCTATATTTATTTTCTTTCTGATACTCCAATAATTCACAGATTGCTTCTGTTGATGGTATCTGTTACATTCATTACGCAGGCCTTCTTTGCTCTTTATTATTCTTTTCTCTTTGTTTTCCTCTGACTGAATAATTTCAAAGTTTCTATCTTTTAATCTATAGGGATTTTTTTCCTTCTGCTCAATCCATTGTGCTATTGATGCTCTCTGTTGAATCTTTCATTTTGTTTTTTTCATTATATTTTACTCTTTAACTATAATCCCAAAGACATCAAGATTTGAAACTTATCCAATAAAGAATTCAAAGTGGCAATACTGAGGAAGTTCATTGAGCTACAAAACCCCCCACAAAGACAGTTTGGTGAAATCAGGAAAATAACACATGAAACAAAATGAGCTGCCTAACAAAGAGATAGGAATTGTAAGAAAGAACCAAACAAGAATTCTGAAGCTAAAAAAATGAAATGAAAATTATTGTGGTTCTCTGGCAGTGGCTTGTCTCCTTAATGCTTTTATGTTCCTTGAAGTCTTATATTGCTGTCTTTACTTTTGTAACATCAGTTAACTCCTCTAGTCATTACTCAGTTTCTTTTAGAAACAAGTCTCTTCCATCAGCCTTGAGAGGGAGTCCGAGGCTTTCTCAGTCCTTCTCTGAATATGTTAGCTCTATGCTTTTTGCTTTCTCTAACAGAATCCTTAAACTTTTATGTTCTTTTTTGTTGTTGTTATTGTTTTTAATCCCTTAATGCCAGGGCCTCCCTTTTGCTTTCCCAAGGGTGGAGCTAAAGCTCAAGTCTGTGATTTCTCCCTGGCCCAAAGATTCATGTTGGCTTTCTGTGCCTGTTTATTAGATGTCTGCCAAAGCCCATGTTTGCCACTAAGCATGCTCAGAAAGCCAGTCACAGGCTGGGGTGGGGGGTGTGGGTGAGGTGCATGAATCCATGAGGGTACCCATGAGCTAGCTGAGGGGACCTAAGGTGTCCCTCAGAGGTGGCCTTGAAAGTCTGTGATGTAATTAGTGGAATCTGCATTCCTTTAATGCTTTCTGAGAGTCCTATATGCCTCTGTCCCAGACTCTCTTACTCCAGTCACAGATCTTCTGACTCAGAAATGTGAATGGAATGGATAGAGCTGGGCTCCTGGGCAATGTCCCACACTGGTGGGAAGGCTTGGCACTCACTTCCAAGCTTGCACCTTCTTCCCAGGAGAAATCTCAGGCCAGAGAGGTGATTCTTGCTAATTGTTCCTCTTACCCTCTTCCATGTGTCCAAATGCTATCTCTTATGATGTACTTGAACTTCTCCACTGGAATATTGACCTTCCACAAGGGCTCTCTGTCCATGGATGATTATCTAAGTAGTGTTCTCTGGCTCATTGGTCACAGCTAAGAGGAGTTGTATCTAATGCACAGGCCACTCCAGCGTCCATTCATATCACTGGATACATGGGTGGGCAGGACTCCTCCTGGGTCCTTTTGGTGAATGATACTGGATCTCACAGCTCCCACAAAAATACCTTTTCTGTGAATTAATACCAAATTGTTGTTATTGAGTAGGGGGTGTGACAAGAGGTGTCTTATTTAGCCATGTTGATGATATCACTGCTCCCCACTGTATTGTTAAAGAATAGAATATGTATTTTAGTTAAGAAATAGGAGAAGCATATTTTGTAATGAAAATATATATGTTAACCATTTAAATATTTGGATTGAAACATGCCCTAGCTGGTTTGGCTCAGTGGATAGAGCATCGGCCTGCAGACTGAAGGGTCCTAGGCTCTATTCTGGTCAAGGGCATGTACCTTGGTTGAGGGCACTTCCCCAGTAGAGGATGTGTGCAGGAGGCAACTGATCAATATTTCTCTCTCATCAATGTTTCTACCGTATTTGCCGGCGTATAAGACGATTTTTTGGCCCTAAAAAATATGCCTCCAAGTGGGGGGTAGTCTTATACGGCGAGTATATAACGAACTCTGTATTTTTAGTGGAAATGTTAGGGGGTCGTCTTATACGCCGGCAAATACGTATTTTTCAGGGCCAAAAAATCGTCATATACGCCGGCAAATACGGTAACTATCTCTCTCCCTTCCTCTCTGTAAAAAAAAAAATCAATAAAATAAATAAAAAAAGAAACAGCTGCACTGTATTTTACTATTGTTCTATATGTTTTGCTAGATAAGTATAAGACACTCAACCAAATGGCAATACTCTATCCTAAACATTTCTAAACTTATCAATAAAATACCTTATTGAGAAGATAGAAAAACAGACAGAGGTGCTGGTTGGAGACAAACCATTAGTGGTGAAAAGACTAGAATAGAGTCAAGATCATGGATACTAAGAATGAAGTGGAAGGCCATGGGACAGAGACTAATCAAGAGATGAGAGTCTCTCATTATAAACTTTTTTGCAATGTGGTTTTTTGTTTGTTTGTTTGTTTTGTTTTATTTTGCTTGGATTCCAATATTTTCCAAGGTGTTTCTTTAGTTATTGACTAAAAAACAAGTTTTCATTTCTTTATACAGGGTGAAATGAAGTTCAACTGTAGCCTATTTTCTCTGAAAAATTTCACTCTGCCTAGATTATTGCATTCATACTAGAATAATGGCTTTGGGTGGCAATCTGCATCAATAACATAAAACACTTCTAACGAGCTGTCTCATTCCCAGTTTGAATGGTATTTGGCTGATAATTATTATTTGCTGCCTGACTTGTGCCCTTTCCTTTTAATGGGGGAAACTCATTCTTATATCTAGTACATGAAAACATTGAAACCTGTTACAGTTGACTGTGTATATAAAACAACTTTAGCCTTGAAGTCAGCTTCCAAAGTATAAAATGCATGGATTAGTACACAATGAAATGATGAGACCATAATGTTTATACCATGACCTTGTCTTATGCCCTAGAAAAGCAAAACTGTTATCATGAGTTATGATAGCAGAATTTCTAATTACTTTGGTAGTTGTTTTTAATCAATGTGGTATTTTTTTATTTGTTTAAACATTCTTAGATCTTCAAATCATTGGCTAAAAAAAAAGTGTAACCAATTGGACAAAAAATTAACCAACTATAGGTCTTTAAGAAAAAATAAAGTTACTTATAAGGTTATGAGGCAAATCAAGGAATTAGAGACCAGACCAAGAACCTAAGCTTGGAAAAGACAACAACAACAACAAGTCTACTCCAGTCCTCTCCCCCAGGATGAAGGAGACGAAGAACTGCCTCTTCCGGGTACCACCCACAGGATGAATCAGTTCCCACTCCAGGAAGGCCTTTAGTTCCAAAGTACCCAGGGTTCTGCCATTGATCATGTGCACATCCTTTGGAAGTTGGCTGACAGTTCTACCAGTGTTTGGAACTATTGTAGACATCTAAGATAAACATCAGATCTTAATATCCAAAAAGTAGTAGGAGTAACTGGTGCTGGTGACAAATCTGTATTATCATAAATGTGATAGGGTCGATTTTCTATTTCACCTTGTAACGTCTTTCCACGTACATTTGGAGAAAAGAAAGAATGAATAGCAATGCAAAATATTCTGGCTGAAGCAATTCTGTTATATTTCTGAAATAAGAGCATTTTTCTGTTTCCTTTAGACAGATCATCAAAGAAACCATTATAACTTTAAATACTTAAAGACAGTTCTTCAAGCCACTGGCTTGCTAAACAGACAGGGGATGTAATTTTCCTAGCTTTACGTATGTGACAGGATTCATTAAGAATCAGAGTTCAATCAGCAGGTCATCCAATTCACTCTTCCTTCCCCCATGATTGAGATATGTGGAATGAAAGTTAGGGGTGGGGTATTTATCATCACTACTGGAAAATTCCTCAGTGTCTGAGCACTCATTCTAATGGAAAAGGGTCAAGTGGACCATTTTATATAAGAATGGCTTTTGTTCATTTATGCTGAGCAGTTTGGAAAAATAAATGCTTGTTCTTTTTTTTTTTTTTTTTTTTTTTTTTTTTTTTACAATTTCATAATTTCTCTAAACCAAACTCTGCAATAGTGATTTTTGGATAATGAGAGTAAACTAATTTTCTTTGAAATGTAGACGTGGCAGTAGACAGGCCTTGTTCCTGCATTCTTTTATGCAGGGCCATGAGCTTAATGATATTCTGTATTTAATCCCAAGGGAAAGTGAATGACGGAGACCATTGCATGCTGGGACAGTGATGAGAAGCTTCTGCTTATTTTCCAAGGAGCCTAATAAAACACTTCTAAAAAACCACATGGGAGATCATTGCACACAGAAAACTTTCTAGTGGAACCAGAAAATGCTAACTTCCTGAAGGAGTGGTGTTTCACACATATATTCCCTTTTCTAAGATGTAAAAAGTTATAAGCGTGTGAAGTGTAGAACTGAAATGTGAATATTTAGATGTAGGTCATTCTGTTATGCACCAGTAGGCTTACACTGAGAAAGATGATTGAGGGCCTTTCACTCCACTTTAAATATATTTTCCTTTCTCTCAGCTTCTGTTGAACCACTTGGTGAGTTTTCTTTGTCCTGTATTTTTTTGGGCAAGCCAGTCTCCAAACTGCCTCAGCGCAACCACCAAACTTTGCTTCCCGTTAGGCTTTTACTCAACTAGTTTTCTCTCACTGGAATATTCCTCAGCAAGCACAGTTGCCTGCAAATCCCCTCGGTGAAACTTCTCCAATATGTTCTTGTCTCATCGTCGTCACTCCTGTGTGTGGTTCCTGGCCCTGGTGCGTGTATCTGGGGGAATACTTACTTTGTCACAGCGATGACACAAAAGAGTCTGAGCTCTCCCTAAAGGCAGCTACAGATATTAAAAATGGTGGAGCCGAACAGAAAGTTCTTGGGCATTTCCCCCAGTCCAGGAGCTGGCCAGAGCTTATAACACAGCCCCATGAAATATTAAACACTAAATAAATATTTGTTTACATAGTGAAATACTGGCCTCTTAAATCCAAAAACCAATTTGCCCTTTTCGTTTAAATCATTCTTTAGATCTCACCTCTCCAGAGAGGCTTTCATTGCACTCTGGGTTATTCTAGGGACAAACCTCCATGGCAGTCTGATGGAGAAACATCCCTAATTTATTAAGGTTGGTTTAGTTGCAAGTTTTAAATGGGTTGGGGAATTGAGACAATGATAACACTAGGTTTAAGATTGTAAGATGAATGCTTTTCTTTTTTTCATTGTTGTTGACTTGGTTAAAGCAAGACCTAATCTAATTATGCTTTTAAATTGAAGCTTGAACTAATTGTGTTTGTTTTAAGCATTTAATACATATTATATATATATATATATATATATATATATATATATATATAGTATATATATGTATATATGTATATATATAATTTAAAATATTAAGAATAAAATAGACAATTGATAGATATTTGGAAATAAAAAATTAAAGACAATTTGGTTCTATTGATTGGGAAATCAAAAATGAGTATTTTTTCTTAAATTAAGAAGAGCTATGTGGACATGAGAATCAATAAACCACTAAGTTTCAGGTGAAATACGTTCCCATAGGGCAGGACTATTACCTGTTCAAGATTAACTTGCTTTTTCTTTTTTTCCCTCCATTTAAGGTCTGAATATATTCATCAGAGTCTTAAACAGGGCAATACCACTTCCCATTTTCTTATTTTCCTCTAAAGTGCATTAGATCAGTCTGGAAGAAAGATTATCTTCGATCTAGTTTTTTGAAGGAGGACTGAGATTGCCACCAGAAGATGGGCAAATATTCAATATTTGGCAACCATTCTGCACTCTTTCCCTCTCTTCCTTTCTTCTTTCCCTTTTTTATCCCCTCTCCCTTCCCCCCAAATCCATAGAACACCTGAATATTCCTATTTCAAAATGGCTAAGAGGATGTTTGGAACTCAGATGTACCTAGGCTTAAAACCCAGCTCTGCCCATTATAGAAATGTGTGTCACATATCCTCAGGAAGATGCTTTTTCCTTGTTTATAAAACAGATATAATACTACTTTCTTCCGTAAGGAACTTTTTCATGAAATAATGAGATAAACCCAATACATAGAATTGCTTACCATGGTACCCATCCTAAATACTTGATAAATGTTAACTGCTATAATAGCTATTACCCTGATGATAATCATAATTAAAAGAATAATAACTCATTTTTAATACTTCTATTTCTAATTTATTTAACAAAAATTATTGAATATCTATTGGCTATCAAGCATTATTCTGGATGCCAAGAGTAAACAAGATAGATCTATACCTTTTCTGTACATGGGGGAGTGATAAGCATTTGGCAAAGAAATAGCCATATAATGTTGGAGATTATCAGTGAAAAACAAATACAAATTCCTTTATTTATTCTTTTCATGAACCTCTAACTGAATTTCATGATTTCATTTGATTTCAAATGTATACAGTTAATCATAGAAGTAAGAGAAGTTCTGATGGCTTAGTAACCAATAAAATTCTCAGATATTTTCTTAACACAGTGCAGCAGTTGCAAATTCTACAAAAATCACAACTTCAAAATTATGAGAGTTATTTGATCCAACAATGATTTGTGTGAAAGTCATTTAATTTTTGTTGCTTCCATTATAGTGGGGACCTAGATGGCTTAAAATAGGGTAAATGGGGGTGAGATGATGACAAATGCTTAGTTATATTTCCAAGGTGAAACCAGTAGTGCTTGCTTATTACTTGGCTATGCAGATAGAGGGACATTCAATATCATTCAGACACTTTTGTTCTGAGCAACTAATTGGATGGTTATGATTCTTACAGAGGTGTGAGGGGCAGATTTGAGGTGTGGAGTGGAAATTAAGAACCCTAGTTTTTTCTTGTCAAGTTTGAAAATGCCTCCAACATACCTGTGTAGGAAATCTGAGTGGGCATTCGGATATACTAATCTAGAACTAAGAGGAAAGGTCTGTGATGGTGATCTAACGTTGAGAAATCAGGAGTGTATGGGTGGTTTATAATGCTAGGAGATGGGATGTAAACACTTTAACAGAACAGATGCTGTAGGACTGAGCCAATGGAATATATAGAAGTCTAGAATTGGAGATGAATCCAGCAAGATGAATTAAAAAGTGCCTAAATAGGTACAAAGAAAAACAGAAAGTGTTGTGTCCTAGAAATGAAGTTTTAAAATATGTTTCAGATATGTACACAGATAATAATTTAATAAAAATATTTAAAAAATAAAATACATCATAACCATTACTGAAAGAGAAGAAACATATCTATATTTTAAATATAATAATTTTGGACTTGTAAATAGATATTATGAAAATATTTTGGCTATTTAATTTCTTTATGTGTGTCATGAATACTTTATAACTTATTTTAAACTAAATAAGAAATAAATATAGCTAATATAGCTTAAAAAAAGAAGCAAAGATTGTGAACTGAAAAGTAAGATGAGGACTAAGAATTGATATTTAGCAACATGGAGGTCATCAATGGCTTTGAAAGATGTGTTGATGGAGTGGTGAGGTCAAAACTTAACTAGAGTAATTTCAAATAAGTATGGAAGGAGAGACTAGACAAAGTGAGCAGAGAACTTAACGGGGGAGTGGCAGAATCAGAGAAAACATCTGCCTGTCATAGCTGGAGGCATTTTCGGAGATTTCATTTTTTTTACACTGACATTCCATTCTATTACTCCCATGTTCTTCTTCCCACTCTTCTAATTCCTCCCCCTCCTGTTACCCCTTTTTGTCCTCATTCCCCCCCCCACACATCTTTCTTTTTCCAAACCCCCACTGCTCTGAACTGCTAGTATATCTGGTTAAGGATGCAACTATGAAGCCCCCCAGGCCTGTCTCTCAAAGAGCGGATTGTGTAGGAACAGACCACATGAATAGTATGATGGGCATACTGTGTTAGGACAGGCTCACGGAGGTGTAAGCAGAGGTGGTCACATAGATTCTCGAAACACTGTAGCCCGGGGTCGGTCTCTCCATAGAGGAAAGCTCGTTTTCTGATCCTACCGCAGTGGAAACGTAAAATAATATTGCTCTGAGAGTAAGCTTGTTCTTTTGCTTGAAGAAACAATACAAAACACACACACAAAAAGAGAGAGACCATTTTTTTTTCATTTATTTACTCACTGGATATTTAGTGACTGTAGTCTGTTCTCATCATTGTTAGGATTTCTGGTTAATCAGTGGTCAAAGGTTGCTGTACACATGGTGTTGATATTAGTAACTAAAGATCATATACGATGAGCAAATAAAGATAATTAAGGGGAAAGCATGAAAGGTGTGTGTGCTGGGTGTTATTTTACTTAGGGTGCTTGGGAAAGCTCTCTGAGGAGGAGCTATCTGATGGATGAATGAAGTGAGGCACTGGGCCACGTGGTGATTTGGGAGAGATTTTTCTAGGTAAAGGAAACAGCAGTCAGTATTCAAAGAGCTTGAGGTAGGGATGTTTTATTACCTTCAAAGGATCCCATTATGTCAATAACTTAGTTGAGATCATGGCTACTATGCTGTTCTTGAAAAGCTTTCTTTGATTCCTTTTTAAGATGTTTATGGAATCTTTGAAACAAAAGGCTAATTCCAGGGATACCAGTATAATCTCCCTTCCAGAGCTCAAGTCAGCTTGACAGATTCCCTATCAGAAGACTTCCTCGCAGCCTGGGTGGTAAACATTGACCTTGCTTCCTCTCAGAACAACCCACTTCACTTTTCACCAGTAAACAAAATCTCAATCTAGACTCAAAATGAGTATCCTTGTTCCTCTGAACACTTGTGAAAATGAAGAAACAAAGAACACCAAATCTTTTTCTCAAAGCTTCACTTTTATAGCCAGTTATCACTCACACCCCAGGCCATCTTTCTTATTTAATTCTGTGTCCAGTATCTATCTATCTATCTATCTATCTATCTATCTATCTATCTATCTAAAAATATGTGCCCTTATGCTCCCATTGCCCTCCAACCCCCATTATGCCCCACCCCCTGTTATCTGTGTCCATTGATTAGGTTCATATGTATGCACACAAGTCTCTTGGTTGATCTCCCCCACTTACTCCCACCGACCCCCACCTTCCCTGAGGTTTGAAGTTCTGATAGACACTTCTCAGTCCTCAGATCTGTTCTTGTTCACCAGTCTATGCTGTTCATTATATTCCACAAATGAGTGAGATCGTGTGATATTTACCATTCTCTGCCTGGCTTATTTCACTTAGCATAATGCTCTCCATCTCCATCCATGTTGTTGCAAATGGTAGGAACTCCTTCTTTATTCCAGTATCTATCTTAATGGAGTCACATTCCACCTCTCCTTTTCAATTGCCATTAATTGCTAGACCATATCCTCTTCCACTAGGAATCAGACAAAATCATCTGGTTGTAAGCAACAGAGTTTAACTTCAACTAATTTAAGTATGTGAAAATGTATTGAGATTAACAGGGCTGATGTAGCTGATAAGCACTGGAAAGTTTTAGTCACCCACTTCTTACTGACCCTATTATTGGAATTGGTAAATTCAAACATATCTCCCATCCTTGTAATAGTTGCCTCCATGGATAAGTTTGGAGAAGGGTCCCAGTTGGACCCACTGGGTTCCTCGCCCATCACGAGGTGCTAGCAGTATAATGAGAACAAGCTGGAAAATAAAAGCAAAGCAAAGCAAGAAGAAGGAGTCTCCAGGAGTCATGCTATTTTCACAGTGGGAAGATGACACCTGTACTGATTGCCCCACCAACACTACCCACGTTATCACAGACGCCCCAGGCTGAATCAGAGATGCAGAAGGAATCCCACACTTGAGATACTGAGGTGGCATTTCTCAGGTTTCTAGGTTTCCATTCTTCCCACTTTCCCCATCATCCCTGACTCTGCTAACTAATGAACCACCCACAGCCCATCCCAACATTTCTTGCTTAGGCAGCTGCAATGGATTCCAGAATTAAGTGTACTGTTCAGGCAATCATAACCTAGATTTGCTCATAATCAGCCAATTTCTGGCTCCCCAGTGGTATACTATATGACAGGGAAGACACAATTAGAGGAAAAAAAATTAAACAGGGTAATTTAGAATCAAATTTTATGGCAACTCACTCTACTGCTCAACTAATATCAATGTTTCAATTTATATTTTCAGTTGGACGGCGCTTGGTTTATATTTTTGGTTCAAAATTCCATATTATTTTCTATGATAATGGACCACCAGAGGAAAAAAAAATAACTTCACTATTGCAAAGCAACTTTGGGATTGAATTATAACTGAATTATTTCAAAATAGTATATTTAATAAATTCAGTATCTATACAGCTTGTCAAAATGTAAGGGCTTAAATTCTTGTGATTATTACATTAGGCGAAAAATGTTGCATTAGCAAGTCTCTTCAGAAAACCTTACTTAATGATAAATTCCTTTAAAGCTCTATCTGTTTAAAATTTCAATTGAGCCATCTAGTTTTCCAAATGTACATTCAAAAACTAGCGTCTGTATTATTTATTTGGCATTGGCCAATTGATTTTTTATTCTCACTGAATGTTCTTAGTAACTGCAAATTCAATTTTGCTTTTAGCGTAATTTAAATTCTCAAGATTTGAAAAGGTATTCTCACTTTAATGGTAAAGGAGAAAACTTTTACCAATATGAATGTTAGCTTTTCTTTATCTTTCTATTATTTATAATATGCTATCTTGAAAGCTCATTGGTTTGGCGAAGGGGCATCATCACCCACTGTAGAATGAAAGGAGCAGGCAGAGAGATCTTGTACAATTTTTATAATTAGTCGTCTCTCTGCACTGAAGGCAAAGTGCTGGAGCTGGTGTTGAAATTGTGAACTCTTTTCCTTTAAGAAGCTATTCCTGGGTTTAAATAGAGAAGCATTCTTGGTGAATATCTAATAGTGACATAGGCGAATCCCTTTCTCTATTCTTATGCCTGTTACACTGTAATATTTCTCCAGACACAGGAATCATGTATCCAATTCAGCCAATAGCCCAAACAGGCATTTAGGATAATAACAATGGATGTATTTCTGTATTAGAATTGCCCCCCACCCTACACATTAGTTTATGATTGAATAACCCAGTAATTAGCAGGAAGTGTTTTCTCTAGGATTGTCTAATTGATGCGAACCCTCCCTTGCCCTTCCCCAGCCACAGCGTCCACCCAAATTAGGAGACTGTCTTGGTGTCAGAGAGACTGAGATTCTTTCCAAGGCAGCCTCAAGTGACAATAATAGACCTGGGCCTGTAGCCCAGAAGTGGGCACTCAGTCTGCTGTGTTAACCACCAGACCACGTGCACCAGATCCCTGCATTTTCCAAGCCAAGTCCGGGGCGGCTGCTTATTACCAAGCAGATGTCACTGGATGGCACCGACATCCATCAGGGAAAATGGTTCTGCTTGAATCAGGCCCCGGGCAGTGCCAAAGTCACCACTGTAAGCATTGTCCCAGGATTCCTGCTTACTGCGTTATTAATAACAAGTGCCCGTGTGGCCTTGGCATTTATCTGGCTTTAGGAAGTGAGTAAAAAATTTTTTTTGACTATTTGTGTTTAAATGAAATGTCATGTAAATCATGACAACCTTTATATTTTATTATCTTTCGGATATTATGAAATATGGTAAGCTTTGCCCAGCTGAATGCGATAGGAGCTCATTATACCTCAAATGAAGTGATAAAAAGATTGAATAGTGTTTAATAGCACAATGCGGCGCTTTGTATTTTATTATTCACTATTCTATTGGTAATGGGACCTTGAGAAAGTGATTTTGTTCTCAATCAATCAAGGTATTTCCTTGTCAGCATTCGAAGCAAAAATACTATAGCAGCTTTTCTTTTTTTTTCTGTTTTGCCCAAATAAGAAGCACCAGCTCTAACACATGCAATCTGCATTAACTGCACAGAAGAAGCATTTAATTTAGAAACTCGTTCGTTTCTTTCTTATGCAGCCTGTGACACCACTTCTGATCAGTGCACTGTGGTGATAGCTTCATAGCCCTATTTAGAGTGAAGATCCAAATAGTTTTTCACTCTCCCATACATGTGGCTTTGCAGAGTGCCATTTTGTAGTCGGTTAAGAGTCTCTGGGTTGCAAATAACCGATTAATTCGTACTAGTTTAAGGGAAATGTTGCATTTATTGAAAAGATTCTTGCATATGTCACAGCATTCAAGGTAGACAAGATTAAGCAGCATCTGAAAAGATAAGAACAAAACAGATCATACCCTTTATTAATGGGTCCCCATGAATCTTCTTTCTAGAATCCTGCCATAGCAACTCCAATGATTCCAAGATTCTCTCTGTCTTACTTTAAGTCCAAATTCCTGAGAGAATCTGCTCAATGAAAGCCTGATACTCAACTCAGTCTTACATCAGGATCATGGTGGCAGTTCCGTGAGGGGTGGGGCTCATCGTGAGCTAAGTAGTCAGCCTAAGAAAGCCTCCTGTAATCCACCCCTTTATTCTCTCAACTTGTGCAAGCACCTACTTTTCATATAAAATACTTAGTACAATATTTTAATTTGTAAATGTGCAATTAGGTTTCCATTATTATTTTGCCAATTGCTATATAATTTTCATGGCTGTGATTATTCATTCCATTCAAATACATTCCTGTTAACATGATCCAAATAAACATTTATTTTCCCTTTTCCAGGGTGAGAGCATATGGAGCTATCCTCAGAGTATGCATTCACAAGTGATGCTATAGAACAGGGGTGGGGAACTTCTGGCCCGAAGTCTGTATAAGGCCTGCAAAATCATTTGGTCTGGCCTTGCTGAGGCAACCACAATAGGATTCAAACTTCAATACACCCGGGGGCTTTTTTCATAGAACATACATTTATATTAAGTGAATTACATTACAAATTATATTATAAATATCCAAATGGCCTTTGGCAGAACAGGGTTCCCCACCCCTGCTATAGAGTGACTACCTAGCTTCTCCATGGTAGGATTTCATCTTGTCCTGATATTTACATAGAGTGCAAATCTCCAATCTCATCACATCTGCATTACCTATGGAAAATAAAGGAAGAGAAGAATGAGCACAGAAAAAAACAAAAACAAAAACGATCTGCATTCTTATATTCATATACATATTCATATACACATATCATCTATATATATCATAATACATATCTATCTATAATCTATCTATCTATCTATCTATCTATCTATCTATCTATCACAGTTATAAACTGCTGATAAAGCCATTCCTTGTATTCAGGACTCCACCCCCACCAAACTCTTACAGGACCCATTCTATTTTGATTGACATTTCAACTTGTTCCGTGTGTGTGTGTGTGTGTGTGTGTGTGTGTGTGTGTGTGAAGTTTAACTCAAAGCTTTTCTTTAGAGAGTCTTGTCTTATCTATATAGGCGTCGGATATTTTC
Organism: Vespertilio murinus; assembly: GCA_963924515.1. NCBI lineage: Eukaryota > Metazoa > Chordata > Mammalia > Chiroptera > Vespertilionidae > Vespertilio > Vespertilio murinus. The sequence continues at coordinate 36,315,421 of OZ004715.1, read as the reverse complement.
TTGGAAGACTTTTTTTCTGGGGATGGAAATACAGGAGTACTGAAGATTTCCCCTGGTTGCTGAGGACATTCATTTGGATAAATGTTGATGAATGCTATTCACTCAACACTGTAACTCCAACCATTTGCCCACCTAGTATTTCCTAGAGTATGAGAAGCTGACCGGGCAGTGGGATTCTCAGCTTTGACTCAGAGGTTCTGTCATGGGATCCCTTAGTGGAAGCATTATTATTCACATGAGGCCTTAGACTGCCAGACCACCACCACCAGCAGCAGCAGCAGCAACAACAAAAAACGCACATACAAAACAAGTCAGAAAAGTGGATGGGGATTGTGGGAAGCACTGTGAAAATTATATTACTGAGTGAGATGTATAGAATAATGTTATCTGAGCTTTGAAGATAGCAATGAAGGTAGGTAGAATCCCAGGTAAAGCTATAAGCTAGTTTGACCGTACATACCATTTTTTTTATTCTTGTATTGTCCTTGGGAAGAGGATCTGTGGTCATCCATTCACTTATGACACGGACATGGTACACAAGGTTCTTGGGCAGTGATTAGACCACTTGACAATGAGAATAAGAGGACAGAGACATTTCTTTGTCAGGCATTTAACTATCATGCCACTCCAGTCTAAACACTGAGGATCTAAGTATGAACAAGAACCAGTAGTTTTCCCAAAGAGCTCAGAGTCTGAATGGGAGGAAGACATTTTTAACACCTGTTAAAATATTAAAAATAGAGGTATACATAGGGCCGGGGTTTTCAACCTTTAGTCTGCATCAGAATCACCCGAAGAACTTGTTAAAACATATTGCTGGGCCCCTTCCCTAGAGTTTCTATTTCAGTAGGTTTGGGGTAGAGCAGGGGTGAGCAAACTTTTTGATTCGAGGGCCACAATGGGTTCTTAAACTGGACCGGAGGGCCGGCATAAAAGCAACCTCACCATGCTGGCACTCTCATCTTAGGCTGCTGGTGAAGGAGCGGAGGGGAGAGCAAGAGAACCCTCCGCTCTTTTGGCTCCGCAGGTGGGATAGAACAGCTGAACAGGCAGGATCCAGCCCTCGGGCCATAGTTTGCCCACGGCTGAGGTAGAGCCTGATAATTTGTATTTCTAACTCATTCCTGCTGCTGCTTTTCTGAACACCAATGCTAGGAATCTGTGAAGGCATAATGGAGGACTGCTCTTTCCACCTCCAGGAGGGATTAGAGGAGATATACAGTTATTAGGGCTCTTAATAATAATAAAATCCCAGATTTTTAGCTTAATAATAATAAAATCCCAGGTTTTTAGAAACCATGGATATTGGGTAGTACACCTGGAATCACCTTGGAGGCCAATACACCATGCAAGTGGCCTGATGACTCCATGGGCAACAAGACCTGAGCAAGGGATACTGGCTACATTTTCAGAACGGCCAGGAACATAATTTTGCTGCAACTGGAATATTGTCATCTTCCATGCCACTTCTTAAAACTGCAGCCATCCCTGAATGTGAGACTATTATCCCCACTTTTGTGTGGAGTCTTCTTGCTCAACTTGTTTAATTTTGAATCAACCTGTCACAGAGTTGGATATAATCAGTGGGTTCTTATCACCTACTTATACACTAGATGTGAAGGAAGCTGAGAGAGTGACACCAACCACCTTTGGCGTATCTTCATGAACAGTTTTGACATATCTTTATACATAGCAAGATTATTCAAAGGGGACTGAGCAGACAGAAAACATGGCCACTGCAGGAAGTTTTACAGCTAACTGGCCGCTTCCACACAGAAGGGAAGGATGAGGGTGGCCTGTCTTATAAGCCAGGAGAAGATGTGAGAAGAAGAATGAGCTACAAAGAAAATCCTACAAAGGGACTTACAGGGCCCTTTATGATCTGGCTTCAACATCTGTTCCAGCCTCATCCTACCTTTCATTCAACTCCAGACTTGTCAGCTGCCTTCAGTCTCATGTAACGCTGTTCCCCATGCCTGGAGCCATTGTCCTCATTTCCACCTGGTTAATGCTCAGCTCTCACCTCCATCACCTCCTCTTGTGACCTCCTCCCCCACCTCCCTCACTACCATAGCAAAGTACTGCAGACTGGGTGGCTTAACCAACAGAAGTGAGTTACCTCGTAGCTCTGGAGGCTGTAGAATCAAGGTGTGGGCAAAGCTGGTTCCTCTGAGGGCTCTCTCCACTGTTTATGGACAGTTCTCTTCTCCCTGTATCTCTGCACATCATCTTCCCAGTGTGCGTCTGTCTCTGTGTCCATATTTCTTCTTTCTCTGACAACTGTCATATTGTATCAGGGCCCACCCTAATGACCTCATTTTAACTTGATCACCTCTATAAAGATCTTATCTCCAAATAACATCACATTAGGAGGGACCAAGGGGTTAGGTCCACGACATACCTTTATTTGAGGGCCACCATTCAACCCAATAACAGTAGATTTCATAGCACCATGGATTTCCAGTTTTAGAATATACTGAGCTATAGCACTACTGCTATTTATGCAGTAATGTGATTATCTATCCCAACCACCAGATCATGCGCCCTAGGGAGGCAGAGTCAGCGCCTCCGAGGGCCAGTGTGTTTGTGTCACATAAGCAAAAAGGCCAGAGCCCTGCCAACCAGTCTGCACTGTGTGGCCTCTATCACATGGGCCACAGGATGGAAAAGCATAACTTGTTGAGAACTCAGCTTGAGCAAATGGGAACACCGCCTCCTCCCTTAACAGCAGCACCGGGTGAATGCCAAGTGCATCACATGTTCCCGGGCGAGGGGTATGTGCAGTCAGGAAGTTTCACAGTTTAAATCATTCTCTCTGCAGCTTCCCCTAGGAACACAATACATCAGCAATGAAGGGAGAACAGCGTGCAGTGTTCCCGGTGCATTTATTTCCTGGCTACAGAAGCAGGCTTAGGACACATTCTCACTAGAAATTTATGTGTCTTTCAGCACTTACGTGGGAGAAGGACTTCCATGCTGGTATTTGAAATTGTCAATGTGTTCCATTTCCATATACATTCGTGTAGTGCAGGGTTTTCAACATAATATAATATCAGTAAGTTGTTAAATACCCAAAGGATTTAAGAAAGGAATATATGAGATGCCATCTCAGGTTTGAAATGGTAGAGGCCTCTCTCTTTCTCTCTCTCTCTCTCTCTCTCTCTCTCTCTCTCTCTCTCTCTCCCTCCCTCCCTCCCTCTCTCTCTCTCTAAGTAACACGATTGAAAATTAAATCTGGGGAGAAAATTAGCAAAGTGATTGGTGGACACTTCAAATTCTTGAATAAAATAGCTGTACATACCTCCTCTAATTATTTAAATGTTAGCTATAGTCATTCTAAGGATAAATGAAATAGATAATTTTCCAGTCATATTTCTGTGACACTGTGGCCTTAATTCAGACAAGAGCTACTTTAGTGCTCTTTGCTTGTTATTAAAATTTGAACTAGTCTGTTTTTTTTCATTCTAAAGAAGTGTTGAAAACAATGCTCACATCTTTTGCAGCTCACATGCCTCGGGATATTGCGAAAGTCAATACCTAGTCTTCGATCACACATTAAGTAATATAATGTTACATATTGATCCCAAAATTGCATCATTGAGCATTGTGTCAATGGCTGTAAACATAATTTTTGATGTTACATTTTGGGGAAAATACAAGTTCTGAGTATTTGGTGGCCTGATAATACACATTTGGAGTTATACTTTGAAAACAGATACTAACTTTGAAGGATTATACTCAGTGGTACCAATAGACAGAATTTTTTAAAAGTATGTAGCAACTATGGATTTTTAATAGACATACTGATTGTCTAGTAGATTCAGATACAGTATACTGTGCTCTATGTCAGTCCCACCCTCAAGAAAAGAATGGTTTACCAGGGAAGGATATGTACATATCTATGCTGTAATAGTAATAATAACATGCACATAGATACACATCTAATGTTATTCTCAGAACCGTTTTGTGTGGTGGGTACTATTAAGTTCGCTATCTTCCAGATGAAGCTACTGGGGTACAGTGATTTGCCCAGGGTCACAGAGCCAGGAAGTGACAGAGATAACATTTGAACATTGCAGGTTAGTTTTCCTTCCTACCTCCTTTTGTAATCACTATGCCTCCCAAAGGTGTGACTCAACACCTCAAGAATAGAGCCAACCACACTCAGATTAATCATCAAGTCATCCTGCCTTTATTATTCACAATCATCTTGTATTCAACCACTTTCCCCCCATTTACGCTGCTACTACCTGGTCCAGATCAATGTAATGTCTCCTATTATACTGGACCATTCATTACAATGGAGAACAGCAAAGCGTGCCAGCAGCTTTCTCCACCCACTCTCTTCTCCAGTTCATCCTCCGTGTGGTGGCCAGCATGATCTTACACAACACATTGCTCACATCATTCCATTCTAAACTGTCCTCATCATTTCACAGCGGATGAGGACCACAGTCCTCAACATGTTTGCAAGACTCAATGATCTGGCTCCTGCCTGTTTCAGCCTGGGGTCACTTTGCCTTTTCTGCTCCTCAGACATACTGTGCTGCTCTACACTTGAAGTTTAAACACATCAAATTACTTCTGCCTGGGTTACGTTCCCCAGCTTCCCCCAGCAACACGGCCTAGGCATTTGCCAAGTACATTTCTATTACCCTTCACACCTTGGCTCAATTTCACCATCCCGTGGAAATCTAACTTCTTTCCTCAGATTAGTGCAAGTCTCCCTTTAATCAGTTGACTTAGATGCCTATACTTCTGTTAGGGTTTATCCTAATTGCTATTAGATTATTGTTTATGTATTTGTCTCTTTCTTCTAGAATGTAAACTTATGAACATAAGAATATATATATATTCATATATATATATATATGAATATATATATATATATATATATATATATATATATATATAATGATTTTAGAGAGGAAGGGAGGGGGGAGAGAGAGAAATATAAATGATGAGAGAGAATCATTGATTAGCTGCCTCTTATACAGCCCCAACTGGGGATTGAGGGTGCAAAACCCAGGCTTGTGCCCTGACCAAGAATTGAACTGTGACCTTCTGTTCATAAGGTTGATGCTCAACCACTGAGCAACACTGGCTGGGCAAACATTTTTTTCTTTTATTGGTTGTTGTGAACATTGTGCCCAGTATGAAATCTTGCATGGTTGAATTGCTTAATTTCTGTTAAATGACCAGAGAAAAAGAAATATTCTATAGACACAGCAGGGAAGCCACATTGAGAAGGTAGCATTTAATCTTCATCTTGAAGAGTGACTGGCATCTAAATAAGATACGGGGTGGGAGTGAGCCAGAAGTCTTTCCAGGTGGCAAAACACACATGAAAATCTTAGTGATGGTAAACACAGTGTTTATAGCTGGTAAATTGCATAGATTTAATCAAATACAGGATGAGGGGTGGTAGGGAGTAACAGGAGATAATTTTGAAAAATTAGGCTAAGGCAAAATTGGAGAGCAAGGAGTCATACATTTGTTCCTTAAATAATGAGAAGCCACTAAAATATTATTGAAGTGAGTGATAACATAGTGATTTAGGAAGAATTATTTGACAGGAATGTACTTAAAACAGTATTTTAAAAAATCAGACATATTAGGTTTCCATCGAAGTTTTTATCTAGCTTGCTGCATGACCTTGGGAATTATACTTAAGCCCTATAGTAGTTAGGGAAACACTTTCTATAAAAAACAAAACAAAGCAATGACAATGACAACAAAAAATCCTGAAGTTCACTGGCTCAGTGCAATAAAATGTATTTGTAGCTGTTGTCTAGTAAGGGGGCCCATGGTCAGTAGGCCTCAGACTTTGTTCCTTACATCTATGGTTCTACAATCCATGTAATTTCATAGAGTTTTTCATGTTCAGCTGGAAAACAAGGAATGAGGTAGGGGAGAATTCTTCTTGCTTCTTAAAAGCCCTTGTTCTCCCTTCTATGGGTGAATACTAGCCACGTAGCCATACCTGGGTTCAAAGGGGGATAATAAATGTAACTGTTGGCTGGGTAGCTAGGTGCCTTTTCTGGCAACTTTGCACTGTTAATAGAGGAATATGACATTTTGGCAGACAATTCACTAAACCACAAGTTCTTTTTCAGAATATTGTGAATGGCCGTGATAGCTAACATAGATACATGTCTAAGGAGGAATAGTGTGTGAAATGCCCAGCATAGTGTCAAGAACTTAAGATCCACTCCTTTGGATTAAGGAGAGAGATCAGGGACTAAGCTTTACTGAGGACTGTAGAAAAGGCAAGGAACAGAAAGAAACTAAGAAAAGTGTGTGTGTGAAACTTGGTTCCAAATTGATGTTTTCAGTTTTGCTTTTGAAACATGTATTTAAACTCATGAGAAGTTGAATTGGAATGATAACTTCCTCATATTCTGCAAGAGAAAGCCCTTCAATGCCGCCAGCAGCTGTTTCACACACCCTAGTCTATGCAAATGGAAGTCCCAGATCTACCAAGCTAGCTCAGTGAAGTATTCAAAGATTCCCATGGTTTTATCATCTTTAGTAATTTTACCTGAGTTATTTATTTATCAAGGTTGGCTAGTATCACTATAGTGTCTTGGTGAAACAGACATTATTGAACTTTGTTTATAATGCAGGAGAGATTGCTATATCACTTCTTATTTAATGTTTAATACAGGTTATAGAACAAATATAAAAATAATTTAATGATGGATAACAACATGAAATTTACATTTTACCAGTAAATGTCATCAAAGGAAAACAGAAGTACTATCAGAGAAGTCAGCTTATAACCTTTAAAAGTGGAAATATCTTCATTGTTGGCTAACCTTTGTCTGTTTATCTTTATCTATCTATCTATCTATCTATCTATAATCTATCTATCTATTTAGTTCATATATCTATTTTTTTATCCTTCCAAATACATATATTTTAAAGAGATAATACTTGCATTATTGGATACAATCTTTTCTATGTGATTGCTGATTTTGACTTCAGCTTGACTAAGTTGATATTATATGACATGGGAAGCTTAAAGAAAAATGGATTTGCATTTTTAGATTAGGTCCAAAAATAAAATAAATGTGATACTTCAGATTATAATTTGCAAGCTCATCTTTTTCCTTTCAGAAAAGAAATGCCTTTGACTTCCTATATACCTGCAAAAACAGAATAATATACTCTTTTAAAGAGTCCTAAATATTAAGTATTTTTTTAATGTCTCCTAGAAATATAAGATAAATACTTACCCCTTCAGCCCCCACCTCTAGGTACCCAAACTGTAAATCTTATAGTTTCCACTCAGGTGTCTTCCTTGGTTCTTTAAGCCATTTGATTGGCCAAGACTCTGAGTTAATTAACATCTTGTTACATCAGATTCTTCTATTCTCACACTCTCTATCATTATTGATGTTCTTACTCAACTATTACCCAGCCAGTAACCCAAACAGTCTTCCATTTCATATCTGTGACTTCATAAATCATCCTCATTCCATACTCTCAAGTCTATGACTCACTGTTACCTATAGAAAAACAGAAGCTAAAACTGCGGTCAAGCTTCATTCTTATCCCTAACTTTGTCACTAGTGCCATTCATTGAAATCACAGTTCAAGCCCACATTTCTCTGATTCCCTATCTCGTTGCTTATTTTCTTCTCTTCCTGCTTAACTCCTAGCCATTCCAAATCAGAATCCAACCAATTCCTCAAGTACTGGAATGTCAGCATTGGAAAGAGAGGATGAATTCTTAAGCCAGATTCCCAGAATCTTGATTCCAACTTAGGTTTTTTGTTTGTTTATTTGTAGCAGAACATTGAACAGGCTGTTTAAACTTCTGGGGCCTTGGTTTTCTCATTGTTAAAATAGGCCCCCAGAACATAGCTTTTTGGGCTTTTAGAGATTAAAATATCAAGATGATACTAACATCTCTTTCTCCTGAACGACCTTGTTAATTTTTCTGTTTTTCTAGAATGATAAGTACTACTTTCTAATAAGCTTATTATGCACTAGTTTTATTTCTAATACTTTAACATGAGATGCTTGAGGATATAGTAATTATGTTTAACTCATCTTAATATCTCTTTTGTTCTCACATTTAAATACAGAAAAACCAGTGTTTGATTTGTCTAGGTATCTAGTGTATATCTTGTTTTTATTAGGTAAAATCAAAAAAGAAAGGGATGGAGGGAGAGAAGGGAGAGAAAATAATGTTATTTTTGTTTTAAAACCTTAAGAATGTATACATACTTTTTAATACTGCTTATTAAACCAATTGTACTAATGTATGCTGTTAATAGAAAGAGTGACAGTTTCTTAACATTACCTATAATTCACTATTACTTAATAAGGCCTCAGCTTCCATTAATTCCTATCGCAAATACTTTTAAAATAGAAAGTTTCATTTCAATTAGTAATGTTCTTTGTCTTTCAGAAATAATTCCTTTTACATCTTGTTCAAAGTGTACAGTCTTGTGGTAAATGTTAAACGAGCTTGCCTATTTCTTAACTTCTTTCTCGCTTTTGTGCAGGTTTGCTGATTAATTAGAAGATGATTCTTTAATGAATTTAACATTTTGGTTAAGAATGTCTTTGAGCTCATGTGAAAGCCAGGCTTCTTAGAGAATAATTTCTCTGTGTTCATTGAAACCGAAGTCATATCATGACATCAGAAAGTCTAGACAGTCTGTCTATGAACATTTACCAGTTAATGGAAATCACTCTAAAGGCAACGCCTCTAATGTATTGGACAAAGACCAAGATAAAAATTATGTTAGAAGCCTTATTTTTAGTCTTCCTGACTTATAACCCTATATTTGTCTTACACTACATGATCAGATTTTGCCTTCTTTTTTGCATTTTGAAACTTTAATGGTCCAATGATCTTGCTCTTCTGTTAGGCACTTGACATTCATGTAGATCACTATCTACACGTAAGCTCAGTGCTTAGCTCATGTGCACACCTTGCCCCACTCTGATTACTCCCTTCTAAGTCTTTAGGGAGATACAGACATGTAAGTCAAGTATAATGGTTAGATTCAAGAGTCAGCCCATAGGTAGAAATTCCATATTGCTTAAATTATCCTTAAGAATCTCATGTGTGGATTTACAACTTACATTTAGGTCTTTTGTCCATTTTGAGTTTATTCTTGTGTGTGGTGTAAGGGACAAAGTTGCAGTAACCTATCTTTCAATTGGCCTAACATGGTGGTTTTTTTGTTTTGTTTTGTTTAATGCTAAAACAGATATCCATTTCTTCAATTGAATGGCAAAAATATGTGATGGTTTTATTATAGTGATGCTATATGAAGGTACAGAATAGTCTAGAGCAGGCGTGGGTAAACTACAGCCCGCTGGCCGGATGACTGTTCTAAACTGTTGAAATAAAAAAAAATTTAAAAAAGTACCCTTTTATGTAATGATGTTTACTTTGAATTTGTATTAGTTCACACAAACACTCCATCCATGCTTTTGTTCCGGCCCTCCGGTCTAGTTTAAGAACCCATTGTGGACCTCGAGTCAAAGAGTTTGCCCACCCCTGGTCTAGAGTCTAATTTAGTACAATCCACTATGTACAGAGACATTTGATATCTGAAGTCTATGGAGGGAGTATCAGATTCCTGTTTCTCTTATCCTCCAATCCCCATCCATGACCTCACAGAACATTCACATTGGGGCATAAACAAGTGGAAGCATCTGTAATATTTCATTCCCCCTCCCTCAGTCAGTTCTGTTTGTTCCAAAGGCCACACCTTTAACTTATGCAAGCAAATCTGTCACCGAACAGTAAAGGCTAGGTCCAGGTTTTCTATCTGGACAGTCCCAGATTGTCTATGTATTGGCTTTCTCCAAGACTGCCTCTTTTAGATGATAGAGATCAACCACTATCCACTTTTCTAATCTATATTTTAGCCTCAAAATAGCCACTTTAGTTGAAGAAGCCTCATGGCCCTCAAGAAAGGTCGCTAATTGTATCTACTTACTCATCAATCTGCAGGGACTTTTTGAACTAATAAGAGAGAGTTGGTTGTATTGTTCTTCTTTGTTGTCACCATGTAATTTACCTCCATCTGGTCCAGCTTGGAGGTAAATAACATTGATCATAACACATATAGTGACAAGTAAGAAATGTAGGGTCATCTTAAACTTTATTCTTGCCACTGGCTGTGTGATATTTAAGCTAGGAGTTAGGTTCTCTTCGTACAGAAATAGCCACGTAATAGTAGGGAAATTATGATTAATTTTTTATTATGTATTAATTTGGGGTGTACAACCTAATGGTTAGACAATTGTATACTTTACAAAGTGCTCCTCTTGATATTTCCAGTACCCTGCTGGCTCCACACATAATTATTGCAAAATTATTGACTGTACTTCCTATGCTTTAGTTGCTTCCACGTGACTACTTTGTAATTATCAATGCATAACAAAATTTCCCATATTAATCAATTTTAAGGCTATAGTTCAGTATTGTTAAGTGAATTTACAATGTTGTGCAAACAATCTCATGAACTTTTTCATCTTGCAAAATTGAAACTCTATGGCCATTAAATAACCCTCCCCATTTCTCTGTCCCCTTTTCAATGGTAACCACGATTCTACATTCTGTTGTTATGGATTTGACTAATCTAGGTATTTCATTCAAGTAGAATTATATAGTACTTGGGTTTTTGTTGTTGTTGTTGTTGTTATTTTTGTTGTTGTTTGTTTTTGTGCGTGTAAACTGACTTATTCACTTAGCCCAATGTTCTCAAGGCTTATCCATGTTGTAACCTGTGTCAGAATTTCCTTCTTTTTAAGACTGAATATTATTCCATTGTGTGGTTAGATCACATTTTGTTAATCCATTCATCTCTGATGGACACTTGGTTTATTTCATGTCTTTCCTGTTGTGAGTAGTGTGCTACAAACAGGGGTGTGCAAATGTACATGCCCTTGACCTGAATCGAACCTGGGACCCTTCAGTCCGCAGACTGACACTCTATCCACTGAGCCAAACCAATTTCGGCATGGAGGCTTATACTTCTTAAATCATTTAGTTTTCATATTAGACAAGTTCATTCCCAAACAACATTCTATGGACCTGTACTAGACGATCTATGATGAGTACAGGCTAGCGTGGCACTCGGGGTGATGTACTTTTTAATGTCCCCAGGTAATTGAATGCAGTTCAGACACATGGCATAGTCACCTCTGGTGGATATTTCACTGACATCATAGCTTCTAATTCGAAGAGCTGGAGTTAAAATCCAGAGCCCCGAATTCTGACCTCAAAGTTTAGATCCATTTTTCTAATGTAACCCACATCAAGCCAACAATTCACAGATACTTCTTTTCAGCAAGGAAACACGTTAGCAGGTGGTTGACAAACATATATCTTCTATTACTCTTAAAACGATGTCCCATGCCTGTCATAGACCAAGAAATATTCCCTCTGACTAGGAATCATCATCTAACATGTTTGTGCCCCTGTTATATTTATTGAACTTTTCTATCTTATTTGCTACCCTGAGAGTTTTATTTTTTTAAGCCAGTCTATTTTATCCTTAATATACTCATTTACTTAACCTCTACTCCTAACAAGCCATTTTATTTTCATTGAGAAACATTTTTATGATCACTTTTTAAAATGAGCTCCATTCAGCAAAGTCTTGATGATTGCTGAGAACTTTTCCTCTGTGATGCGCATTCCTACTTATTAACTCTAGGTTGGGCATGGATATTCAATCACAAATAATCTTAAATGTCATTTGCAATTTTCTATTAGGAATCATCACAAAGCTCTTTTTATTTCTTATTCAAATTTATTAGGGTGACATAATTAACAAGATTATGTAGGTTTCAAGTGTACAATTCTAGGATACATGATTGTGTCCCCACCACTCAAAGTCAAATCTTTTCCCGTTACCATATATTTAAATCCCTTTATCCTTTATGACCCCCTGACCCCCTTCCCTCTGATAACCACCATACTACCATACTGTTGCCTGTCTATGAGTTTGTTTGTTTGTTTGTTTCTCTTTGTTGCTTTCAGTTTCAGATACTATTTATAAATGAAATAATATGGTTCTTTACTTTTTCTGTCTGCCTTCGTTCGCTTAGCCTGGTAGTCTCAAGATCCATCAATGTTGTCACAAAGGGCAGTATTTCATCTTTTCTGATGGCTCAGGAGTGCTTCATTATTTGTATGCATCACTTCTTTATTCAGTCATCTATTAAAAGACACGTTGTTTGTTTCTATGTCTTGACCACCATGAGTAATGTTATGATGAACATAGGGGGTGCGTATATTTTTGTGAATAAATGTTTTCAAATTTTGTAGGTAGATACTCAGAAGAGGGACAGTGGTCTTAAATTAGTGCTCCCTTTTCCTTCCCATACCTGGTTGTGTCCCTAATGATTGCATAAATGATGTTTATTGTGCTGTGTCTCCCCCCAACCACCCCCCACCACATACACACATTTTTCTTCAGGTTCAATTTAGAGCCCTTCCATTGGGTTTGTCTTTCTTCAGTGCAGAGCCATTTTTCCCCCAGTCTTAATGCTTTCTTTCCTTATCTGAGAACCCATCATTTTGAAGCCTTAGCCATAATTTAAAAATCCAGATTTCATTTTTTGATCCTCACTGCCTGGATAATTGTTAATTTCTTCTCCCATTTCTTAAAAAAATGTGTTGAAAGTCGCACCAAAAGCAGAACTCTGTTTTGTATGCTATACTCTGCCATTTCTTTAAAAGGAAATCTATTTTCCCCAGCCTTTAAAATAATATTAAATTACACAAAACTTAAGAAAATGAAGGGATTTAGTCTAATGCATATATGTGCATATAAATCCAGTTAGCGGTGGCCTCAGTACAAGGTCACTGGTGTTTTCTTTCCATTTCAGGGCTAAGGAGCAGCACAGGCCCCAAATGGCGTGCTCTTGTCCTGCTTATAACTATTTTCAACTTTGACATCTTTTCTCACTTGCTCCATTATTCTTGCCCTTGCATTCCTTCAACATTCAGCTTCATACAATTATGCAAAATTCTCTTAGAATTTACTGATAATGCAAAAAATAACCAAATAAAAGAGCATCCTCTACCTTTTAACCTTTATATAGCTTCCAGCTTTTCACCCTTTAATGTGCCATTATCCAAGTATTGTTTAAAATTGGCTGTCCCTTGATTAGCTATTTTGTGTAGTTTGCAGATTTTCCTCTCTTTGGTGTCTTTTCTGATGCCCTTTAAACATTTAGCTTCAATAGAAATCTTTGGAAAGGACTGTTTTCGCTTTGTGTTTGTTCTCTCTCTCTCTCTCTCTCTCTCTCTCTCTCTCTCTCTCGTCTCTCTCTTCCTCTACCCCCTCCCCTCTCTCTCTCCCCTCTCTCTTTCTCTTCACCAGTAATAAAGGAATAAAATCTCAGTGGGCTGGTGGTAACAGAAATTACAGTGCAATGACTATTGGTTTACGTTCTGCTCTTGTTCAATGTCAGGCTCAGAAACAGCACTGAATGCTTCCAAGTGGCTTTGTACATTTTGCTTCATCCCTCAAATCCGTAGTAGAAAAGGTTCACTTACTTGTTACAGGCATCCCGTCTGAAGAAAAACCTTCCCTGATCTCAACAATAAGAAAAAGCCATGTCCAAGGTAAAGGAGTTATCCTTGCCCTAGCCGGTGTGGCTTAGTGGATAGAGCTCAGCCTGCGGGCTGAAGGGTCCCAGGTAAATCCAGGTCAAGGACATATGCCTGTGTTGCGGGCTCGATCCCTAGGAGGGGAGTGCAGGAGACAGCCACTCAATGATTCTCTCTCATCATTGATATTTCTGTCTCCCTCTCCCTCTCTGAAATCAATAAAAATATATTTTTTTTAAAAAAAAGAAGCATCCTTGAAGTCGATGGGAAATTTTCACTGAAACTGTATTCCATGATTAAAGTCTATAGGGAAATGGACTGTTTTATGCAATCATATATGATTTTATGTGGAAGGTATATATTTATTAATTTTATAACAGAAAAATGTATAGATAAGAAAGTAAAACATTACTTATTTTATTGCTCAGTAATAACTACTGTTAATGTTGTGGTATATAGGTCCATTCTGATCTAATTTTGTGTTCTCTTCTTCCTATATGTATTTCCTCTATTTTATAAACTGCTTTGTTTTTTTCACTCAGTGCATCATGGTATCTTTTCCATGTAAATAAAGTAAATCTACATCTTTATTTGTAATGAATGTATGGCATTCTGTCACATGAACTTTAATATATTTAAGCAATCTGCTCTTCATAAATATTTATAGATTCAAATATTTTTGCTTTTACAAACCATTTTGGGATGTAGACTCCTTACATTATTCATTGGCTGTCCCATTCTGCCTTAATGTCTCTGCTGTAGATCCATTTTCATTTCATTCCAGTGTTTCCAATTATTGATGTTCTGTGTTCACTCAATTGTCAATAATAGTAATAATTAGAAGAAAAAAATGAATATTAAGCATTTACTGTGATAGTCATTATACTGCATATATATTATATTCTAGAGGCCCAGTGCACAGATTCGTGCACCTGTAGGGTCCCTCGGTCTGGCCTCTGCCCTCTCACAATCCAGGACCCCTCAGGGGATCTCGGAGAACTGGTTTCAGCCCTGATTCCCACAGGCCCAGCTGAGGAACCCCACTTGTGCACAAATCTATGCACCAAGCCTCTAGTATGCATATAAGATCTTTTGTTAATCTCTTCCTACCCTCCCCCCTCCCTGCTTCCCTCTGAGATTCATCAGTCTGTTTCATATTTCCATGCCTGTGCACTGAGGTCTGCCCCCTGGTGATCATTGCATGCCATAGTTACTGGCTGGTTGGCCAGTGGGCCAGGGTCTGGTCACTTAGGCATGCTGGTCACTTAGGAATATATATATATATATATATATATATATATATATATATATATATATATATATAATGAAATTTATATCATTTTATTAACCAATGTTACTCTAATAGATTGAGTTTAAAAATTAAAATTTTAAAATTAAAAATAAATTAAGATAAAATTTAGAGTAATTTTAAGTTTGCAGAAAAAGTTTGGGGAAAATATAGAGAATTTCTGTATATCCTGCCCCCCTCCACACACACACACACACACACACACACACACACACACACACACATTTATAGTCTCCCCTATTATCAACACTTCCTTATAAGTGATGAACTTACATTGGCACATCATATTTATCCAAACTCCATAGTTAAAACTAATGTTCACTCACAATTTTGTACGTTCTGTAGGTTTTGACTAAATATAATGATATTCACCTCTCCCCAAACTAGTTCTCAGCACCTTCGGAGGGAGCTTGGCACTAGTTATATGCCACAGTACTGCTGCACAAAGAAAGTTGAGAAATATCTTGCTTGTATATTTATTTCTTATGTCCAGAAGTTGATCTTTGCCTGCTATCCAATTAAAAACCACAAAGAAGAATTAAGACAATTTATGCCCCCCCAAAATAGTCATTTTGGCCAGATTTCCTCAAATTTCAGGTGGGTCCTACTATAAGCTATTTGGGTATATTGCTTAGCTCTCTGCTTTGCAGCTTACCACTGAAGGTGCGCCTGTTAGAATGCAGTGCTGCCCAGGCATCCTAGTGTTTTATTATTCAAGTAACTTTCAAGGTGTGGTCTCCAGAGCATCACAGTCACCCGATTTCCTGATGTCCTGTGTAAACTGAAAATTGTTGAGCTTCACATCTTACCGACTAACTCAAACTCTGGGGATGGGACTCAGCAGTCTGTTTTAACAAACTCTTTAGGGGATTCTAATATGTGCCAATATATGAGATGGATGCATTATGGTCTATGCAGCCAACTGGGAACACCTTGCCCTGTGAAGATTTCAAATTACTCAAATGCTTATATCCCTGTGGCCTGATCCAAATACTTTACCAGGAAATTGAGCAAATTGTGTTTGCGAGGCCCATTTTGGGCTGCCCTTTCTCACCCATCTTCAGGTGACAATGGTATGGCCCTTCTGTGTAACAACAACTGTGAGTCAAGGTGTTTAATTTTCCTAAGCAAATGTCCTGTGTGCCATGCACATGTCTGTCTCTCCTGGCAGCCATGTGTCTTCCGTCATCAGGAGACAAAGCCTGCTCCAGTCATTCCTCAAGGAGTAGACTCTTTTCTTTTTAAGAAAATAGATGTTTTTGAATGTTGACTCTTTTTTTAATGTTATTCAAATATAATTGGCATGCAAGATGATATTAGTTTCAGGTGTACAACAGAATGATTGGACATTGAGATACCTTACGATGTGACAGCCACACCAAGTCTAGGAACTTCTGCTCAGCACCTGCCAGGACCTTCCCATATCCATTGAGATTAAAAAGGAGCAGTGCAATGGACTAAACAATTATCCATGTTTCAAATGTTGTTTTGTTTCTGCCTGTCTCCTTGCTCTAACTCACTATTGATTTGAATTAACAAAAAGTTGGGTGCTTGGCATATGCGCAGCTTGCTTATTTCATTAAAAATTTCAAACACAAATCTGTACTTTAAGTTATGTTATTGTTGTTGTTTTTTGCTTAAGTTGAATTAGAACATGTTACATATGGGCATTTAATTTCCATTATATAGGAATCCAGGCAATCAATTCTGCTTAATGTTCACTGCCAGGAAAAAGTTGTACTGATTACCTTGGTGTGGATCCAGTTGTTTGTTAAAAACACTAGGCAGATATCAACATCAGTAAGTCCAGAGCATAGTTACCTTTACAAATATGTATCTTACTAGATAATTCAACTGTGCTGGTTGGTTGACTCCCATTCTTTTATCAGGTAATATTATCTCTTATCTCTCATCTATCTATCTATCTATCTATCTATCTATCTATCTATCATCTATCTATCTGTCATCTACCTATTCGTTCCTATTGCATTTTTTGTTGCCTATAGTATAACTCATAGCCATATTTAATATGCCTTAGTAATTATCATCTTTAGCCTAACTTACTGATATAATTTCAATATCCTTGTACTATATTACTTTTCCACTTTTGTTTTAATGATCCTGATATTAATTAATCTTCTATTACTAATAATTTCAAACATTTCCTGGAAATAGTATAATTATAAATAATGTTTTATTGTCTTCCAGGATACATTAGATTCTAAGATAGTGCACTTCATATAAACATGTCAGATTTAACAATCGATTTGATTTGAATTATCATATCTCCATCAACTGAATGTTCTTCTGAAATATGATCATCACTTGTGAGCAGAAGGGTAAAACACACACACACACACACACACACACACACACACACATACACACATTCCTCTCCTTTGCAGTAGCTAGCAACAAGATGTAGTTTGAAACAGAATTAAAATGACACAAGATAAACTATCCCCATGTGCTTCCCATGCGGCTCTCCGACTCCCATTGTCAGCACTTATGACCTTGTCTTGTCAATGCCTTCTTGTCTTTTTTGGTCCTCATTAAATTTCCCAACAGCAAGGGCTGTGACATGCATTGTTTTAGCCTCAATGCCTAGTAGAATAACTGACACAGAGTTGGTTCTCTAGAATACAATTAAGTGTCATGTAGTGTGATGCACATTTCCTGTTTCAGGAGCTCAAAAGAAAGGCAAACCTAGGAAGATTACAGTTTCCTGTTTAAAATTTATAGAGGAGGAGTGGGTATTGGCATCCTGGTCTTGTACTTGACAATGAACTTTCCCAAGAGCATAGAGGAGAGCTGGACAGGGATGTCCGCACGTGGGACCAGGTGTGTGTTGGAAGGGAGAGTGAGGGAATGTACTAGTTTTGTAGAGTAACTGGTAGTAAGATGGGAGGTCAGCATTACTAGCCTAAGGAAGAGCCACAAAGCTAGGAGGAAACTTTAGAGCTGATAAAATAGGAAATGTGGATCTAAAGAGCCTTGAGGGTGTATACGTGATAGAATTTGTGATTAGAATTTCAGTTGACTAACTATGGCCTAAAGGCCAAATCCAGCACACAACGTGTTTTATATGACCCTTAAGTGAAGAACTTTAAGAATATTTTACAGAATTATTAAAAAAAATAGAATATGTAACAGTGCCTTTTATGGACTCAAAGTCTACAATATTTATTATCTGATCAGTTACAGAAAAACTTCCCTGCTCTCTGCAGGAGATTGCTGAGTTAAGATATACAAGATAGGACAAAAGTGGGTTTACAGTTATGAGTATGCAAAACACAGTTTATTCTGCCATTATTATTTATTAGTTATTGTATTACTTTCTATATGAACCTCTATAAACATATTGTTGCCCCATCCTATATCTACACATATGCGCATGCACGTATAAATAAATGAAGATATACACAGGTGTCCCACCAAAATGTATACACACTTTACAGCTGATAGCTCAATTTTGCAAATGAAATATATTTTAATAAACACTGCCTTTATAATTATTCAAAATATGCCTATACATTTTGGACACCCTAAAGATTATATATATATATATATATATATATATATATATATATATATACACAGACACAAATTTTTGTAAGGAGGCAATGAATCAGGGGTTTTGGAGACTAAGAGCCTTTCCTATGTTCGATTTTCCTGGGTGTCTCTACTTTCTCCTATAACTCCCGGCTCTCCTCCATTCTAATTAAGATACTCAGTGAGATGCTATAGTTCCATTTTCTCATCAATCAAATGTAGTATATCTGGCTCTTGGCTTCTATAGTGGGGATTAATGGTGTAAAGTTTTTAGGTTATTGTCTGGCATAGAGTAAATACTTTTAAAAAAAAAGCGGACTGTAATTGTTGTTGCTGTCACTATTAGTGTTGTTATATCCTTAAAAGATTTTAAGAAATATTCACAAAGCTTAACAGCAACTGACTGACCATGAATATATAGAATAGAGACTCAAAACAAAACGACCTCAACCTTTTTATCTCATATGGTGAAATAATAAACCCAGGGAAGATAGGAAGAGCTGGCTTGCAGGTTAAATTGAAACTATGTACCCACCAGCAAGGCAAAAACAATAATAAAATAATTCTTGTCACCTATAATCTTCACAGAGACTAGGGAATTGAATGGTCACAAATCAAACAAAATATAGAAATGTAACATTGCAGAATAAGAAATGCACTGTGTCTCCTCCAGCACTGTGTTAGAATAACTAAACATCACCCCTTTTGCTGAGACTATTGATACACATACGGTTCATAGCACACAAACAACTTCCATGGTGAGTAAATTGTTCATTATTGAGAGGTTGTGGAACAATGACAGAGACCTCATTGTCTCTGTCCTTAGCTGGGAACCCTGGTCACGATTGTGATTATAGTCTAGTCAAGCAGCACATCCAGTCTAGCTATTTGCATATATACTCTTTCTGAGCTTTCTTTTTTTCTAAAAAAATATTTTTTATTGAATTTTTATAGAGAGAAAGGAAGAGAGAGAGAGAGTTTGAAACATCAAGGAAAAACATCAATCAGCTACCTTTTGCATACCCCCTACTGGGGATGTGCCTGCAACCAAGGTACATGCCCTTGACCGGAATCGAACCTGGGACCTTTCAGTCCGCAGGCTCTATCCACTGAGCCAAACCGGTTAGGGCCTGAGCTTTCTTAATAGCCTTGTTTAACATAAGCAGTTTTAGAAGCATGTTGATCAGAGTAGCAGGCTTTTGGCGCTTGCTTCACTTTGGTAAGACGAGTTGTTTCTCCACCACCTTAAGGCGATGCAGCAGTTACCCTCTGTGTACAGTGTCTCTTCTGGCAATGTTCCCAAGTGGGTGTTGCCTTGTCAAAAATAAAGATGCAGAAGCAGATTTGAAACAGACGTGTGTCGGTTTTAGAGACACGGACTTCCTGGGCCTATTTTTAAAGCCCAGGGAGATCCTAACATCTGCGTGGCCAATGCGGAAACAAGCCTTAGCTGGCAGCGCTTCATCCTGTCCCTCTCGCTTCCCGCTCAACTTGTTCTTTTAAGTTGTTCATAGAGGGTTTGACTCACACAAACGTAGCACTTTGCTTTTTGCCAGTTCTTCTGATTTCTGCTTTGGGGGCAAGGCTCTAGAGATTGATGTTTTGCAAGCTTGCTGTCGTTTTGTGGCTCCCTCTCCTGCAAGCAGTTTACCAGGTCTTTGTTTATTCGTATGTTTATTTGTTTCAGTAAGCGATGCCCACCTCCCCAAGGAGAGCAAGCAGGCATAGCTGAATCCTCAACGAACACATGGCACTGAGCGGAGTATCAGACTTGAGGAAGGCCAAGTGCAGCCCCTGCTTACGCTAACAGGAGGCAGGCAGGCATCCTACAGAAGCTGCATCGGTGTGTGGGAAATCTATTTCTCATTACCCCAAACCGTGGCTTCACAACATAAAGAGTTACTGAAATGCATCTGATTCTGTTTCCTACAGCACTAACAACTTTACATTACTACTAACCCCCTTTCTCTGAAATAATCATGCTCACTCTGGCCCCCAACATGCATGCATACGTACACACACACACACACACACACACACACAACTCCTTATTCCTTATCAAGCATTGACCAACTGCATACTCTATGCTATATTTTGATATAGTGGTAAACAATATTAATTAAATGTTGTTGTTTTTTTTACTTTATTGAGATTAGTTATTGCTTTGGAGCCCATAGGATTCCATATCATTAACCATGACAATGAGAGGAGAAGGTGATCCTGCCATAAGATCATATTGACCTTAAAGTGAGTATATTATCCAACCCACAGTCAGCACTTCCCCAGTGAGCTCCCCTCCCTCACCCCATCCTTCACTCCTTTGTAATAACTGTGTACATGTCCATTTCCTCTACTTCATAGAGAAGGTCATTCTGCATCTCACTTTATTTTAATCTATAATGACTGATAATGACTATTTGTTATTCGTTATTTGTCTTGAAGGACTGAAGGCTTCTCCTCCTGGTGTAGTTGAGTATCAATCCCATGTACCAAGAGGTCATCTGTTCAATTCCCAGTCAGGGTACATGCCCAGATTGTGGGCTCATTCCCCATTACGGGGTGTGCAGGGCACAGCTGATCATCATTTCTCTCTCTTTCCTTTCCTCTCCCTCCCTCTCTCTATAAAAAAAAATCAATAAAGCCTTGACCAGTATATTTCAGTGTTTAGAGTGTTGATCTATGCACCAAAGGGTCACATGTTTGATTCCTGGTCAAATGCACGTACCTAGGTTGTAGGGGCATCTGCAGGAAGTCTATGTATCTCTCTCACATAAATGTTTCTCTGTCCCTCCTTTCTCTCTCCCTCTCTTTCTCTCTCCCTCTCTCTGAAAAGCAATGGAAAAAAAATATCCTCAGGTGAAGATTAATAAAACGAAACAAAAATCAATAAAATATTTTTAAAATTTCTTTTAAAAATAATCGGAGGCTTGTGTTAGCACAAAAATCTATACAGGTATGTGCGTTATAGAATTTTTCATAATCATAAAAACTGGAAACGACCAAAATGCCCTTTCAAGAGTAAATATATAAACAAATCATGGTACACCAATATATTGGAATACTATTCAGCAATAAAAAGAAACAAAATGTTGATAAAAACAAGAATTTGAATGAACCTCAAAGACATTTTACTGAATAAATCAAGTCAGTCTCAAAAGATACACACTGTATGATGTCATTGATGTGACATTCTTAAAAGGACAAGAATATAGATGGAAAAGGGTCAGTTGTTGCCAGATGATAGAGATTGGGGGAGAATGTAACGATAAAACACAAGGGAGTTATTTTGGGTGATGGCAGTATTATGAATTCGGTGGAGATTTCACAAGTGTAATACATGTGCTAAAACTCATATACCTGAGCACCAAAAATGTCCATTTTACTATATATTAATTGTAAAAATAAAAACTTAAAAATCATCTTTTAAATTGTATGTAATTGTTAATACTCCTTACCAATTTCCATCACATCTAAACCTCAGACCAGTGTTTTTAAACTGGATTGATCATCAGAGACAGCCGAGCCTCTCATGAAGAGCACCAAACCCCAGAACTCTTTGTTGAGGATGATTTCAATAGATCTGGCCAAAAGCTAAGAATCTGTAGCAAGAGCCCAAGTGATGCTAAGGACAGAAAACATTTGAAAAACTGCTTTAGATCGGTGGTTCCAAACTTTAGTGAGGACGAGAATCAATGCAGAAGACCTCGTAATCACAAATGGAGTTCACAAGTTGGCATTACTCACAAGGACCTAGAAGAATCTAATTAATATGGTCCATGGCACAGACCTTGAGAAATGCCACTGTAGCTCAATGCTATTAATGTCAAATTCAGTGGGCTTTCGTGTGTCCACCCAGAAGTTCTAAATGTCCTTGATTGGCCTCCTTGCCCATTCTCCAGCATAGGCATTATATACCAGCACAGCCTCCAAATTCTCCAACTCACTCCTCCAGGAGTTAGCTGTACCTTGACCTAGAAAAACAACACTTTTAGATGTGCTGTCCTTCAGTTGCCTCTTCTTATATTTAAAAAGGTTATGGAGTTGCATCTAATTGCATTCTCTTTTTTCTGGTGCCTGAGGAAGAAGTGTGTCTCATCCTTAAAGCTCACTTGTCTCCGCCTCTGTGCTCTTGGCCTGGGTGCCTCCTGACCCTCTGCTTTCTCCCTCCTGCATTCCCGACTTTTCCTTCTGTGAGGGCTTCTCCTACTCAGCCTGTGGACATGCTTCCCACCTCCATCTTCTACCATCAGCTCCCCTTTGACTGGGAATACCCATCTATTATCCCCCTTTCTATTTTCCTTACAGCCAAATGCCCCAAGTAGATAATCTCCAATTACTGTTTCTGCTCAGTGCCCAGTCTCCACTTTTCCACGCACAGTAGTCAGTGTGTGTGTGTGTGTGTGTGTGTGTGTGTGTGTGTTTACCTCCAACCTTGTACTGCAGTGTCTAAGGTAAAACCCTTAGACAGTATCTTCCTGGGTACCTAATCCTCTGGACAGAGCCTATTTTCATCTGACCTCATTTGGTCGAGTACTCTTCTCTTATTAAGGATTTATATTTTTCCTCCCTACTTCATAGGAATGTTGTGAGAAGTAAATGAAGCAAAGCATATAGTTAGCATGCTTAACACAGCATTTGGCATATAGGGAGCGTTCCAAAAATGTTAGATGCTGTTGTTGTTTTAGATGTCTTGTTTCTACTTATATTTTTAGTCCTTTAGGTTCTAGAACATCTTGAATCCTTGGATCCTCCTTATTAGTCATGCCGCAGAGCTAACATTAATCCTCAGGGAGGCATTTTCTCACTGTCCCACTTAAAGCGGACCCTCAGTGTCCTCCCCTCACAGCACCCGCCCTGGCATGGAGGTGAGTCACACGGGCACCATGTTCTGCCTGGAGGCAAACTCTGCTGTACTGAGTGTCAGCCAGCTTACTTCACCTCCCGATGACTCAGTGTTCTAAGCTGTTAAACAGAGATAGTAACAGTACCTGGCTTAGATGGCTGTTGTGAAGATACAATGAGTTAATGTGAGTTAAATGCTTAGAATAATGTCTAGCACGAAATATACGTTAAGTGTGTGTGTATGTGTGTGTGTGTATGTGTGTGTGTGTGTGTGTGTGTGTGTGTGTGTGTGTGTGACTATATCACGGTACTTGGTGCCTTCTGAAATTATCTTGCTAAATTATGATATTGTAGTCTATCTCATCCCTCCAGAATAAATGAGGAGCCAATGGAAGAAGGAAAGATCCTTGCTTTACATTGTCTTGTTAACTGCCATAGTCTCAGAGCTCCAAATGGCCTAGCAGTCACCACAATTTTGTTGAATGAGTGAATGAGTGATGTATACAGTGGAATGATCCAATCCCTGATACTTTGCATAGCATATAGTATTGTTGATAGTAGTATTTTTCATAGTGTTATTCATAGTGTTATCAAAATACAATTATGATGGTAAAGGTCAAATATTGTACATAATTGTAAAAACACAACCCATAAGTCATACAGGCATTGAGTAGTGAGAACCATTGTTGCTATCTGAATTGCGTGAAGTTTTTAAAAAGAATTCTAAAGATCCTCCATGCTTTAGCACCAGATAGGCTGCCTTTTTCTCACTTGATTTAGTTTGGTAGCTTCCCTTGGAAGGAAGCCATAAAAATAAATTATAAGACACCGCCCACTATGCACCCCAATTCAATGAAAGTTCTTCACAGATTTATTTCTACAAAGGAAAATAAATTGATGTTTGTTGTAACTTGGGGATCTGAGCTGACTTTTTCTTGGCATTCAACTACACTCTGTGTGCACGTTCTAGAGAAAGAGAATTAGGATTTGGGAACTATATATAGTTGCTATGCTGGGAGCCATAGAGTTAAACTGGCATCAAAGCTGCTTTATTTTAATGATTTCCACAGTAAAATCTTTAAAGCAGGGAGCTGCAGAAACTTTGAGAGTGGACTTTATTAAATAAATAGGATAAAAGGAATAATATAAAATGCATGACAGAGAATATGAAAGAGATAATGGAGCTAGGGGAATCAGTGAACCTGGTAGCCCATTCTAGAAGTCTAGACTGAGACACTAGGATAAAAAAGAAAGATCTATTAGAACTAAATGTGTGATGACCAATATTTGCTAATGATACTTTTCTGGAATGGCTTTATATTTTAATTTTGAGCATTATAAATTTGTACCATAAGTTTGCCAAGGTGTGTTGTATTATTTAGGGTTCTCCAGAGAAAATGAAACAATAGGATATGTGTGCATATATAATAGTCTGACCAATCCCAAAATCTGTGTGGTCAGCAAGCGGGTTGGAGGCCCAGAGAAGAGCCAGTGTTGCAATTTGGATCTGAAAATCAACTTTCAGAAGAATCCCCCCTTGATCAGAGGAAGTTGGTCTTTTGCTCTCTGTTCAGCCTTTAGCCGATTGGATGAGGCCCATAGATATGAGGGAGGGCAATGTGCTTTGGTCAAAGTCCACTCACTTCAATGTTACTCTTATCTAGAAACATCCTATAGAAGGCTCCAGAATAATGTTTGACCATGTATCTGTAAATCATGGCCCAGACAAGAAGCTTAAAATTAGCTATCACACTGAGTATGATGTGGCCCCTGCCTGTCACCTTTATCTTGGACCACTCATCTACTAGAAATATACATGCCTTCTTTCAGTTCCTCACAAACACTCATTTATTCTCCCCACTTTGGGGCCTTCATATGTACTGTTCCCTCTGCCGAGAAAGCCCTTGACCCACTCATGGCCTGGAAATGTCCTTCCTACTTTTCAGTTTCAGCTCCAATGACATTTCCTTGTGAAGTTTCTCATCTCCAGTCTCAATCAAGCCTCCTTATTAGCATCTTCGCATCAAGCCATATAATTTCTTTCATTATACTTATCACAATTATATGGCTTGACATATTTGTAATTATAAATTTGTTTTCTATGTTGATTAGCTTAATAACCATTTCCCTTTTCATCTGAATACCCCAGGAGTTCATAAACCTAACTCATTGTGTTCCACATTATGTCAGTACACATGATAGCTACCTAGTGAATATTTAAAAACACGCACAAATAAATCAATAGAACTATAGATACTTGCAAATAATATTTCTCATACTAATCTTATAAATCTAAACCATCCTTTGAATGAGGTACGTTATGAAACAGTTTAGTACACTTTTGCTATCAAAGGTAGACGTTTCTTGAATTAAAAGTACTCTTAAATTAGGCATTTGTTTAAAAATGCTTATTCTTAGTCACTATATCCCTTGTTATTCAGGAGGTTAGAGAGTGGGGTTAGAGGATTTTGTTTTGTAAAAAGTGTCCAAGAGACTCTGATGCCTGTGGTTACTAAGTCAGCAGTTTAACCAAACTTTAACTCAAGTCCAAATTGCCTCCTCTGGTGATGGAAGCTCATTATCTACTGACGTTACTTATGTCACCTTGACACCCATAGACTAGATTCAATTGCTGACTAAATGGAGACAGATATAACATTCTTTCAAAATGAAGGCATTTTTCATCTCCGATGTTCCTTCATGTTCAAACTAAAGATTTACAATTAGATTCAGGTCTTGACTAAATGAGACAGATTTAACATTCTTTCATATAAAGATTTTTAATCTCTACTGTTCCTTCATATTCAAAATAAAGATTTACAATTATTTCAATGCTAATCACTCCCTTTTAGATCCTCAGTCTTCTGTGATGCCTCAATTCTTTAATATATGGTAACTTCAAATCTATGATTATTAGACTCAAGCAATGCTCTTTATCCTGACATATTCCTGGCACAGAAAGGTGATTAAGTCTTCAAGATAATGTATCTTCATTATTGCAGGCCAGTGTTCAATTGTTCTTCTAAACTTTTTCAATCCGTGTGTTATTAATCAGTTTGTGATTTTGAAATCATAATCAAATTTTATATTTTGAGAATTCCTGCTTCTAATTGAAATAATATTTCAAGGAGTAAATACTTTCTACCTCAATGTTTTCATTTTTTCAAAAATCTGTTTAGCCAGAAAAAAAATTTCAACTTTCTTGTGTTATGAGATAGATTTCTTATTGACCAATTGGCTGACTATGTAGTTATTAATATTTAAAATATAATTGAAAGCTCAGCCAATTCAAGTGAGAAAGAAACGTAAAAAGTGTAGAACTTTTTCCTAGCTGGTTTTGCTCAATGGATAGAGTGCTGGCCTGCAGACTGAAAGGTTCCAGGTTTGATTCATATCAAAGGCATATGCCCAGGCTGTAGGCTCAATTCCCAGTAGGGGGTATGTAGGAGGCAGCCTATTAATGATTCTCTCTCATCATTGATGTTTCTATCGCTCTCTCCCTCGGCCTTCCTCTCTGAAATCAGTAAAAATACATTTTTTTTAAAAAGTATAGAACCTTTTGAGGAGGTCTATTCCTCAATTCCAGGATCCCATTAAAGCTGAAAATATGATTAAAGTTAAAGATTAAGTGGAACTCAGTTGGGTATTTTGTTGTTGAAAAACATAAGGTTTGAAAAGTAGATTGATATTAGATTGTGGAAGCTGAACAAGTAGATTTTATTTTAGAAGTTGTATAGATCCAAAACTGATGATAAGTTTTTATCATAAGAGCTATAGAATCTGCTTTTAAAGAAAAATAATGTAGGTAAGGAATAAAGGATGGAGGGCAGGTACACTGTTGAGGAGAGGTCAAAAGGGTCATGTTCTGTGCAGCAACACAGATGACTTTTCAGATATGATGTTGGGCAAAAGGAGACAAACACAAAGGGGTAATATCCTAAAATTCCATTTATAAGAGATTTAAAAGTTGGCAAAAACTAAGTTATGGTGATAGAATTCAGTGGTTACTTTTGATAGGAAATAATGATGAGAAGCTTCTGGGGTGTTAATAATCTTCTATGTTCTAATCCAAGATGTAAAAACTCACCTAGCTCTATAATTTAGTCATGTATACTTTATAGAGTATGTAGGTTGTAACTCAAAAAGTTTACTCCCCAAAACGGGGGTTGGGGTTAATATGGAGGCAATAAAATTAGAAAGCCACAATGCATCTTTCAGAAAACAAACAACAACAACAACAAAAGCAAGTATAATGGGATGTATAAACAGGGTTTGGTAAATAAGGGTAAGTAATCTCTAAAGATAACTACCATCAACCTCTCCTCTCCTGTAAGGGGGCAACATCTACAGGCCTTCCCTTAAAACTGATTTGCCCTTATGACTTGCCTTTGATCCGTAAAATTTGAAGGAAATGACACTGTGAGAATCATAGGTCTAGCCATTAAGATGCCTGGGAACTTATGTTTCTATCTCGGAAACTCATTCATCATGTTGTAAAGAAGCATGGGTTAGACTGCCAAATGCTGCAATCTCTTGGACAAAGAGAGCTCTGATTGACCAGATGTGTGAATGAAGCATTCCTAGACTGTCAAGTTCAGCCACTAAAGGAAGGCTACTGAGGGAGTGCCATGGCGGATGCCACATGGAGCAAAAGATGCACATGGCCGATGCCACACTCAGCCAACCCCCACCTGAATTGTTGCCCTGACAAAATCGCCATGGTTCTTGTTTTAAGCTCCCAAACCTTAGAGCAGTATATCACACAGTAGTAGATAACTACAATAGTTGTCTTCTAGAATGATGACTCTCAACAGAGAGGGGCATTTTGTCCCCCCAAAGATATTTGTCAATGTCTGGAGACATTTCTAGTTGTCATGACTGGAGAGGCTGCTACTAACATCTAGTGCAGTGTTTCCCAAAGTGTGGTGCGCGTACCCACAGGGATACGGGAAGACCCCAGGGGTACAGGAAGAGTTTGGTGGGGGTACGCATTGCACCGGAGTTTGGTGGGGATATGCACCATGCTTAGCTGCACCTAATTCTACATTCTCATGAGTCAAATCAAGACAGTCTTGTGAGGCGTAAGATGGTGTGGTGTGCAAATAAATGTTATTTATAATATAACTTTTATGATGAATAATTTTATTTTTGTTTATTATTATTTTGTGTATGTACCAAAAATATAAAAAATAAATATATTTTGATTGTTATTAAAATACATCAATTTTTTGACAAAAACTGGATGTATCTCAGCGTTACGAAAATTATAGAAGGGGTACACATATGTCAAAAGTTTGGGAAACACTGATCTAGTGGATGGAGGCCATTGACATTGCTAAACATCCTACAATGTACAGAACCATCCCAACAACAAAGAATAATCCATTCCAGCCCATGTGGCTCAGTAGTTGAGCATTGACCTATGAACCAGGAGGTCATGGTTCAATTCCAGGTCAGGGCATTTGGAAGCGGCCAATCAATGATTTTCTCTCATTGATTTTTCTATCTCTCCCTTCCTCTGAAATCAATAAAAATAATTATCTGGTCTCAGATGTTTGTGAAACCCTGATATAGAGCAATGATTTATAACTTGGGTAGGTGCCTGAAATTTTTTTCCCAAAGCCATATTTCCTAAGGTATAAAGGATTCATAGAATCTTAAAATTATTCTAGACCTTCAGAATTAGAATTTCCAGGGAAGAGGCTTGGGAAGTTATATCTTTACTTTCATGGGAGTTGAAAAACATTGTCCTATGCCAATGCATAGAAATAATCTGGTGTCTTGTTAAATTGTAGAATCTGATTCCCTTGGACTGGGGTGAATCCCACATGTGATTTCTAACAAGCTCCTGTCGATGCCCAAGCATTGCTCCTTGGCCCACACTTTGCATAGCAAGACTCTAGAGCAGTTCTCAAAAGTTACTGTGCATCAGCATCCCCGGAAAGACACAGACCATCAGGTATCCCCCACCATGTGACTCTGCAGATCTGGGATGGGGCCTGAGAATTTGTATTTCTGATCAGTTTCTAGGTGATACTAATGCTGCTAGTCTGGTGGTCACACTTTGAGAAACAATGCCCCGGATGAATATTTTGCAGATCTAAATGTACATAAAAATTTATCTCCAGTGACAGCAAAAACAGAAGGTTCTCAGACCTCTCCCCCCACACCCCCACCGGATTTCTTCCATCAACCTGCATAGGAAACCAAGTAATTTGCATTTTAATGAATTGCTTCACCTGAGGTCATTCTAATATTAGTCACCTAGGACCTGACTTTGTGAAACACTGCCTAGGGGATCCTATTAGACTATCTGGAGTTTGAGGGAGGGCCAGGGATAGTTTGGAAAAATACATTCCATTTTATGAGTGGTTTAATCTGAATTTATTCTGAAAAATCGAATAACATTGAAAGAATAGAGGAGAACTTTATGCTTGTTAAAGGTGGCCCTGGGTTACACACTAGAACCCAAGTCAGTCACTCAGTCCTTTGTAATTCATACATTTAGGCTCTCTGTAGCTGCTACAACTTGGATGCTGCTGACAATTTAAGACAAGACATTAATAGTAATGACCATGATTAAACGTTGTTGAATTTGTTGAATGTGTACTCAGGCATTATGTGAATATTCTGCAGATGCTCTCTAATGTAATATGCTAAGTAATCCCTTCAGAAGCAGGTCCTGTTTTCCCCAAGGCACAGGTGGAGAAATTAATGCATACCAACTTTACTATACTTGACCACGTTTACATAGCTAGTTAATATCAAACCCAGAGTTTTCACCTTGTCTGGTGGATAACTGAGAGGGTAACAGACAGATGGATAAGAGATAATATATGGGCATCTGGATTAAATATGATTTTTAAAAAAATAGAATAATTCTTATATAAGCAGTAAATCAAATCAAATGACCTCTTTATATAATGAGGAAACGGTGTATTTTGGAAGAAGATTTAATCTATTGCTTTGATAGGATATGGCTCAAGGTTTTTTGCTATTACTTACCAGGTACTTTTTTTTTTTTTTACTTTATTAGAACTTTAATAAATCCTTGTTACCCTTCTATTAGTATCTGAAGCTTTTTGAGCAATACAGGAGTCAAAAATGTATACACATCTTAACAGCTGATAGATCAATTTTGAAAATGAAATAAATTTTAATAAATATTGCCTTTTTAATTATTCAAAGTGTGTACATACATTTTTCGGAGACACCTTATCTATTCTCTAGTGGTGGTGTGTTTTTTGTTGTTGTTGTTGTTGGTATATGTTTTCTTTTTGTTTGCTTATTTGTTTTTGCTTTTGGCATGTTTAGCTAAGAAAATGTATAGTTATCTTATCTCAAATCCAATGTCATTTTCAGGGCTTTCTTGCTCTTCACAATGATATCTTTAGGAGATAAATATTTTCTCTGTCATCTTCTTTCATTAAGTACTTGCATTATGTAAAGTTTCAAGCAGTCTTTTACTATTGCTATTCCTCAATTTCCTACTCCCCAGTCAAATATACAAAATACTTTAAAATAACAGCACACATACAAAGTTCATTTTGCTGCTTTAAAAAAATCACTCTTCAAGGATAAAATCACCCTATCAACTATGTCAAAGATAAAATCACTCACCTTTATACAGATCCCAGAGCATATAAATGATCTCCAGGGAAGAGGTATAGGAAACATTTTTTTACGTTTATGAAATGTAAACTTCTACATTAACCTCCATTTTCACAATCTGGACTTTGAACTACAATTGCTCAGAAGGCCATTGACATTTTGGAAACTGATTCTTATTGACATACACTTTCAAAATCTGTTTGTGGACATGGCTAGGTGGCTCAGTTGGTTGGAGCATTGACCCATACACCAAAAGGTTTCTGGTTTGCCCCCACCCCCAACCCATGTTTCTCTCTTTTCCCTTCCTCTCTCTCTAAAAATCAATAAAAACCTATCCTCAGGTGAGGATTCAAAAATATGTTTATTTTTTTAGTCCAGACTTTTTTTTTTAATTATGAGCTTTCGGATATATTAGGTATTTTATAATAGACAAGATATTTTGTCCTCAGAAACATAGGAAATAAATGCTCACTTGTGTTCATATTCTTTCTTCTCATTGTAAGTTTAGATATTGGGTGTTCAGTGGATTTCTCAAGTTCCTCTCTGGGGAGGGGAAAGAGGATCTCCTTAGCCTCAACAGGTCTGCAGGGTCAGGAAGCTCCCCCTGAAGCCCATGGACTGTCTCAGAAGGAAGGATGGACACCGACATGAAAACACAGAAAAATGGGTGCTGTCCATGCAGGGTGCGAAAATAACGCTAGATAGGAAGGAGGACTTGGCCAAGGGGGAGAGGTGTTCTCAACTGTGTCAAACATCACATTCTGACTTCTCCATTGAGATTGATGGACAGTCCATAGCTTTTAAGAGCAAAGAACAAACACTGGGCCCAAAGCTGCATTTATTAGAGAGCAGAGTTGTTTTTCCTCCCCTCTTAGAAATGAATGCATCAATAATTACTCATATTGGAAATAACTTTGTGAGAAGAAAAAGATGTAAAATTTATGTTCTGAGTCAATATGGTGGGGATTTCTGTGCTGTTTTTCATTTGTAAGTAAGTAATTTAGTAAAAACTGAAAATGTCTGGCTCCAGATAAGTAAATAATTAATAATCAATTTGCTTTTCGCGCGGCTTTTTTTATTATTTCTAAAATAATAAATAAATAAAAGAGTCATGTGAAAGAGTGACTCAGTATGATCTGTACATTCAGAGCAAATCAGGAGAATGTGGAGATTAGGGTTGCAGACTCCCAGTGATGACATGTTATGTAATATCTATCAGTGTTCATATGAACCGGGTGTTTCTTGCTTTGTAGAAAATTGTTAAAAATAATGATTTCAAATTAGCTGAAGGTTTGGGGACTCCAGGGTTATGTATGGTGGTGCATTGGACTTAGTGTCACCGTTTTCTTGGGCACCTCCTAACTTTTAATTAATCATTTGGAAAAAATCCTGGCCCTTCAGTTGGTTGGGCATCATCCCATGCACCATAGGGTTGCTGGTTTGACTCCTGGTTAGAGCACATGCCCTGGATGTAGGCTGGGCGTGTGCCAGAGGCAGCTAATCAATGTTTCGCTCTCATATTGATGTTTGTCTCTCTAAAAATCGATAAAATGTCTTTTTATTAAATAATTTAGAAAATATATTTAGATGGAACTGTAAAAGCATTCACAACTTCAAGATAGGTCAGCCAAGTCACATCCACTTTGGTGGCACCAGAGAATGGACACTCTTTCTTGAAGGGCTGTCCTTAGTTCAGAGGGACATCATTTGTCCAGACCATGCACAAAGTGGGCATGTGAAGCTGTGCTACTTTGGTTTAATAGTCTTTTTAAAAAATATATATTTTATTCATTTTTTATAGAGAGGGAAATAGACGGATAGAGAGTTAGAAACATTGACAAGAGAGTATCATCCACCAGCTGCCTCTTGCACACCCCCTGCTGGGGATGTGCCCATAACCAAGGAACATGCCCTTGACCAGAATGGAACTCGGGACCTTTCAGTCCACAGGCTGATGCTGTATCCACCAAGCCAAACCGGTTTCGGCTGTTTAATAGTCTTAACTCATGCTTTGTTTTGAAATTGCTTTCCAGTATCGAGACTCATCATGTAATTAATATGTGTGAGACAATATCATGAGCAAAGGTGAGCATGTCTAGTATGCTGAGGTATCTGGGAGAAATTTAGGAACAATTTAAAATTCTTACATGAAAGGCTTATAATAAATAGAGCAGCCTCTGACATGGTGGATGTTGACATGACGTGGTGAGTAGCCACAGAAATGTACTTGTGTGTTTTAGTCTTTTTGCCTCTGTCTGTCGTTTTCACTGTCTCCTCCTGGCCACTTCTTTGCTCGTTAGATCTCTTATTAGAAGGCAGTAAGGAAATCAAAAGGCAATAAAACTTGAATCTCCTAATTTTGCAACTGTTAGCAGATCAGTGGGAAAATATGCTATCATCACTAGCTAAAAAGAAGCTTAGAGATAACTTATGGAATTTATTTATCTGTTACTCATTCACTAATAATTGATCATTAAATTAAGCCAACTGATTTATTGTACAAGCAAATTATATCAAATGTGCTTTTTTGTTTGCCCATGGTTAAAAAAATATGCTGGAAAGAAATGAACAATTTTATATTGAATAAAACTCAAATTTAATAAAGCAAGGCCCATGACCTCATAAAGTGAACTTCCTTTATTATCCAGATGCATAACAGTGCTAATAATGGCTACACTGCATCATCTCGGACAGGGGAAAAATAACCCTGTTGTTTGTGAGGTGCAAGACAGGAAGGTCTATCTCTACACCTGCTAAACCTTTGCAAGAAAAGCGAAAGGCGACGTAGCATCTGAGAAAATTCAGAGGTGTTGGTGGCTCTCAGGGACCAGCTTCAGATAGGGTGACTATAATTGGCCTAAAGAACAAGGTGATGTAACGGAAATTTGAAGCCATTTCAGCCTTCTCTTATCCTTTGATGTGGTCTGATGGACGATGGACGCTTTCTTCCAAACAGCTGCCTTATAATAGAATCAGAACCCTAGGGGATAGGGACCGCTAAGTGGAGGGAGGACCAGCCAATTTTTTTGGGTTGGCCAAGAGATATATGTAAAAGGAAGTGGGAGTTTAGGTTAATACTTTGCACATGAATTCTTTGGATGGGGAGAAGGGGACAGCAGAGAAGCAAGCTGGCATGAGAAATGAAATGTAACCTGGAAGAGAAGTAGAAGGAGATAAAGGGGGAGAAGGGTCGCTGGGGAGCTTGCAGAGGATGGAGGGACACACTTAGCAGGGCTCAGATGAACTGCCAGGCCCCCCACTTTCTAACCTCTGTCTGCATTGGAGGGAGGAGAACAGTGGATTGCAGCTTGGCTGAACTTGGGAACTGCCTGGGGGGATTTGAAAATGTTCTGATGCTCGGATCCCACTTTTGGAGAATCTGAGTTCGTCAGTCCAGGGCGTCAGGAGTTTTTAAAGGGGCCCAGGTGATTCTAAGATTCTGCCAAGCTTGCCAACTACTGCTCTGGGGTAGGAAGATGCCATTTAACGCCATCTTCTCTCATGGTGCTGCCTTTTCCATCTGCAGGCTTCCTTTTTAGGTCCTGCCCATCTTCCTATCCCCTCCACATGCATCGTCTCAAGCATAGCAGAGAGCTGAATGAGCTGATAGAATATCCTAACTCTGAAGACAAAGAAGGAAATTCTTTAAAAACGGTGTCTCTATAAGTTAAGGTTTCTATATCAGATTGAGGATCCTCCCTCCTTGGCTTGAGCTTTGGACACCAAATGAGCTTTGGACACATTAAACTCTGCAATAGGAAACAGTAGAATTACAGGAGGTAGTCAACATTTTTAAGACACTCCCAGGATAAGTTTCAAAATATCTTGCTATCTTTCACAATTATGTTAACTTTGCTATAGGTGTTCAAAACACATGATGGAAATGACACATTTCATCTTTTAGATGCCTCCGCAATTTTAACCATAACAACAGGACCTGTCTACTCAACCCCGTTTCTTTTCTAAAGAAATGTCTGAAGCACAAAGGAGAAATAGTATTAAATAGGTCACTTGGTTGTATTGGGCCTTCTATATTTAGCACAGTTGCCTTAAAATCAAATTTGCTGGCAAGACAACTGAGAAAGCTCTTTGAAAAAGGCATGAGCACTTTTGATAACAGCATATTTGGCCACAGTTATGCCTCAGAGACAGAGAGGATAGTCATTTCACACACACCCACCCATATTTGATCTCTCTCCAGAAGTCCATTCGCTCATTGATGCATCCATCCATTCATTCACACATTTACTCAATTGATTTTTCTCAATTTTTCATTTACGTTTATTTACTCAATTGATTTTCAATTGACAGAGATTCTAGAAGAGAGCTACAATAGACACGGCCCTTGCCCTCATTGGAGTTAGCATCTTCTCAGCAATGAGGTGACATCTAGTGCAGCCTACAGGAGGCCAGAGTGGTCTAGAGCGGCCGCTCTCAGGTTGGCATTGATGACTTGTGCTTGCTGGTGTGTTTACTCATCTGTGAGATGCAGATTCATTTACAGAATCTACATTAGCACTTCCTGTGTGTCGGGCATAGTATTGGGTGATGGAGGTACAGGAGGGAGCCTTGCTCACAGGGTAAGGCTTTTACCCAGCATCCTCTGCAGTGAACACTAGCTGTCATCATCTCCTTGTCACTGGACTGTAGTGAGCTCTGTGGGGGGACTCAGGACATCAAGAACGATCATTGTTACACCGATCATAGTTCTATAAAACATATTATTTTATTTTGCTGAAACAATTGTGGCATCATCCCACAGATTGCTCCATGACTTTGTCTTTTTCTAGCAGCACCCAGGACTCCTAGGTGTCTGAGAAGAGATGATAAATATCAAACATGAGTCTGGATGCGACTCATTTTGCATTTCAGATCTCACATCGGATCACAGCACACATTACTGAGGGATGTAGGGAGCCAGCTCTTCATCCCGACCCCTGTGCTGCATTTGAGGTCACCATCATGGCTGCTTTCATTCAAACCGCTCCTTATATCTCTGAGCCATGCTCCTCAGGCCCCTGGTTCTGTGACCATTTGGGGGTTTGACTTCCTTTTGGTTTGTTTTGTTTCATTTTAGGCACCTCTTCTTTCCCAATTACCAAATGTCAATCCCCAAAGCTCACCTCTTTCTTTAAACAGGATGAACTGTTACAGGCCTGCACAACTCCTGAATTACCTCCCCACTCTTAAATTTACCAGATCCCACATTCTATACAATTTCCAGTTGAAATACTTTATGTTTATATGTCAAACAATGGGATTAATCCACCCTTCTAAATGAAGCATAGTTTCCAAACTCTCTTTAACTTCTGCCGTTTCTTTGGACTTATTTTGTGTTTTGTTTTGTGTTTCTTTTTGCACTGAGGTTTACATCCTCTTCTACTATTTCATTTTCACCAAATGATAGCAAAACTGAAATATCTACCAGGTTTCCCTGATATTCATTCTCCCCACCCCTTTCAGTCTCTGTCTCTCCATTCATTCACTTTTTATTTATACATCCATTCATTTTCCACCCACCTATACCAGCGGTTGGCAAACCGTGGCTCACGAGCCACATGCGGCTCTTTTGGCTCCTTGCTCCTAGGGAAATGAGGGCCTTCGTCCTGAGGGGAGATCTAGGGAGCTCAGGACAGCATCAACTACATAGAATGAGGGTGATTTCATTAAAAGTATCTTCTAGTAATGAGGGTCAAAGGGGTTTATATTGAAATCTTTACTAAGTGTCCTTTTTAAGAGTGGTGACTCAATTCTTCAGTTTTATACAAAAGTACTGTTTGAAGATTATACAAAGCTATATGTTAGTTTTGGATGTTTATCAACATCATTCAAATTAATCAACAAAGAAGAGGAAAAGATACCTAACCATGGAATAATTCTTTGGAGATAGGACCCCACATTTAAAAACTTCAAATGCTGTTTAAACCAAGTTTTTGAAGGTAATTTGCAAGGCAATAAATACAATGATTGCAGAGGTCACATAGATATTTATAGGGAAGGGAGAAAGCAGTTAATACTTTCTAGTTAATAGGAGATGATTGGATTAAAATGTTCCTGAAAATTTTACTTCCAAAAATATTTATTGAACACATGTCCTTCCCAGGTGAGATTCTAGGTGCTTAAGATTCAACAGCAAACAAAATAGATTCATTCCCTTGTAACTGCACTTCTTACAGGTCCTTCTCTTGTGTTTTCTCAGTTCTTCCCCTCCATAGTATGGATTTCTAAAGGACAGAGTTATGCTTCCTTTTTCTTTATATATCTAGTGATTTGTCTCAGGCCTGGTATATTTAAATGTGTGTTGAATTACATAAGTCATGGACTCTTCTACACTGTTGGCACATAACTGAACTTTACACATCATACCTCTAAATATTTAATTATCCAACAAAGATTTCATATTGAGTCAGATATCAGAGTTCTCATAAATCTCCCTGAGAGGGTTTGAATAAGACATAAAAAGAAAAGAGTATGATTTGCTAGTCACTGGAAAACATAATCTTGGCTTTATTTTTTCTTCTCATTCTCTTGGTATAGTTGCTCAGTCAGCTACAGACTTTTCCTTAGAAGGTTAGAGTTTGTAACATTGGATTCTCTATAGGCTCCAGGATTTTCCAAAGATTAGTGCTCTGAAAGACCCAGAAGCCTTATTTGTTAATAATTATATTACCCCATTGAGACCACTTTCACAGTGAGAACATTAATTTTTTATGTTTAATGAAACTACTCATTTATTATGTATTTTAAGAAGTGACCTGCACAAATATCGGCAAATGGTTTAACAAGGTGGTGACATACTTACTGTCATATAGGCATCACTTGGAAAGTTGGCTAAAAAATATATTCCTCCAAGATGAATTCCAAAAAATTCTGATTTAGATCTGGGTGAACATTTTGTCATATAGAATTTCTGAGCATTGAAATTTGTTTAATATATTGGAAAAAAGAGTGGTTTAGGAGTCAAAGTGAAGTCTGTGTCCTGATTCTGATGCTCTCTCTCTATGACTCTGGGCAAACCCTTTAGCTTATCTGTGCCTCAGTTTCCTCACATGTTTGAAGTGATATTACCATAAAAACAATTTTCTTTCTTCCCTCAGCGGGTTGTTGACATGTATTTTAAAAGTAAATATGTGCAAGCCATGGCCAGGTGGCTCAGTGGGTTGGATCATCACTCTATACACCAGAAGTTTGCAGGTTTGATTCCCAGACAGAGCACACGCCTAGGCTGTGGGTTTGATCCCTGAATGAGGCACATACGGAAGACAACCGGTTGATGTTTCTCTCTCATTCTCTTTCTTCCCATCCCCCTTCTCTCTAAAATCAATAAAAACATATCTTTAGGTGATAATTAAAGAAATAATTTAAATAAATTAAGTGTTCACCAAGATGTCTTATAAATCTTAAGACCAAGACAAATGTCCTAGTGAATGAAAATGTGCAAAGCTAGATGTGTTCCTCTCTTAGTCACTGCCCTCAGCACAGCCCTTTTGGAAGGTGAGAGGAAGCTCAGCTTTCCACAGCGAACACTCTGCTGTCTCTGCGCTTCCTGTCCAGTTGTCCATATTGGGAAAGCCCTTATTCCTTCAGGAGACTGGAATAAGATTCATCTAAGATTGGCCATTTGTAAAAAAACAATCTAGTCCTATCTCTGTTTAAAGCTTTTTAAATTTTCTGATCTTTTAAAAACAATGAAGTTACTGAAACCGGTTTGGCTCGGTGGATAGAGCATCTGCCTGCGGACTGAAAGGTCCCAGGTTCGATTCCGGTCAAGGGCATGTACATTGGTTGTGGGCATATCTCCAGTGGGGGTGTGTGTGTGTGTGTGTGTGTGTGCAAGAGGCAGCTGATCAATGATTCTCTCTCATCGATGTTTCTAACTCTCTATCCCTCTCTCTTCCTCTGTATAAAAAATCAATAACATATATTTTAAAAAATAAAATAAAAAAAATAAAAACAATGAAGTAAACGTTTTGAAACATTACTGTTTTTACTTCCAAAGGGTTTTAGAAATGCCTCAGAGGCTTGCTTTTTTTCTTTTAATCTTTACACTTTCTAGGAACATACCTCATGTAACAAGTGGTGTTTTGTTTCTTTAGTGATTAAGGTGCTATAAATGGTTTTGTGCCTATATTTTTGTAATTCAGAAACTTGGAATAGCAAAGGGTATGAATTTTTCATAGAAAACGTTTTTGCATTATTATCATATGTTAGCATAATTATGTAAACAATGATAGTATTCTACTATTGATTGAAAGAAAGTAATGCATGAGTGTGTGTGTTGCGGGGCGGGGTTGAGAGATTAGCTTTGAGTTGGGGGGGGGTTTAATTTTCTCAAAATAATAAAATTGACACCTAAATTGATGACAGAATATTTTCATGCTGCATTTGCTAACACTGTGAACAGATGAGATTGTCTCATTTCTACACAAGGCATAAGGATTTGAGATTATTTTAGAGGTGTATTCACAGTCAGAAAATAACACATCTTTTGTGTTCATGCCCTTGCTGCCCTAAAAATACCACAAATAAACTGTTCTCTATTATTTTAGAAATGTGTTAGCAAATATGTTTTGGTTCAAGTTGAAAGTTCACACCTGAGGAATGTTGAGGGTTTTTCTACCATGTGTGTGTGTGTGTGTGTGTGTGTGTGTGTGTGTGTGTGTTGTCCTCCTTGCTGGTTGATGTTGTTTTCATTAGAAACTAACAATATTATAGATGGTGTTAGATACACCAGTATTAAATCTTGCTACATCAACGCATTTTGGGGGGTTTGTGTAAGTGCCGGGGCATCTGTCTTAGGTATGTCATTCAGGCATCCCTGTAATCAGCTAAATGGAAGGTTTTCTCATAATTTATATAATCACATCATTTAGTTGTTACTTCCTGAGGAAATGGTTTCCTTTCTTCCAGTGAGCTGGTATACCAGCGAGGTCATTTGTCTGCCACAATGTTGCTGAAAGTGGAAGAAAGGGAAAAATAAACAAAAATACAAAACGTCTCTCTTAACGGAAAGGAGCAAATTTGGAAGAATGAGGGGTTTTGATGACCAGGCGGAGAAAGGAAGCGATGAGGCACTACAGAATTACAAATGGCCCACCTGCGATCCGCGGATGGGAGCAGGCAGGTTATAATTTCACTCTGAGAGTTATTGACGTGAGTGTGTGCTGACTAACCTCATTCCCCCTCAGCTGTCAGTCCGGCGCTGTTTCCTGTGGCTTCCTGGCTGGCCTCTTCAGCTTTATTACCTACAATTGATTTTCCATGCTGATTCAGGTTCTCACTATCGATGTTTTACATGGAAATGATTACCCAAACCTAAATTCTGAACTAAACATTACAAATCATCGGGGTTGTTACACTTCTATTTCATCTAAAAGACATTTCAATGACAATAAAGAAAACTGAGAAAAGCAATTTCCCATAGTCCTTTGTTCATGTTCTATTGCATTTTTCTTTTCTCCACACATACATATATTTTAATTGTAAAGGAAATAAGTACTCATTGTGAAATCTATAAAATTTCTCTAAGAATGCATATATAAGATATAAATAGTTTATAGCGTAAAACATTTAATATTTAAAATACTTAAAAATTCTTAAACTCAGAGATAACTATTGTTCATATATACATAGGGGAAATATATATAAATATATCTATCCCTCCCAACTGCCTTTCCCTGAAGGCCTGCTCACCCTCAACTTCCCTCCTCTGCTGTCTTGGTAACCCCTAACTTCCCTCCCTTGCAGGATTTATCACCCCCAACTGCTCTCCCTTGCAGGCCTGCTCCCTCCCAAATGCCTTCCCCTGCTGGCCATCTTGTGGTGGCCATCTTTTGTCCACATGAGGGCAGGATCTTTGACCAGATGGGGGCAGCCATCTTGTGTGTTGGAGTGATGGTCAATCTGCATATTACTCTTTTATTAGATAGGATAGAGGCCTAGTGCATGGGTGGGGGCCAGCTGGTTTGCCCTGAAGGGTGTCCTGGATCAGGGTGGGGGTTCCCTTGGGGCGTGGAGTGACCTGGGCGAGGGGCCTGTGGAGGTTTGCATGCCAGCCATGCCCCCTGGTATCTAGAATTTATTTATCTTCTACAATTGATACTTTGTAGCCTGGAGTGGAGCCAAGCTTCCTGTTCACTCCTGGCAGCAGCCATTTCTATTAGAATTTATGTATCTTCTATAATTGAAACTTTGTACTACTGAGTGGAGGCTTGGGCCTGCCATGATGTGTGGAAAGATTGGCTTCCTCCATTGCTGGGAAAAGCCAAGCCTCCCTCCTGCTTTGGCCGCAGACATCTTGGTTGGGGTTAATTTGCATATCCTCTCTGTTTGGCTGGTGGGCATGGCTGGTAGGTGTAGTGGAGTGATGGTTAATTTGCATATTATATTTTTAGTAGATAGTATATGTAGCCAAAGTTTTATCTTACTGTGAGCATGTAGCAACCAGGATATGACTAACTATAGCAGTCAGACTTGTATCTAAACTTCCCTTCAACCCCTTTCCCCAAAAAAACCACAAAACAAAACAAAACAGATAATTTTCATAGCAAAAATTACTAAAAGTTCATTATTTATTAAGAAGTATACCCGTTTATATATATGACATATATTTTTAAATTCCTACAGAGAGCTCTTATGGTCACATCTGTTTACTAAGTATTATCAATGTTTTTAGCACTGAAAATGTTATAGGTGATATAAGATATTACTTTAATGAATAATTTGGTATTATTCACTAGTGATATAAGATATTACCTTAATTATTTGGTTATTGTGAAATAAAAATATTTCATATTATTTATGTTTAATTTGCATTTTTATTTGTGAAATACCTATGTTCACATTTTGTTTTTATTTCTAATTTTTTAAAAATAGAAGTAGTTTACCTTGTCTGATTATGTAAATACATATTCATTGTGGGATGGATGAAATGATATATAAAAGTTTAAGGTAAAAATGGTAAGTGTATCAATATTTCAGATTCTCTCCATTCATTGGTATGAAGTGACATATACTTTTTAAATTAAAATTCTTTAATGTTTAAAGTATTACATATGTCTCCATTATCCCCTATTGACCTCTCCCTAGCTGCTCCCACACATATACTTTTTAATGCATTTTTCTGATACTTGGAAATACTGAGCATCTTTTTAGATGTTCTGTTGTCATTTGAATGTTCTATTAATTTCTTATTCACACTCTCTGTCTACATTTCTATTGTTTGTATAAATTTGTAAGCTTTCTTTTAATAGTATAGACATCGATGTATCATTTGCATTATAAATATCACTCAAAACTACCTATTGACATTGTGTTTGTTCATCTATTAACATTATATTTGCTACTTTTGGCATTGAAATAAGTTGATGGTATTTATGCTATTGATTATATTATATTTTTTGCCATCAGTGATACAAATTATGTTGTGTTTTGATCATTCAACATAAATATATGGTTACATCGGGTTTTATGTTCCAATTTAAAGTCTTTAATTCTGAAGATAACTATTGCTATTGAGGAAAAACTTTATTTTCCCCCAGCTGTTAAATTTCCTTCCTTAGTTATTCATATGACAACCCCTGACTTATTTATTGATTTTTGTTATGCATCTTTATTCACTCATGCATTTATTCATTAGTTTATTGAACACTATAACTTGGGGACCATTTCCAATCAGAATATATAGAACTGATATAATATTTCCATATTGTATAAATGTATGTATTTGTTCACCAATTGATGGTTATTTTTATATCTTGACTTTATATATCCACAGGGCTATATCAAATATATAATTCTACATATATGAATTAACTTGATTATTGAAATTTTTGGCTGTGCCTTTTTATTTAAAATACATTGTATTCACTGCTGGATTAGGAGGTGGATTACTCTGATCCCTGTAGTAATGGATAGATATGAAGGCACCTTTTTTCCCCACATTATAGTGCCTTGATCATGTTTGTGAAGTTGATAAAGTTTGTACAGAATGGCAGATGTGTATTTGATACAGTATATGTAGTGGTGATAGGTAGACAGGTTATGCACAAGGTTAGACACATATCTGTAAGTCACCATCCATTCCAAATTATCAAACTTTTTAAAATCCCATATTCAGTAGTTTTGTTCATTTTGTATGTGCCCTTTTGTTGTGCTTTGTATCATTCACATGTGTATTAAACATTGGTAATGCTTATTTTATAGTTTTGATAATTAGAATTTTATAGCTATTTAATCTAATATTCCATTAGTTTGTGCACCATAATATACTAAAGTTCTTCCTTGCTCACTCACATTTTGATTGTTTGTTCTCTTTGTTGTTACAAAAATTGGAATGAATATCTCATTTTAATGTTTCTTTTGACATTTTCATTTATATATATTCCTGAGTAGAATTAAAGTATTATAGAATATGGACTCTATCTTCAAATTATTCACTAATCATATTATAATTGCTTTTCTAAATATTTATACCAGTTTACAATATTTTCATAAGTATGGACTATTACATTCAAACTTA
The DNA here is from genome assembly GCA_963924515.1 of Vespertilio murinus. Taxonomy (NCBI): domain Eukaryota; kingdom Metazoa; phylum Chordata; class Mammalia; order Chiroptera; family Vespertilionidae; genus Vespertilio; species Vespertilio murinus. The sequence goes on along the minus strand of OZ004715.1, from coordinate 36,271,990 downwards.
GCAACATCTACACTAATAAAAGATAAAGATGCAAATTGACTATACTCCGCGATTGCTCACCAGCCAATCAGGAGTGAGTATGGAAATTAACCCAACAAAATGGGAGGTTAATTTGCATACACAGGCAATGAGTGGCCTGGGTCCTGGGAACATCCTGGAGACCCAGTCCACTCCTAGCCTGTAGGCCTGCACATAGGCTCTGAGCGGCCAGGGTCCCAGAATGCCCCCCCTACTCCAGACCTACAGGCGCAGGTACCAAGTGGCTGGGGGTGGGGTGGTCACTTGTGTGTGCGCTGGTGCCAAGTGGCTGCCCGGGTCAACACCCCAAGCCCAGCACACACAACACAGGGCTGCCGACCTGAAGGCTGCAGCCAGAGTGAAGGCATGGGTCCCAGGTGCTGGAGGAAAACCAATGCAGGTAGCCAGGGGGAAGGAAGGCCTATTCTTACACAAATATTTGTGCAAGCAGCTTCTAGTTGGATATATATATATATATATATATATATATATATATATATATATGTTAAATGAATTAATTAATAGAAATGGTCATATCCACATTGACAAGTTATTTTCTTAGCATATTATTAGTTTTCTTGTACATTAAGAAGATGAAGAATGGATTTAAAGGATTAATACATATATTTACTTATCTCATTTACAAGATAATGATGTCCCATAAACTATTTTAGGGGAAATCCTAAATTTCTGAAACTCAAACACTAGTTTGTAAATAGTGCCTGGAATGTAAAGCCTCATCTGATAATCCACACGTAATTAGTATTTATCTGAGGGTCTCTGAGAAAAACAAAATCACTTGTGAGCACTTTAGAAGGTTTATATCATGTCCCCAGATCTTCATGGCCGTTTTAAAAAGAAGAGAATTAGGGCCTTCCATTGTGAAGGCAGCGTTCTCAATTCTGTAATCAAACAAAATCAATTTCACTTATTTAGATAATAAATAGTTGTGTGCTTATTATTATATGACAAGTCCTGAGAACCTTTCACAACAGAAAGTGTGTTATTTTTCTGTTGCTATGATTCAAATCATCATACATTTTGCAACTTCAAAACAACTCCCATTATTTTACAGTTATTATAGGTCAGAAGTCAGGGCAAAGCTGCAAGGCTGAAATCAGGGTGTCAGCCTGGGATAAACTCTCATCTACGTCAAGACTGAAGAAGAATCCACTTCTAGGCTCATTTAAGTTGTTGGCAGCATCCATTTCCTTGTAGCTATAGGACTGAGTGCCTGGCATCTTACTGACTGTGGAGTAGAAGTCACTCTAGGCCCCAGAGGCCTCCCTGCCTTGCGGCCCTCTCTATGGTTGTTGCTTCTTCAAGCCAGCAGTCAACCAGGCTGGAGTCCTATATAGTCTATACTAATAATAGAGGAATATGCAAATTGTCTGGGACAATGTCACAGTAACAGTAACAACCGAACCGCATGGGGTGACAAGGCTGGCAGGGGTGTTAGAGAGGGATGACCAAATGCCTGAACAGCAGGCTGTGTGGGGCAACCAGGTAGGCAGAGCGGGAAGTTGGTGGTGAACAGGTCAGTGGTGGTGGGGCAATCGGGGGCAACCAGGCCAGCAGTCGGGGGGCAGTGAGGGGTGATCAGGCTGTCGGGCAGATGATCAGTTAGGAGCCAGTAGTCCCAGATTGTGAGAAGGATGTCTGACTGCCGGTTTAGGCCCAATTGCCAGGAATTGGGCCTAAATTGGCAGTCGGACAATCCCCAAAGGGGTTCAGATTGGAGAGGGTGCAGGCTGGGCTGAGCGGACACCTCCCCACATGCATGAATTTTATGCACCAGGCCTCTAGTCTTAATAATAAAGAGCTAATATGCTAATTAGACCAATCAGCCATAGGATCTCTGGATAACATTCCAGACAAAGCCAGGGCTGCAAAGGCTGAGCTCCTTGCACAAAATTTGTGCATAGAGTCTCTAGTACAATATAATCATAGAAGTGACATTCTATTAACTCTTCCATACTATTGACTTTTCCATACTTTGTCAGTTAGGAAGAAGTCACAGGATTTACTTGCATTCAAAGGAAAATAATTATATAAGGGCATGGATCATTCAGTCACCATAGGGTGTGTCTAACAAAGAAGGTAATTAGAAAAGTCTGAATTACCTATTTCAAATTGTGGAAAACAATATTCCTGCCCTGTTCTCTATTATATTTGATTCTCACTTTTATTTTGTCATTGTGAAAGTCCTTGAGCTATGTTATACTCCATAGACTGCTCCCATGGAATTTGCATGATAATAAAACTCAATCTTAAGGATTTCTTTTTTTTAATTTCTTCACAAACATGTTTCTTCAGAATCAAACCAGATGAAGCCTAAGAGTGGTATTACTCTAATTTGCTCCCATAAATAAATTGAACTTTCCTTTAAGCATATTCAAAGGGCATTCTGATTTATCTTAGACTTGATATAGGTTAAGAAATTACTTAGAAATTAAAAAGTACATCTATTTCAACCAGAATATCTGTTTATAATTTCATTTAAATTATTTTAATATTAATTAAGGTGTCTCTTGCAATATTCAGCCTGCTTAACTGTAGACATCTCAGTTATATATTAATCATTTCCTGTACTAGATAAAATTTATATTTCGATTGCCTTAGACATTTGTAATTTTACCATTTATAAGAATCCATGTGAAATTACAAGAATTCAATTCAGATTGAATAAGTGTTCATAGTTCAGGCATTTAGAAAATAATTGGCAATGATTTCTTAGAATAATTGGGCTGCATTCGAGTTCTAGCAGATAATTGAGTAGCTGTTGCCTCTGGAATGCCTACCCTACTGTGTTTGATATCTTTTTCCAATTGACTCACCATCTTCTCCCTTAGAAGGTTTAGAAGCATTGACTTCACAGTGTCCTAGAATTATGTTCTATACCCACCTGTTTCAGTACAACTTTGGATAACATACCTAGCCTTTCTCTTCTTTGAAATTTTCATCTGCAAATGGGAATAATAATACTAACCTTTCTGGTGTGGCTGTTATTACCTGTGAATGAAATGGCAAACATAAATTTTTTACCCCTGTGGAAAAATCCCTAGTAAGGTCTCAACAAATGGGAGGTGTTTTTTTTTTTTTTTTTTTTTTTTTTTTTTTTTTTTTTTTTTTTTTTTTTTTTTTTTTTTTTGTGTGTGTGTGTGTGTGTGTGTGTGTGTGTGTGTGTGTGTGTTTAATTGCAGTAATAGTAGACCCCCCTTATCTATGGTTTCAGTTTCTGTGATTTCAGTTTCCCATGGTCAACTCTAGTCTGAAAATGTTAAATGCAAAATTCCAGAAATAAACAATTCTTAAGTTTTAAATTGAGTTCCATTGGGAGTAGCATGATGAAATATCACTCAGTTCCACCCAGAAAGTGAATCAACCCTGTCCCAGGTATCTACAATGTTTACTCTACGTCCTTTTAGTCTCCTTAGTAATAACTTAGTTATCAGAATGACTATCATAGTATTATAGTATTATAGTATTATAGTGCTTGTGTTCAAGTAAACTTATTGTTATAGTGTTTTATGTTAGCACTAGTTAGTTAATCACTTACTGTGTTTAATTTATAAATTAAATTTTGTCATAGACATTTATGTATAGGAAAGAACATAGTTTTATAGTGCTCAGTATCATTAACATTTTCAGTCATCCCCTGGGTGTCTTCAAAGGTATCACCCTTGAATAAGGGGGTCTACTGTATTCCTCAAAGGCATAACAGGACAGCATTGCTGCCATGTGTTGGTTAACATCAGAACCAAATTGTGACAGAAATGTTCACTGGCTGTCACATTGGACAAGACTTTTCATTGCAAGTAAAAGAAATACACTCATAAGAGTAAGAGAGATAGGTGACATAGTGGATCCAATACTTTCTGAGTTAAGTCTCTTTCTATCTTATATCTACTTCAGTATGAATAAACTTCATTCAGTCACTGCCTCTCTCAAAGTGACCATGAAGGTATAAAATACCTGCATTTGTTTCTATAAAATACCTGCGTTTAGCTCTGATGTTACCACCTCATGTCATGTACTGAGCCTATAACTATGATGAGGGAAACTTAGTGCTAGGATTGCCCAACCCCAAATGGAGATACATGGGCGAGGGAAAGCGATGAGATCATATTGGGGGGAAGGATCAATGCTACGTATTACGTCAATAAATAAAGCAGGTGTAGATGTTGAATGCAGCTATATGTAAGCTAAATGTTCATTTATGTATGTTATAGTTTTGGGTAATATAAATCAAATATTGATGCTGGCTTATGTTAAACAAAACATCCAAATTTATTGGAAGGATAGAGGATTAATAATGAGATCTAAGAAAACAAGTGGGGGAACAGAATTCAGGAATTTTAGGACATATCTTCAGGAATGCAATTTGGGTTCTTACTTACAGAATCTCTGGGAATTAACCACATTTTTTTAAAAAAATTGTTATAGCCGAAACCGGTTTGGCTCAGTGGTAGAGCGTTGGTCTGCGGACTGAAAGGTCCCAGGTTCGATTCCGGTCAAGAGCATGTACATTGGTTGCAGGCACATCCCCGGTAGGGGGTGTGCAAGAGGCGGCTGGTCGATGTTTCACTCTCATTGACGTTTCTAGCTCTCTATCTCTCTCCCTTCCTCTCTGTGAAATACCAATAAAAAATATATTTTAAAAAATTGTTATAAAGAACCAAACTATAGAGAAAGCATTCATGATGTGCCTAGCTTGGGTCATGTCTCCATCCTTTTCACAGGCTTGGGGAGAACTGTGAACATTCCTACTAAGAATATGTCCAGTAGGAGAAGCATTACTTCCCAAATCAAAATCCAAGGAACATTTTGAAAAGAAGTGGAAATGGATGTTTGAGAGGCAAGAAAAACAGGGGGCTCTGCAGCCACATTCTCCATTCTCACGTAGACCCCTTCCAAAAGAGGTTCATGGCATTTGGAATCAAGTGTTCTGGATTTTAATCATGGTTCTAATACCAACTATGAGATATTAATCATATCTATAATAATAAAAGCGTAATGTGCTAATTAGACACGATGTCCTTTGGGGTTGTTTTCCAGTCAAAACTGGGATTCCCAGGGAAGTCCGAGACCCGGGTGCCAGAGGGAAGCCAGTGCCAGAAGCCCAGGGAAGGAAGGCTTACTCTTGCATGAATTTTGTGCATTGGGCCTCTAGTTAGTTAATATTTTCAAACCCTCACTGTGGATAATAGTGATACCTACATTTTAGGTATCCAGAATGAGAAAGGGGAGTAGCTTGAATAATGATGTGATAAAGATGTGGCCAACCACCAGTTGATTGGGCGAGGTATTTCTAGTTTTATGAATGACTTGACAAATGTTGACATAGTAATGAAAGTGTATACTTACACTAAACAAACAAAAATATCATTTATTTTCTATTAAGACCTCATAGCATCATGCAATGGAAAGAATCATGGGATGAGAATAAGTAGATATGAGTATTTTTCTGATGTTCATTGTGATCAACCATTTGATCACCTTCCAGTGTTTAAATGCATGACGATAAAATAGATGAGAGATATAAGATGGTTACTCTACAGAAATATTTTTATTATTAAATAACTTTTGTACATTTACTATGTAACAGGCACTGATTAAAGCACCTTTATGTCTTAATTAATTTAATTCTCACAGACTCTTTGAGGTAGGTTCTTTTATTATCTCCTTGCTATAGCTGAGGAAACTGAGGCACAAAGAGTTGAAAAACTTGTCCAATGTATTTTATCTAAAAGTGGTAGAGGTATTAGGATTCAAGCCCAAGCACTATATGATTATTTTGTTAAACTGCCTCTCATCTATACATGAATATACTATTCACTTATCCATTATCCTGTTTAGCAGACTCAATAGGAGTTAGAAAAATGTGGAATATTGTTAGAAAAATGTTTGAATATCGGGCCAAAAAAATTGAAAAGTGGATGAGCTTTAATGGGAAATACTCTCTGGAGAAGAAAAACGACAGCAGGGGAGACAGAAAACAAATTAGCTTCTTCCTTTCTTCAACTCAGCTCACCATAGATGCATTTTTCCTGGTTGACAGATGTTTAACGTTCCTTTATGTTTATAGACTTTGTGGATCAGCAATTTCCCATCTTCTACTTGAACCCTCATGAAGGAAAGGAATTACTGACTCAGATTGATTAAATTAATAGAGAAATAAATATATGTTCTCACACATTGTAGAATAGAAACAAACATAATTTCATACCAAACACTCAGAAGGAATTAAAAAAGATGAAAATAGAAAATGCACCATGGAGAAGCTTGTTGTTTTGAAGAAATATGTGTCTGAGGAGTAAGCAAGATCATTATGTAGTGCATTTTCACACCATCTGTCAAGGGTCAACAGGTTGCTATTATGTAGAAGTTATTTGAATTCTAGTCATCTAATTAAAAATGTACCAGCAACTGTTCCTTCGTGATCAACTTGGAGTGAACATTTCATTTTTTAAATAAGAGAGGCTTTTGCTGTAACGGATTCTTCTTTTGTAAGTGCCTGAGATTCCTCTGAACTCACTGAGAACAGTGTAGGGAGTCAGGAGAAACTTGTGGGGGTCAGGAGAAACTTGGGCATGGATGAGAAGTAGATTAGGAGCCAGTGACATAAGAAGCTTTCCAGGAGATTTTGTTTGTATAAGAACACTTTTCTTTTCCCCCTGAAAATGACAACAATCTGAAAAGTCTTACAATCTGATGTGTTAAGAATTTTTGCACACAGCATTAAGCATGCCGTAGGGAAGAAATAATGGAGTGACGTGGGGTTGTGGATGTAGGAGTAATTATGGGGAGCAGCTCTTGCATAAGACCCTTTTGGTGTGTTTATGAGTCTTCCAGAGGGGGAACAGTGATACATGCCATTACCACCTCAACTGAACCGCAAGATACAGCACTCACACCTATCCATCCATTCCCTTACTCACAGGAGCACTGCAAAACTGCCCACCCAATAATTAAATTCCTAAACTTGGAGCTAATACAAACTGTGTGTGTGTGTGTGTGTGTGTGTGTGTGTGTGTGTGTGTGTTTAAGAAGGAGGAGACTGTAGGGAGCTAGAGGGAAAGAGTAGGGCTCTGTTGGCAACTCTGCTTGGTCTGCTTGTCACTCATCCCTTGGAAGGTTCTGGGAGTGAGCTCTGGGCACTGAATCTGGCATTTGGCATGTGAGGCGGTGATTCTTAGACTCTAATCACCCTTCCTTCCTTCCTTCCTTCCTTCCTTCCTTCCTTCCTTCCTTCCTTCCTTCCTTCCTTCCTTCCTTGTTAATCCTCACCTGAAGATACTTTTTTCCCATTTATTTTTTTAGAGAGAGTGGGGTGGGGATGGAGAGGAAAATATTGATGTGAGAAAAACAAATGGATTTGTTGATTCCCGCACTTGCCCCAACTGGGGCCAGGGATCAGACCTGCAATCCAGGCATATGCCCTTGACTGGAAATTGAACCCAAGACCCTTCACTGCTTGGGCCAACACTCTAACCACTGAGAAATACTGGTCGGGGCCCAATCACTTTTCTTGTTGCACACCTAATCCATCCTAAAGGACATCTATTCTTCAAATATTATTTTAATAAAGTTAATATCCAATCAAATGGCATCTGATAGTATGATGTCAACACTTAAATATGTTTCTTTAAACTTTTATCAAATTGGCCACCTCCAACAGATGAGCAGATGGCATCCTAAATATTTTTATCCTAATTGTTTTTAAATTGGGATTGTGTGTGTGTGTGTGTGTGTGTGTGTGTGTGTGTGTGTGGTATATTTTTTCCCTCCCGAACACTATATTGGTTAAGTTCCAAGCCTCAGTAATCAAAACAGCTTTTCAGGGATGTCCTGGGCAGTGACAGATCTATTAAGACAAATCACTATAACACTGATAACAACAGCAGCAATAACGCCTGGTATTTGCTGGACACTTAGTAAGTGGAAGGAACTGATATGAAAGTGCTCCATGCATTAAGTTTTTTAATCCTTTTATCAGCTCTATTAGATAGTATGATTATTTACAGATGAGGAGACTAAGGGCTTTAGTATTGGCTGGTTCCTCAAAGACCCCATTTAAAGAGAGGCACATCTGGATTTAATGAGGAAATCCATATGTAAATTGGCCCCATAACTCCCTACCTCAATGGGCAGTGGCTCCATGCAGTACTTATCGAGATCCAGTTCATGCTGGGCACTGTTTAGGTGCCAGTGATACATGGAGTTCCAGCTCCTGGGAGCTGCTGGGAAAGAGAGATGTGGACCGATAGCTACCCACAGTGAACAGACGCGTACCAAAGATAGTCATGTAGGACAGAGAAGTAAGTGACTAACTCCTGGGGAGCAGAAAAGGAAAGATTCTATGGATGCAGCCACATCTGAGATGCCTTTTGATGTACAAGCAGCAGTTTCAACAAATGATGGGAAGGGTTGTTACAGAAGACAGAAATAGCACACTTGCTGTGCTCTGGGTGTGAAGTAGCTCTCTCCTGTATGTGGGAAGACACTCTTCCAACACCTTTTCTCACTCAGATCTTATTTTTTTTTAAAAAAAGTTGAATTCACAATGTTGGCTCTGGATTGACTCAAAATATAAATCAAATTTTCCTAAAATATAGGGCAACTTTTCAAAGTCAGACTGAGCTTTCTATTTATTGGGATGACACTGGTTTATAAAATAATACAGGTTCCAGGTGCACAATTCTACAACACATCATCTGTACCCTGAATTGTCTGTTCACCACCCCCTCAAGTCAAGTCTCTGTTCATCACTATTTATTCTGCCTGTACCTCTTTTTATAATCCCTCCCTCAGCTTTCTTTTCTTCTTATTTCATTGATTCTTTATCTTTCAAATACTCTTTTTAGAGCAGAGACTAAGAAGGTATATGGGTTTCCCATACATCCTCTGCCTCCACAATTGTATAACTTACCCCATTATCAACATCTCTCACCCGAAGTCCATAGTTTGCCTTAGGGTTCACCCTGGGTATTGTCATTCCATGTTTGGACACATGTGTAATGTATCCATCATCATAGGCTGAGTTGGGATAGAGATATGATAAGACACAGAAGATAGACTGAGCACGTAACTTCCCTAATGGCTACCACATACTGCCTTCTGGAGTAGTCCAGGGGAGAAAAATATATATGGAAGAGTCAGAAATGGTCCAAAGTAAGATGACAGATGGAAAAACACAAATAGGAGAAATGTTTTCTCGGGGTCAGTTTGTATGGAAGGGATGTAAGTGAGTCAGCATCTTCTTGAACATCTTGTGATTCTTGAGAGAGAGAAGAAGGGCTCTTGCAGTATGCGATGGAGGAGGACTGTGTAATATTTGGGGGGCATTTCCCATGTGCCAGCACCATGCCCAGGGCTTTGCAATCTTTCATTGAATGCACCCACTCAACCAGAGTGCAATGGTTACCTTTATTAGCAATGTTTTGGAGGTGAAGTTTACACAACTGCTAAGAAGTAGAGCTAAGATTCTAACTCAGATCTTAGAGCCTCAATTTTAGGGTGAACCTGCAGGCCTCCTGGCAATGACCTAGCCGTCCTTCTCACAATCCCTTCAGCTGACTTCCTTCTGGGAACCTTCTGACAATCGTGACTATGGGTACTTATGAACACACATGATACCATAACAGGGTTGTTCAGTATATGGAGAGGCTGGGTACAGATTCATTTCTATTTGCCCAGCTATGGGGAAAGTGATGTTAAAATAGTTCATGTTGAATGAATTTTAAACTGTTACCAAGATTTGGTTTGAATTTTTTTTTCCTTAAAGGGATTATTTTGCTTCAAAAGCTGATTATGTGTTCTTGAAATAGAGAATAGAATGCATATGCCCTAGTTTAGATTTCTGGAAAACTTGTACTTGAAGTTGTGAAATTACATTTTGAATCGGGAAAGCCCAATTTACTTAATCTGCTTATTGCAGCTTTCTGTGATAGGATTTATCAGAAGGCTGAAAAGTCTTCCTGACCACTGGCAAGTTCTTCTTAATAGGAGCTTTGATTAATTGTGATCCTTTCACTGATTAAACATCAGTGACTAATCCGCTAATACAGTAGGAAGTAACCACTGCTCTAATTATTGGAAAATGCAGGAATGAGGACTCAAAGAATAATATAAAGTTATGATGATGATATCAGATTGTAACAGCTATTGTAACTGAGTCTTTCTAAAGCCTTTTGAGTTATTTAATTTGCACAAAGAGAACAAAAATCTTTCATGGCTATACGGTCTTTTTGTAATTATACCAACTATGAGCGATATAGTAATATTAAACCCAGGTCATGGGAGATGCTGAGCTAGAGAAAAGAAAAGTTTTGGATACTAGAACTGCTCTATTTAGTTTTTACATAGACCAGGATCTTTGAAAAGAGCCTTTCTCTTACACAATGACTCCAAACTGAAGTGGTTAAACCCAGTTGGTGGATCCCATGGACTCTCAAGGCTGGAAGGGAAGCCCTGTAATCCACTCACAGGCAGCTGTGGTTTAATAACCTAATCTGCAGCTTTCCATTTGAGAGTTTACCTAGTCTTTTCTTGAATACTTCTCACCATGAGTAGTTTGTTTGCTTTTTAATCCTCACCCAAATAAATTTTTCACCATTTATTTTTTAGAGAGAATGGAAGGGGCCAACAGGGAGAGAGGGAGGGAGGGAAGGAGGGAGGGAGGGAGGGAGGGAGGGAGGGAGGGAGGGAGGGAGAGAGAGAGAGAGAGAGAGAGAGAGAGAGAGAGAGAGAGAAGAGAGAGAAACACAGAGAGAGAAACATTAATATGAGAGAGACACATCAATTGGTTGCCTGCCCCAATCCAGGGTATGTGCCCTTGATTGGAAATTGAAACCATAACCTTTCAGTCTGCCCATAATGCTCCAACCACTGAGCCAAATCGGCCAGGGCAAGATAAGTGTCTTATATTCTAGAGCAGCTCATAGCATTTCCAAGTAGTTTGGAATATTTAAAGTTTTTTTTTTCTTTCCTGCAGCTTCTACCTATTGGTTCTAATTGTAGTTGCCCTATATTTTAAGATGTTTAACACAGTTTTAGATGTTTAAAGTATAAACCTTTGTAATAATCAAAAGAATCAATTCTTAAGCAAATTGTAATGGGGTTTTAGAAAATGAAATCATGTGCTATATTTACTCAGAAACAATGTTTAATAAAACATTGGAAAATAAAAGGAAGTTTCATAAATGAAAAGCAAATTTGACCTTTTAACTTGGATTCTGAGGTTCATTAGAAAATGTGTATCTGCCTCTTTATTATTAATTAGAGGGCTGGTGCACAAAATTCATGCACTTGGCCTGGGGGAGGGGGTTCCTCAGCCTGGCCTGTGCCCTGGGGATCAGGCCTAAGAGAGCAGTCGAACATTCCTTTCATAGTCTGGGACCCCTTGCTCTTTACCACCCACCCGCTGGCTGCTCCTTAGTGCTCCACTCGCTGCTCCTTAGCATTGCCTCAGAGAAGGGAGAGGTCCCCGCTACCTCTGCTGGGCTTGCCAGCTGTGAACCTGGTTTCTGGCAGAGTGGCACTCGGCTGTGGAAGCACACTGACCACCAGGGTCAGCTCCTGTGTTGAGCATCTGATGGTCAATGTGCATCATAGCAACTGGTCGTTCTGCTGTTCTGTTCATTTGCATATTAGGCTCTTATTCTATAGGATTATTACCTCCAGTTGGGGAAAGGAGGATGGTGATTAAGGGGGATTCCAGCTGCAGGATTTGGGTCCCCATCTCAACCACTTGCTAGCAGCAATGCCTTGGCTCCCAGTTTTATAACCAGTAATAGCAGTGCCAATAAAGGGATTGTTATATAGCTATACTAAGGTCATGTTTATAAAGTCCTTGGCAATGGGCCTGACCCATAAAAACACACTCAATAAAATCTTTATTCAACAAATGCCCATTGATGGCACATGTATCACTATCTCACCCAAGGAGTGATTCTCGATATGACACTGTGTGAATAATCCTTACTCAGAATTTTTTTTTTATAAAATTGCATTTTTCCCCACATGTTTTTCTGGCAACCAGTAAAGAAAATAATTTCTTTATGTTTTAGGGGGAATGAGCATCAGTTTACAAAATACTAGTTAGCTGTAAAATACTGTTATTGGCAGGTAAGTTGTTAACCTAACAGTCAAGATAAGGAAAATATTTATGTTGTTTTTTCAGAATATCATCTCCCTTAGAGGTAATGTTTTGATTTACTACTTAAGATTCTCTATAGATGCCACATCAAAGCTTCCCTCATTAAACTCATTGGTTTTTCCTTTGACCCATTTTAGGACAGGCCTCTGCTTTGTGATGTTCACCTGTCTTTCTGTTGTCTGTAATGAGACAACTCTGCCCTTATATATGTCACCTCTCCAAAGAGCCCTTTTGTGTCTAATTATCACCTAAGCACTTCTCAAAGGAATTCTCAAAGGAATGAAGTTTCCAGTCTTGACATTAGGAAACCAGGTCTTAAAGTTTTTGTGTGTTTTTTGTCGTAAACTTATGGTATTTTGTTAGTTATCACCAGTCAACCAGTTACTAAACAGTAGGAACAGCCATTATTTTCCTTCCTTTCTTTCTGTTTACATGCGGTTGCTCTGAATATTTGTCCATAGTCCTTCATGCATCGTGCCCTGCGATTTTCTGCTCCTGTAAATAGCATTTTTCAGCTCTTGGTACATAAGCTAAGTCACTCATTGCATTTGGGGCAGCATTTTCTGTGCATGGGTGGGTACGGCGTCTTTTGCTTCTTAAAATTAACTAAAGAGATCTGTTTATCCTGGTGACTTGGCCACCACTTATGTTGATTCTATGGTGCTGATAAGCACACTTGGGTTTCTCATAATGCTCAATAGGGACGGGCTGTGTCTCCCAACCTCAAGGCTATGATGGCACAGATCCTTCACTGTGAGTTATAAAAGAGCCCTCATCATGCACTTATGTCTTTCTCTATTTAACAAGTTACAGAAAAGATGCAAATCTATTCAATTCACAGCAGAAACATCCTATTTTTGAGATGCCTGCACAGAGAACATTTATTATTTCTAAATTAGATTTAAAGTCTATAACATATATAATTTAGTCTTCATCCAGAATTAAGTCTTATCTGGAGTTCTCTTTTTTCTTGAAAGAAAAAAAAATGCAACCCCTGAAACAAATATTTGATTGAATCATCATGCACATATTAGATGGGTCCAGTAAAGGCACTAACATTACTGGGTGCCTAGGTTGTGACACACACTGCTTTAAATACTTCCTATCATTTTATGTTTAAAACAAACATGAAGAAATATTTTCCCCCAATTTTAAAGACAGAGCTCTGTTAGATGGATTGCAGTGTTCATTTCCCATGCCTTTCTCTGTCCATTCCCATGCAGTGCGAGTAGAGTTTTTCTCTCCTGCTTGACCATGGGCAGACCTTGTGACTTGGTTTGACCAGAAGACTGTGGTAGAGATAGACAATATGCCAGTTTCCAGTCCAGTTCAAGAGGCCTTGGCTACTTTTATTTTGTGTCTTCAAACCCTGCCCAGGTGCCATGGCAACATGGCCAGGCTAGCCTGCTGGATGATCAGAGATCCAGGCTCTAGTTCTTTTGTTTGTTTGTTTTTAATATATATTTTATTGATTTTTTTTTTACAGAGAGGAAGAGATAGGGATAGAGAGTTAGAAATATCGATGAGAGAGAATCATTGATCAGCTGCCTCTTGTACACCCCCCTACTGGGGATGTGCCCGCAACCAACGTACATGCCCTTGACCGGAATCGAACCTGGGACCTTCCAGTCTGCAGGCTGACGCTCTATCCACTGAGCCAAACCTAGTTCTTACCCTTACCACAGCCAAGGGCCAGCCAACCCCCAGACATGTGAGCAATTGTTTTCCTAGCTCACCGAGCCCCATCCTCTGACCCTGCTAAGCACACACTCATGATTCAGCACACAGAGATCAGCCACACCCGGCCCTGACCCCAGATCAGCAGGACCGCGTGGAACACTGAGCAAAGGCACATGCACATTGTTCAGAACCATTGTGCTCGGGGCTGGCTGGTTAGACTATAGCAATCTGATGCCAGGGGCTGTCTTCCCGTCAGCCAGTGCACTGACGCTGCTCATTTACCAAACAAAATGTCCGCTCTGGTGAGGACCACAGGTTACTCATTTGGTTCTCAACAGATTCACAGATGGGGAAACTGAAGCTCAGATGGGCGCCTTACACCAGGTTGCTGGGATGGTAAGTGGTTGGGGCAGGATGGGGGCACCAGCTTGAAGCCCAGGCTCTTCCCCTGTCTTCCCCTCACGTTGGTGTTTAGCAGTGGTCTTAGGAAACCCTCCACTTTAAACAGTCCTTGCAGTGGGATGCTCTGCGAATCCTACGGAACATTTTAGTAGAGAAGTGCTTTTTTGTATACCGTATCCTTTGTCTGTGGGCCTGCCCCAGGTGGTAGAAACACACAAAATCCCAAGTTCTTCTCTCAAAAGCAAACCCCACAGATGATAAGGGATGTATTTCATGCTCCATAGGATTCGGCCAAGATGATGCTAGGAATAGCACTCTTCAAGTTCTGCGATCCTCATTCTATATAACTCTTCTCATTGCAGCTCACCTCCCACCCAAACCCCTGTACCTCCCTCTCTGGCTTCAGCTGCCGCTTCATCCCTTTTGCAGGAATCGCTGGCCGCACTGACTTCCATGCTGGTCCTCAGTTGTCCTGCTTTAGGTTCACCACTTCGCTGTTCTGTGCTCCTCCTGGAAATAAGCCCAGATCCTACTGAGGCCGATGTTTCTCCTCACTCAGCCCCAGATCGAATCCACCTTCCGACAGAAGCCTTCCTGTGTAAAACCCATCCTCCAGACTCTCACTTCCCATCATTTTCTTCAGATCAGCTCTCACCAGCTGACATTATCTAGTTAACTTATTTATTTTTATTCTCTGCCTCAGAGAAAAACATTTGGTTTAAAAATTTTCCTGAAAACTCTCAGAAGACTCTACACCCTGTAACTGGTTTTCTGGAAGCAGAGGCCTGGGAACAGGAAACATGGGGTGAAGGCTTCAGCTGCTTACGGCCTCAGGGTTTTCTCGTGGGCTTTAATTCACGGGTTCGTTCTGCCCTGCTTCTGAAATCAGAGCGTCACACGCTGCACTGTGGCTGTAACTTCCCATCGCATTTTCAATTACTTCCCGCTGCAAGCTGTCCCCCAGGTTTTAACAAGCGTCCTAAGAGGAAAGGCACTCTTTCATTTTTATCTATTAATTCTCCGTACCCAACTGAAGATAATGGCCAACAATAGTAGATATCTACTCCCCCCTGTGGCTCTCCACCAGGAGTCTGTGAGTGAGGACTGCCAGCAAACTTGTTTTGTTTTTGTTTTGCTCATGGTTTGATTTCATCCTGGATTGCCATCTGTTAGAAAGAACAGAGGCTGGTCTAGGTGTTACGGGACTGAAACTTGTTCAGTGTGGTGGTGGGAGGCCTCTAAAAAATTTATTATATATAATAAATTATATATATATATGGAATAGGGCCTTGCAAGAAGTTAATGCTACTGAGAAGCTCTGAGCTAAATCTTCATGACCTTCACAGCGCATTGCAATCCTCTAGGGATGTATTAGGGATGTATGGATGCAGGGCAGGGGCCATACCCTCCAGTGTCTCACAAGTGTTGTGAGGAGGTGACTTGAGCTGAGTACAAGCACCTTCAGGGGGTGAGTGGAGGGACCCTGACACCCAGAGAGGACAAACCTTTTCTGAAGAAGGTGGCTGTGATTCCTGCCCAGGGTCTGTGGACATGCAGGAATGGCAGGGCCCCCCATAGCCACACCTAGCAATTGTTTAAAGCATTTGGACATAGGATGATTTTTAATCCTGAAAGTTCCCAATTGAACATGCCCCAAATAAAAATGTCTGTCGGGAGTAAACTCAGACTCCTAACACAAAGTTTGTGATCTCTAAAATAGTTTTTATGTGTGCAAAAAGATATTCAATGTACTTTGAAATAGGAATGAGGGAATTATTGTTATGTGCAAATCAGCAAACTGGATAAGACACCTTAATGAGCCAATTAGTTAGGAGTCATCTTTATTGCGTGCAGGTTCAGAGCAGATTACTTCTGTCAAGTTCTGAACACCCAAAGGAGGAAGCATTCTCTTTTTACATCTTTTTTAGGTCCTTGTGTAAGTTATTTTTACAGACATTGTATAACCTTAAGTACATATCATATCTAACACACACCTGTAACCTTGATTATCATATCTTTACAGGCCCCTGGCATCAATATCAGCATATCATTTAGATGGCTAGCTTGCAAGGTCAGACAATTAAGTTTATCTTTTCTATTCAAGCAAAAAACAAAGTTATTTCACAGATTAAAAATCACAGAGTTGACCTACAGAATAAGACTCTAAGAATAACAGAGTAGTTCAAGCAGCAGTTTCCAACAGCCGTTTTCCAAAGGAGGGATTACTGTGCTTCATTATAACCGCTAATATATGGTTAAATGTTGGCACACATCGAAGATATAGTTTGTAAGAAGAACCATGTATCTTATTCAGTCCTCAAACCTGAAATATACATCAGCAACTTGTCACATTGATAAAGGATTAGAAAGTCTGTTTGGTGTTTCCATTGTTTTTCAGGGAAATTTCAGTCTCACACACTGACTGCTTATTCCTTTAGTCATTTTCTCTCACATGGTTCTTTGCAGCGTCTGTCACATGAAGAGGCAAATGCTATATAGTGTTGAATTAATTGAGTGAAATGTAATTTAGCCAAAGTTTACTTTAACCTTGACCTTCCCTACTTGATCTCAAATTTGAGAGGGCCTTAATCAGTGAACAGTATAACAGGACTTCCTTTTATCAAAATGTTTGATTTTGCCCTACCTCATGTGGTTCTGTGGTTAGTCCCTGCCTCCCACACTGAAGGGTCATTGGTTTGATTCCTGGTCAAGGGAACGTACCAGCATTGCAGGCTTGATCCCAGGTGTTTCTCTCATCTCTATCTCTCTTTTTCTCTCTTCCCCCCTTCCCTTCCACTGTCCCTAAAAATCAATGGTAAAAATACCCTGATTTGATTTCTATGTGTGTTGTGAATATAGGTGTCTATATGGATTACAAACATCTGACTATTAATACTAGCATTACTAGTGGTCATAAGAATAATAAAACAATAACAAGAAAAATAACAATAGTCATTGTTTATATATGTGCTGTGCACTAGTTGAGTGCTTTACACATATAAATTAATTTAATACAATTGACCTTGCTATTTATGGCAAAACTTAACTTTTTAAAATGTAAGCCAGGAATTTTTAAAAAAGTATAAAATAACTTATAATAAGCAAGACCATCCCTTAAACCTGAGGTCAAGCAAGGAAAAGGGAAACTTAAAGAAAAGACTATTTGCCTTTATATTAAATAGACTCAGTGAAGATGTATTGGCTACCCACTGTGAGTCGGATGGTGGGCTAAAACACCAGGCTGCACACTGGTGAGCTAGTGAGTAAAAGAGGTGAACAGATGAGAGGCTAATTCTAATTTTCTTCCCAAACCATTCCACTCTCCTTCCGGTGCGAGCAGCAGGAGGTTGAGGGAGCCGGTGAGACTTGAGGTTTGCCCACCGAGTAGGTCAGGTCGTTCCTCTAATTGCCTTCTGCAGCCGTCTGCACATTTCCATTTATGCCCAGATGTGTGTGTTGGTTGTTAGAACATTTCAGAGATCTGCCAGCTTTCCAGGGTCTCAGCTTTGTCATCACCCCCCTGGAGCAAGTTTCTCCACGGTGCTGGTGCTTGCATCCAGTGACAGCAGCGACACCTGTTCCTCCCATGTTTCCTGCTGAGGTTCTGGGTTTTCACCTATGCAACACTTTTTATGGCTTCACTAAAATTGGATGGAAATGTCTTTATCTCTGAGAAAATTGAACAGGCAGTGGTACCACCAATGGAGCCATTAGCTTATAAACTCTTTTTTGTGCTAAATCTTTTTATCTGATTCACTGCAGGATATATCTTAGCTTCAGGAGACGATTAAACAAAGATTTCAACTTAAATAACGATGCTCTGATTGGCCAGAGCTAAATGGTTCAGAGAAATAGCCCATGCTGTTCTCTTCCCAGGGTGCCCATGGGCTCATAATATGAGATCTGTTACAGGGTGTGTACCTCAAATTAACAACCGTGGTTGAGTGCAGTGTGGCTGAAGAACCTATTTGGTTCATCAGAAAATGATCAGATGTAGAATGGCCTACCTTATCCTTAGGGTGATGGAGATGGACTAGAGAAAGAGTAATTGACTAAAAGCCATTGATTCTTTTCTGCAACTTCAGACAATTGTGTTACACACGTGAATGCAATATTGAAAGTTGGTAGGTATTAGTAACATCATTGAAACTGTAATGTTGGTAGGGCCTTTAGAATCAACATCTGCCTCCATTTTAGCATGTTTGGAGTTTTGAATGTAATATTTTCTTAAACCTGGATGTCACCACAAACCATCTAGGTTTCAGATGAAGGGAACTGATCCATTTTTGAATTGTTTTTCTGCCAACTCATCTCTAGGTGCCTAGATGTTCCAGGATTGTGCATTAAGTGTCTCTCCACTTGTTAATTATGTCTATTTTTTTTTCCTATCAGTGTTGACATAACCTATTTTCCCTCATGGGAGTACAGTATGATTTTTAACTTTGATATTAGAATTTTGCAGCCAAAATTGACAATGTAGAATCATAAAGTAGCATGGAATAAAAATCCCTTACAGGTCCCTTTTACAGCTTTCTAATTTTTCAGATGATAAAAATGATGTTCAGAAAGAGTACATGGTTTGCTTAAGGCAATGCTTTCCAAACATTTTCATAGCAGTGTGCACAGATGGAAGATAATGGCGTGCTTATGACAAGCTGGTGGAACATTTTGAGGCTGTCAGTGGCTATAGCTGACCAGTCCAGGGAATCCAGGGACTGTGGATATTTTCTGGCCTTCCTGCAGGCTGCACAATTAAGATCTAAGCATATTTTCCCTCATTTATGACACATAAATGTCATTTCCCTCATACACCATTTGCAAACCTCTAGGCTAAATTCAACTGGTATCATAGCCCAGTCTGCATGGGCTTCAGTAAAATGGTAATTATTGCCTCACACAATATAGAAAAAAATGAGACTTGATGTGGATCAAACTTCATGTCAGATACCTTCATTCCTTGGCTCAGATTGGATCTTATCTCCCAGTGTGTTGGCTCCATTGTCAAGAATTTGATAATCTCTTCATGGCAAAATGGTTTCAGCGGTTCCGGATACTTCAGACTCTTAAGATAAAATCCTGTAACAATGAGAAGCCCCTATACAGGATTCTTTTAGAAATTCTTTAGACATCTTATTGGTTCTCAATGGAACACAAACACATTACTAAGCCAATCAGTGAGGTTGTTTCTAGAACATTAGCATTTGAATTGGTAGACTAAGCAGTGAATATTGCCTTCACCAAGGTGGGTTGGCCTTATACAATCCATTAAGGGCCTCAATAGAACAAAAAGGTGGAGGAAAGGGAATTGAATTCCTTCTGGAGCTGAGATAACCATCTTTCCTGCCCTCAAACATTGGTGCTCCTGGTTCTCGGGCCTTGGGTGTTGAACTAAAACGTACACCATTGGCTCCATGATGTTCCCAGAAGCAGAATATATAGAGAGAACCCTGATTGTTTCAAAATTAAGATGGATTAAAAACATTCTCAAGTATAAAAGTTAAGAGAATTAACCTAAATACACAAGCAAAAGAGAAAACAAGGCATTTTTTTATAACTATATAGAGAGTGATAGGCTAAGGGAAATTTAGATCTTCGGTGAAGAAGACTAGAAATGTTTATTATGTAAGACAATGGGAATCACTGTTTTCTCTTCTTAAATTCTTTAAATTAGAATTCACTAGTCAAAGCAAAAATGACTGCAATGCATTTTGGAGCTGATAACATATGAGGAATAAAAATTATAGTGATAGTAAATTGAATTATTTACGTGTACATTTCTTAAATTGAAAGTGCCTTCTGAAAGAGCATAAAAATAAGACATGTAGTAATAAATTGAATGAACTATGCATATGACTTTTATCCTGAAAATTTCAAGACATTGCTGAGAGAATTTAAAGAAAATGCAAATAACTGAGAAATATAGCTTTTCATAACTCAAAAGACAATATTAGTAGTTCAATTTTAAGTACATCTTTAAATCCTTTCTCTTTTGTATGAAAGTAAACTCAAAACAGAGACTACAGTGGTATCTGACTACAATGAAACTTCATTAGAAATAAAATAAAATAAAAAGCATTAACTTTCTACAAACTTTCTACCTCTGCTCCACTAGAAATGTGAAACAGATTAAATAAACATCAGCTATCTGGTAAAGTACTGCAGATTAGTACATTATATCTGCCTGGGAAGTAGTATAAATTCCTGGTGGAAAGTCTTAGCTTCGGGCTTTCCTTAGTGAGATGAGCCTTATTCATTGACACAGTTCTTGTAGGAGCCCTGGCAACTAAAATCCATGAAGTTGTAACGGGAGGTATTGACTCCTGTGTACATTGGGCTTCTAAGAAAGACGGGCCTCACATCCACAGTGAGGATCATGTCTCTTTTCACCTCTGCTCTTTTCACTTGGCAGATCAA
Source organism: Vespertilio murinus (assembly GCA_963924515.1). Classification (NCBI taxonomy): domain Eukaryota; kingdom Metazoa; phylum Chordata; class Mammalia; order Chiroptera; family Vespertilionidae; genus Vespertilio; species Vespertilio murinus. Next base: position 36,251,316 of record OZ004715.1, on the reverse strand, counting down.
AGACAGTAATTCCTAGATGGCCATTTAGACAGATACAAGGACTACTTTGAGCAAGAATGTCTGACTCTACCCTGCTGCCAAGCTCATGCCTGATCTAAATCCTTTGAGTAGACTGACTGGTATCAGGTGTGGCCTACAAGACATGAGTAGACCTAAGAAGGCCCCAGAGTAGACATGGCTATGTCAGCTCCCCAATTATCTACAGATTTAGTATAATCCTAGTGAAATTCCCACTAGGATTTTTGTGTGCGGTGATTGCACAGCTAATTATAAAATTTCCATAGCAATACAAGTGATGTAAAAGAGTCAATAACCAAACAATCTTGATAAGAGGGAACATGGTTGGAAGATTTACAATTGGAGTTTTAAGACCAATTATAAAGCTACCTTAATTGCAACAGTATCAAATTGACCTAAGACTAGAAAATATGTCAAAGTAAGATAATAGAAAATCCAGAAATAAGTCTGTACATGTCAATTTATTTTCTACAAAGAAACCAAGATAATTCCATAGGGTTAGAGATGTCTTTTAACCTGCATTGCTTAAATAAACTTCAACCCTTACCTCTCATTGCACATAAAATTAATCAGAATCATATAGTTGTAAAAGTTAAAACTATTAAGAAGGAGGAAAAATTATATATATAAATATATATATATATATATATATATATATATATATATATATAGTAAACACATATTTTGTAGGGCATTAAAGGTAGTAATTATATAAGAAAAATAATTGGTAAAATGGACTTCAGTCAAACTAAAAGTTCTGCTCATCTGAAAAATAGGCCATAAACTGAAATGGATATATATATATATATATATATATATATATATATAACTGCTGTTTTATATATAAAGAATGCCTATAAATCAATAAAGAGATTACCCAATTGAGCATAGCTCAAAGACTTAATGAAAACATCACAAAAGAAAATATATGCAAAGAAAAAATATATTTGAAAATTACTCAATGTCATCATCAAAATTGCCAAATAAAACTGCAATGAGATGCCACCCTATATCCACTGCAACTAAAACTTAAAAAATAAAATCTGACAATATTCAAGTTATCCACACTGTGGGAGCATAAAATGGTATCGTAATTTTAGAAATATGTTTGGTAGTTTCTTATATACACACACTTGGGCTGTAACCCAGAAAGTTCACTTCTACTTATTTTTAAAAAAATAAAATTATGTATCCATTTAAGACTACTATGTAGATGCTGATAGCTGATAGCAACTCTATTCATAATAGCTAAAACTAAAAGTGACTCAAATATTAAGAGCAGACTTAGCTGGTTTGACTCAGTGAATAGAGCATCAGTCTGCAGAGTGGAGGGTCCCGGGTTTGATTCCAGTCAAGGGCATGTACCTTGGTTATAGGCACATCCCCAGTGGGGGTGTGCAGGAGGCAACTGATCGGTGAAACATCTCTCACAGATGTTTCTAAATATCTCTCTTCCTTCCTCTCTGTAAAAATATATATTTTTAAATATTGTTAAGAGCAGAAAATACTGCAAACTCTGCTATGTTCATACAAGGGTATGCTATTTAGCAATAGGAAGGAATGAACTATCAATTCTCATAGCAAGTATGGATGGATCTTAAACTTATTGAGCAAGGAAGCTGCATACAAGGGAGAGCAGACTGAGTAATTTCATGTCTGTGACATACGTGCACAGTCAAAGCAAATCCATGGTGATGACCACCAACACCAGTACTTGCCTTTGGAGGAGGTAGGTTAACTGAACAAGGAGTTTAGCATGTGATAGGAATATTCACTGTCTTGATACATTGGTAACACATTTGTCAAAGATGATTAATCTGATACTTAAAAATCTGTGCATTGTAAATTATTCTTCTATTTAATAGATGTTTTGGGGAAGAAAATTTACCTGTATAGGTTAATTTTTTCCCTGATAATAATGTGGTTTTGAAGTTTGGCTCCATATTACAACCATTTAGCTTCATGCCGAAACCAGTTTGGCTCAGTGGATAGTGTCGGTTTGATTCTGGTCAAGGGAATGTACCTTGGTTGCAGGCACTTCCCCATTAGGGGTGTGTAGGAGGCAGTTAATTGATGATTCTCTCTCATTGATGTTTCTAATTCTCTGTCCCTCTCTCTTTCTCTCTGTAAAAAAATCAATAAAATATATATATTTTAAAAACCATTTAGCTTCAAATAATAGATCTGTCACTTTCAGAGGGATGAGGCTTTGGCCAATGTTACAAAAGCTCTATGCTCCAGACATGCCAACTGTAAATCACCTATATATGACATTTATTTGAAAGATTAAATGAGACAAAAAGTGCTTAGTAACCAAGGCATAGCAAGGTCATCAATACAGGTAGATGTTTTTCTTACTGCTTTCATTATCATGTTTATCATTTATAAGTGGAGACCAAATAGACAACACAAAAGGTTATTAAACATTAAAAATCTAGAAGAAAAACAGGTGATAGGTAGATAGATAATAGATAGTCATAAACATATTTATATCAACTCAATATTAAAGATATTTATATCAACTCAAGACTAGATGTTTATTCTGAAATTCACATATCCTCTAGAAGTTGGCAAAGTGTTTTCACTGAGTTATATGTTAAATGCACATCCATATTTATATGTATAATAGAGGCCGGTGCAGGAATTCGTGCACAGGTGTGTTCCAGCCAGCCCAGCCCGATGGTGACTGATCAGGGCTAGGCCAGATGGGAGAGGGGGTTGTGGGCAATTGGCCAGCCCCACCCTGATCGGGGTGGCGATGGGGCCGACCAGGGGCCAGGCCTGCCCAGGTGAGAGGCCGCTGGAGATTAGTGATATCTATTCATGGAATTACTTTCCATGGTATATTTATATTCCAAGCAGTTAACTAGCTTTTGAAAGTAAAAGCTAAAGGACTCTGGAACATACATGTAAATGTTAATTGATCATCTGTACATGGTTTAACATTTTTGTCTTGGGCCTTGTTTAGCATAAACAGAATAATTATATGTGTTATCAGCCATATACTTAAAGATAATTAGGAAAGAAAGCATTTTGAAAGCTTATCTTCAAAACCATAGCTTTGTATTATTTTAAAAATAAAATATGGGTTAAGGATATAAAAACGGCTGAAACCGGTTTGGCTCATTTCATAGAGCGTCCGCCTGCAGACTGGAAGGTCCCGGGTTTGATTTCGGTCAAGGGCATGTACCTAGGTTGCGGGCACATCCCCAGTAGGGGGTTTTGCAGGAGGCAGCTGGTCGATGATTCTCTCTCATCGATGTTTCTACCTCTCTATCCCTCTCTCTTCCTCTCTGAAGGGTCAATAAAATATATATTTTTTTTAAAAAGAATATAAAAACAAAACAAAACACGACTCTGACATTGAAAATGAAATTAGATTTAGAGGTAAAAAGGAGCATCACTAAACAAATCACTTCTTTATGACCAAAATGAACAGTGCTGGCGTAGACAGATCACCACATTAGAATGCGGTTGCTTCCTGAATTTTCCATGAAGAATCTGGAAATACACAGCATTGATGTTTCTGTGTTTGTGATGGTATTTATATATATTGCTGTGTGTGAGAGACCAAAAGCAACATAATAAGCACAACAGAGCAGTGTACCTGCATCTAAGTGGCTCTGTCTGCAGGTCATCACCATCCCAGCGTAATTCTCCTTTCTCTACCACACCAAGGGCGTCACACTCACCAGCAGGATTCAAGATGGTACCCAGCCATGCAGGTCCCCTTCAAGGGCATCACCTGAGGTGGTAACCATCCTTGTGCTTTATCTCTTGCCCATATATTAGTTGGGTTTTTTTTCTTTTTGACCAAGGGTTCAGCTGAATATTCTGCAGAATAGGAAGAGTAGATATTAATGGAACAATGTATTTAAAACTAGATATTCCTAAAGAATCAAAGCCACAAGGAGAGAAATAACTCTGAAGACTTTTTTTTCTCTTATTCAGTTTCTTTCCAAGAATTGTATGATCCCTTATAATCAGTAATGACAATTATTGTGAGCTAATAGATATACCTCCTTTTCATCTACTTTGGCAGAAAACATCTAGAAGTTAACTTAAAGAATGGACTTATTTAATGATATTATTTAACTGTAGAAATAATTTGTGTTAATAAGTAAGCATTCATGTGAAAACTAAACATTCACCAACATATAAAAAATTAGAAATAATTAGCAGACTGGAAAATACTTTAAAATCCTTGCATGGTGGGCACTTGGGAATGCATTGGAGAATGCACTGGGTCGTGAGTGAGAAAAAGCAATTAGGGAAGTGTAAGAAAAAGCACAAAGAGAAGATCAAATTGACCAGAAGTCAAGTACAGAGTAAAGGGGGAAGCTTATGATGGATGGTGGAGAGAGTGACTTGGGTTAGACTGTGAGGAGTAGGGAGTCATAAGGTGATTAATTCTTCACTAATGATATACTGAAGAATGTAGCTAGAGTTGATGCGGTTCAACAAAGGACCATTAATAGTGTGAAGAACTGGAAGAATTTTAGTGCTTTCAAAGCAGGAAAGAGGGAATAATGGCTTATGTACCAAGAAAAGTGTGCTGGGCTAGGAGTCAAAGACTATTAAGCTATTCTCCCAAATGCCTGATCTCAAATGATTTTTTTTTAGGGTTTCAGTGTCATAGTGAGGGTATCATCATCTTTTTCACAGAGATAGCATGGGAATATAATGAAAATACATGAAAAAATACTAAATATCATTAATATCCTCAATACTAAAATAATCTGAATCAGTGCTCTTTATAATAATAAAAGCATAATATGCTAATTAGACCGGAATTAAGCCAGGGCTGCAAAGGACGCCCAGGTCCAGAGTGCCTGCCAGTGGCCAGAGGGAAGCCTGGGGTCGGAGGGAAGCAGGTGCAGGCAGCCAGGGGAAGGAAGGCCTTCTCTTGCACGAATTTCATGTGTTGGCCGCTAGTGATATTATTTATAAAAGAGTTTATAGTAGATGATTACACTACTGCACTGTGTTGGGCTGTCCCAATGCTTGTATTCTAATTATGATACTTGTGAGACACAGAGTCACTCTAGGGCCACTATTTGGTTCAGGTGGTGGCAGTGCAAAAATATCCAAAGCATTCTGCTCACCATGCAGCTCAGTTCTAAGACATTCAGTTCTTGATACTTGGTCTGTGTACCACGTCCTGTAAAGGACCCTCCAAGTCCAGTGACTCCCTCAAAATATACCCTGACAACTGGGATGGAAGGCCTTCAAGTCCCTGTGTGTGCATTGAATCCATGTGGAAAATCTGCCATGGAAAGAAAATTATATGGATTAGTTATCACTGTTCTCTTTTTATTGCTGGAAGCAAGAGGTCCAAAATGGATAAATGAACTTCATTATTCAAAGGATAAAGCCTTCTCTTTTTAATTTCAATTATCATGAATAATATACGTAAACTGGGAGTGAGGACACAGGGAATCTACTCCCTACCTATGCCCCCCCCAATAAAAAAAATCATGGGAAATGGGAGATAGATGACTTATGTTCACATTTAATTAGAACTCTTCCCTGAGTTGGCTTCTGAGAGTGAAAGGGGAGGAAAAGATTCTAGATAGGTGCCAGGTTGAATAGATTTTGTTCTAGAAAGGCAAATGTATTAACTCCAAGTCTCTTCCTTCCTTCCTTCCTTCCTTCCTTCCTTCCTTCCTTCCTTCCTTCCTTCCTCCCTCCCTCCCTCCCTCCCTCCCTCCCTCCCTCCCTCCCTTCCTTCCTTCCTTCCTTTTTTCCTCCCTCACTCTATACCCTCCACCTTCCCCACTACCCTCCCCCTGCCACAATCACAACACTGTTATCCATGTCCATGACTCAAGCTCCCATGTTCTAAGTGAGTTTGATATAGTTCCATTAATGCTGCCAATAGAAATTATTGCTTTGAAGGAGACACATTTTATTTCCCAGCTCCCCCTGCTCCCTTTTCTCACTTGACCTTGAGTCTTTTTGGAAACAGAGCTCCACAGTTTCTCAAAACTAAGATTGAATGCTCTGGGCTAAGATTTGTTGATGTTCCACTGCAGCTCCGTGTGTGCTCTTATCCTTTTGAGGGCTCACACTCTGGGAGCTACAGAACAAAGCTTGCACAATTGTAATGCGATGAAGTTAGATGTTGTTTGACCTAACCAGGACATTTAAATGAAATTGAATATATTGTCCACAATGAAACCTCGAGGGAGGTTTCCTGAAAATATTCAGATTTCAGTTTTCCTTGGGGGAAAAAACAAACAAAACAAAACACAAGAGAGTTGGTCTCTCTAAAAGAGTTCTGGACATGGCAGCGCCGGGCTAGGTGGCTGCGGACACATTTCCATAGGCATGCATCCCTCCTTTCAGATGCCGCTCACTACTCTCTGCATTAAATACCAACTCGATCCCCATACACGAATCCCTTGTTAGCTTATCCCTAGGTAGGCATTCTACTACAGGATCTCCCACTTATAGCTCCATCCACAGGAAATAATAATAACAATGCTGATATTCAAACTTATATAGTGTTCAAAATTTGCCAGAGGTGGTTCTAAGCATTTTTTCCCCACAATTACTTTGCTTAATCTTCATGGCACCCCTATGAACAAGCACAGTCTATATTCCCACTTTATAGCTGAGGAAACTGAAGCACATATAAGTTAAGAAACTTGCCCATGATCACAGAGTTAATTTGTGGTAGAGTCAGGAGTCAGACACAGGGGCGTGGCTTTAACTTATCCTGAATGACCTCTCAAGTATACATCCATGGACTTTGCCCACCATTTCATACTATACTGGTGTACCTCACCTCTTCAAGGGACCCTGCTAAGATCTCTTGGACACTGGGTAAAAGCCCTTTTAGGGAATGTTTTGGAAATACTTCATCAGGAAATAGATATTCATGGAAAATTAAAATTGAGTTGTGTGATGACTGATTGAATTGGAACATGAAAAGTGAAATTCTCTGACATTTCTATGAAGCAACAAGTGATGGCTGCGGAAGGATTGCTCAGAAAGCGGGAAGCCAGGGAGTCAGTGCCGCTGAGCCCCTGGGCACAGAGCTTGTGCACTGGGAGCCCCGTGGGATGCGATCCCCGTGGGAGGATCTTCGGCCTTCGGCCCATCCCAGGAGCTCACCCAGGTCTGGGCGTGTAAGAAGGAGCAGGGGTTCCTTCCTTATGCATCCAGATGACTGTGCCGGGCTCTCCTGGGCACCGTTGTTTCACAGCCTGTCAGCAGTGCTATGTGCTGAGGAGAGCAGGGCCAGCTTTGTGGGCACACACTGTACCCGACCCACACAGCCCCACGCCAAGCATGCTCGCTTCCATGCTCTGCTGTCTCCATCTGGAAGTTTGTTAACAAAAGACACCATTTTTATTTTGCCAGGAGCCCACAGGTTATGCAGGAAGCCCTGATCAAGAGGCGGCTTACCTCAGGGTAGAGCTTCGCCTGGCAGGGGCTTTCTCTGCTCTGTTTCCTGGGTCAGTGCCCCCGCACTAGAAGCAGGTCAGCAGTCTCTCTCTCTCTCTCTCTCTCTCTCTCTCTCTCTCTCTCTCTCTCTCTGCTGCTGTGACAATAGAGGAAGGAGTGACATGGCTATGTTCCAATAACACTTCATCACCACGGATAGGTAGCGGGCTGGGTTTGACCGGCAGGCTGTGGTGTGCTGACCTCCAGCCAGTCAGAAGGCTCCGATTCCAACCCTGACTTCCCCGTTTACTCTGTGGCTTCGGGCAAGCTGTTGCTTAACCTCCCTGAGCTTCCGTTTATTTTTCTGTAAAACAGGGACACATAAAAACATAAAAGTACTCTCCTGGCAGGTGGTTGTGAGGGTTAAATGAGGTCATGAATAAAAGACTCTTAGCAGAACCCAGCACACGGTCACTGCTTGCACTACCGGAGGCGTTGCTTTTCTGATCGTCACTGGGAACTGCGGGACTCCGGGCTCTGCTCTCTGCGGAAGGTAAACGCACGCAAGACAATTGCATCAAATCTTGGCTGGATCAGCCTTGAGAGAAGAGCGAATATGCTGTTAAATTTCTCAAGTGCAACCCTTCTCCACCTTCCTTTGCAAATCTTCACCATGAGGAAGTCATGGTCTTGGCCTTCATAGAGGAACCCAGTCACTGGGACTAGTCAGCCCGGAGGCAGAAGGCCCAGGGGCCTGCTGTCTTTCTTTCTTTTTTAAAAAAAAAAAATTATTGATTTTTTACAGAGAGGAATAGAGAGTTAGAAACATCGATAAGAGAATCATCGGTCAGCTGCCTCTTGCACACTCCCCACTGGGGATATGCCCGCAACCAGGATACATGCCCTTGTCCGGAATCGAACCTGGGACCCCTCAGTCCACAGGCCGATGCTCTATCCACTGAGCCAAACCGGTTCTGGCACCTGCTGTCTTTCAATGTTGGCTTCTCTTCTATAAAATGAAGGGGCTGCGCTAGAATAATGTGCAAAGCCCTTTTCATTATCTTTTTTTATTTTTATTTTTAGTCTTGTTATCCTCACCTAAGGATCTGTGTATTGATTAGAGAGAGAGAGGAAAGGAGAGACAGAGAAAGAGAGAAACGTCAATATGAGAGAGAAACATCGATAGGCTGCCTTGTGTGCAATCCCATCCAAGGGGTCAGACTCTCAGCTTGGGTATCCCTGACCAGGAATTGAACCCACAACCTTTTGGTGCACTGGATGGCACTCCATAAGTGAGTCACCCGGCTAGGGCAAGGCCCTTATAAGCCAGGGAGGGGCCACCACGTAGGTATTAAGTGCTTAGACTCTGGAAATACATATGGGTTCAGGAGGGCGTCAGAGGGGTCACTACCTCTCCAGCAGCGACAGTCAGTAGTCTGCCACCTCCCTGCCCGCTGGATCATTCTTCATGCCCCAAACCAGGAATCACCTCATTGCCTTGGCACTCCAAACAGGACTTTGAAGTAAAGCTGGTGTGTATAAAGGAGGAAGACTGCTCATTTTAATTGTATGTTTTTGCTACATGGTTTATTCCCTTCAATATTCTCAAATAAGAAAAAACAAAAATGGCCTAAAATTGTATTTTTTATTCAAGATGTATAAGCCACATGCCCTTTTTACATAAAGGAAGGCAGGGATAAGTTGGTTGGGAGGCATTGCTAATAGTATAGCTTGTCTTCTCCCTTGAAAACAGTGTTGAGCACTGTGTAGTATTCTTATAATTCACACAGCTTCTGTCTTCTGGATTCCATAAAGCACACCGGCCAGCAATAAAATGTCACCCCTAGCTGGATTACCGCAATCACCTCCTGTTTCTGCTTTTCACCCTCGTTCCCTGGCATTGTCTTTATTCGAGGAGCTGCACAAATCATCTTACAAAACTAGAAATATAACTATGCCACTCCCCTGCTAAGTGCTCCATTAGCACTTAGATGAAATGCATGCCTCACCAGGTCACTGGGCTGAGGCACATGCTCCTGCCTGACCCTCTGTCCCTCACCCCCAGGGCTGGCCTCTCCCCTGTCCCCCAGCGCCCGGCTTATCCCCATGCAGAGCGGGGCCTGTCCATTACCTCTGTCTACTCCCCAGAGCTTTGCATGCTTCAGTCCTTGTTATTTCTCAGGGATCAGCCCAAACCTCAGGCCCCACTCACTGCTCTAGGAAACTCTCTATTTTACTCATCAGTGTATGGTTTGCCCTGCCAGAAGGAAATCACTGCGACCTGGGAGATTGTCATGTTCAGAACAGTCCCTAGAACACGGCTTGATGCATGTCAGGCACTTAATAAACACGTATCGATTGAGTGAATAAATACATAGATGACTAGGGATCATTTTTGTTTGTAGTTTGTCTGAAAGAAGATATTGAATTAAGCAGAACAGCTTGCCTGGTCAGAGAAAAAGCTGAGTGGTGAACGTGGCTTTCTACTGTGATGCTCTGGTGGAAACGCGCAGAGGTTTCATAGTGAGGTACCTCCTCGAAGTAGTATGATGGCTATTTTATCTACGAAACTATAGACTTCCCAGCCACATACATTCGCCATTCTCTCTCTCTCTCTCTCTCTCTCTCTCCCTCTCCCTCTCCCTCTCCCTCTCCCTCTCCCTCTCCCTCTCCCTCTCTCCCTCCCTCCCTCCCTCCCTCCCTCCCTCCCTCTCTCTCTCTCCTTAATGAAAGTGCTCAGGTTATATTATCTGGGCACCTATGATGTCCCAAGGCCCTGAAAAATGCCAAGATGCACAAACCTGGCACCTATCTTTGGGAAATGTCACATTTTTTGTGTGTGTGTATAAAAGAGGAAGACTGCTCATTTTAATTGTATGTTTTTGCTACATGGTTTATTCCCTTCAATGTTCTCAAATAAGAAAAAACAAAAATGGCCTAAAAATGGTATTCTTTATTCAAGATGTATAAGTCATATATATATCAAGTAACTGGAACACCAGAATAGCTGGTTGCTTTGATACACACTGCAGCCCTCCCCGACTCTGATCGGAGTGAGGCTGGATGGCCAACCGACCGTGGCCCCTCTCCCCGGCTTGTCCAGCCCAGTCAGCCCCAATGAGGGTGGGCCGGCTGGACCCCACCTGTGCACTGGGGCTCTAGTGTGTGTTATGAATTCTGCGTGCGCTGTTGCCATCCTAATAGCTTGTGAAGAATGGGAAGGAAAGGAAGATGGCAAAAGCCAGCTGGGGGAAGGTGGTGGTTCTGTAAATTCATACAGGGGTTGAAGGAGCAGAAAGGAAAGGATACTGAAATGCGGGGATCCAAGGTGAGCATGGAAAACCCCAATGGTTTTGTGAAACTACTTTACATGACTCACCTAAGTTTGCATGCAAGCGTGTGCTTCCTGCAGTGTGCCCGATCGAGTGCACCGGTGCTGGTCTGTGCCTGGGTAGAGCCAGATGGAGCCATCCAGGCTGTCCATGTAAGTGGTCTGTTTGTGGTCATGGCCTTTCAGGCACTTTTTTTGGAATCTTTTATTTTATTTTATTTTCCTGCTAGTGCTTTTGGGCTGTAAGTCCACACTGGTTCATTGGAATCCTAGCTGGCTTGATAAAATTTGCGATTTAAAAAAAAAAATCTTACTTAATTTGTGAAGTAGAGGTCTTAAAAATACTCATGCCACATGGAGGATCCATCTGCCTCATATGAGGTTTACAAAGTGGAGATCTTGGAGAAAGTGTGCGGACAAGAAGTCTGTGGGGAAGTTACAGGTGAAAGGACTCCACACCACTGTTTCTTCCTCATGGTGTTACTTGGGGAAGGTTCTAGCAAGCAGTTTTGATTTCCAGCCCTCACAGACTGTTAAGTCTCACAAAGGCCTGTTGAGGCACTCTGTATGGTCACCTCACTTTGCTGATGAAGATCTGAGACTCAAAGAGATTATTAGCTGAGTTGCCATGAGAAAGGCTGGCTCTGGTTGTCTGCATTCCGAGGGCTGTGGTCAGTGTAAGCTCTGGTGATAAATACCATAGGCATCAGGGTCTCGGAAACTAAAGCTGAGACTCCACCAGTTAATAGGTAAGTGACGTCTTGAAGTTAAGAGCACCCTATTCTATAAGCTACGGGTTGCTGTGAAGACTTAGTGTGTGAATCAATGAAAAGCACTTACCATCAGGTCTGTGTCAAAAGCATATTAAGCCCTGCTGAAACTGGTTTGGCTCAGTGGATAGAGCGTTGGCCTGCCGACTGAAAAAGGTCCCAGGTTCAATTCCGGTCAAGGGCATGTACCTTGGTTGTGGGCACATCCCCAGTAGGGAGTGTGCAGGAGGCAGCTAATCAATGTTTCTCTCTCATCGATGTTTCTAGCTCTCTATCCCTCTCCCTTCCTCTCTGTAAAAAATCAATAAAAATATATTTTTAAAAAAACAAAAACAGCATATTAAGTCCTGAGTTCAGTTGGTCACCTCAATATAACAAGGTTGCAGATTCGATCCTCAGTCAGGGCACATAAAAGAACCAACTAATAAGTGAAACAACAAGTCAATCTCTCTCTCTCTCTCTCTCTCTCTCTCTCTCTCTCTCTCTCCTCCCTCCCTCCCTCCCTCCCTCCCTCCCTCCCTCTTCTCTCTCTTTCTACAAATCAATTTAAAAAAACAACATGTTAAGCCTTTTCCTTTGGGCTTACTGTGAAATAAAGGTGGGTGAAATGAGCAAACGTAATAAAAGCAGTTTGCATTAAACTAGCCACTGGGTTGATAGTCAATGAATGTTTAATTATTAGTTAACTTAATAAGTTTGTTTATTTTAATTGGATCTGCATGCATCCTCCTCAGTGAGGATATGTGTTTAGTGGTTTGTGCAAGTATTCCAATTTAACTTTTAAGTCACCGGTACACTCTTTAGCAGGCACTTTTTCCTCTTCTGAGTGGATGGGCAGGTGGATGTTTGTCAATTTTTTCCTAAGAGCTAGGCCCACGTTCAAATGTATCTTATGTTAGAAAGGGTATCAGAAATGATACAGGCCAGCTCCCTCTCTACAGCATCTCACATTCTCTCTCTGGAATATTTTGAATGGAAACTTTTTTCTGTGTAGGCTTTTGATCTTCTTCGACTTTAAGGGAAAACTTTGAAGAAAACACCTATTTGTTAATTTACTTATTTAAAAGCAGGTGTAATGCTTACCATGGGCTGGACTCTTTTTCTAAGAGCTTCACATAACCATCCTATGAGTTAGTTATCATTACTACCCGCATGCTACCCATTAGTATCAGCAGCAAAGAAAGGTTTAGGTAACTTTTCCTGGCATGGAGGAAAGCAATGACCTTGAGAAAAATTGTAGGGGAGATCAAGAATCCCATGTCTGGAGGTATTTGGTCCAAAGAGAAAAGCACGATGCAATAAAAGCCCCGGAGAGAGAGGACATTTGAAGTACAGATGCCACCAAGCCCACTGCTGTGAAAACTGCCTTCTGGACTTTGGGGGAGGGCAGAGCTGCAAGAGGACTGCTGCCCTGTCCTGTTGGAATGACACCTGGCTTTCTGCCGCCTGTGCGCTGTCTGCCAGGATGCCTCTCTTTCGTCCTCTCTCTCTCAGCTGCCTGCACCGTGTTCGTTCTCATTTTCTGAGGATGGCACCTAAGTGCTCTGGAAGGCCAGGTGGGGACATGGGGTTGTCAGGAAGAGTGTGGGCCATCTGATGCTTCTGTGGGACCCTAAGGGAGAAGGTGGTCAGTGCTGTGCATGGGGTGGGTCTTCATTCTGACTCCACTGGAGCCTTGTGATTCTCTGAGCCCCAGAGCTCCTCCGTCTCCACAACAATGAATTAAAAAACGAGTGTTGTTGTTTTTTGCTTTTGTTCTTTTTTTTTTTTTTACAAGAGAACACTCCAGCTGGTGTGGATCAGTGGTTACATATCAACCATGAACGAGGAGATCAGATCAAGGTTTAAATTCCCTGGCTTGTGGGCTTGATCCCCTATATGTGTTGTGCAGGAGGCAGCCAATCAATGATTCTCGTCATTGATGTTTCTATCTCTCTCTCCCTTCCTCTCTGAAATCATAAAAACATATTAAGAAAAAAGAGAGAAAAGCTCTGCTATTCCTCACCATTATGAAATATCCTGTTTCCCCGAAAATAAGACAGTGTCTTATATTAATTTTTGCTCCCAAAGATGCACTAGCTCTTATTTTCAGGGGATGTCTTATTTTTCCATGAATACGGTATACATTTATTTTTAAATGAAAATAAATGAAACTTATTACCTGTATACTGTACGGTAGTAAGGTAGTTGTCAACACAAACCAGACAAACTGAATCCTGGGGGCCTTATTTTCGGGGGGATGCCTTATATTTCATTCAGAAGGAAACCTGTAAGTAGGTCTTATTTTCAGAGGATGTCTTAGTTTTGGGGAAACACGGTAACTACATGAATGTGTGATAGGTATAATAATACACCAGAAGAAACAAATATATTGGGCTGTCGTTCAAGTGAAAATATAATCCAAAGTATAGACTAGAGCCAATGCTATTAAAACTCATTTTCTCTGGCTAGAAATGGAAGGATTCCATATGGCAAAGGATTACTTTTCCAAAGAAAGCACTTAGATGAAATACACCGTGCTCCACAGTCCCCTGAATTAGTGCCTGAAATTATTACAGTCACATCATGGAACACGGAGTCTCGCAGGGTGAGTGGGGGCTGCTGGGAATTGCTTTCTGCAAGACAGCCCAGGTGACATCAGGAAGGGTTGCTTGTGTGCAAGCAGCGCTGTACCCAGAAATTACACGCAGCAAACACATCTCTGTGAATTAACATTGGCTTGAGCCCGGCTGTTACTCACCCTTGAGAACCTCACACAGGGAAAACAATGTGCCCACGTAATCCTTTCTTTTTTAAACCAAACAAAATGATTTCTATTTTATTTTATTTTATTCAGCAAAACACATTCAGCACGGGATCTGGGGTATAAATTCAATATATGCCAGAAAAATATAGTTCTATGACAATCCAAACAGAAACTGTGCAGTTTATCACATTGCAAGGTGCTGGATGTACTTGAACCTACAATTGTAAAATTGCACTTGCTATTTAAATCCAAATACTATTTTCTTACAGAGGTAATTAACCAAGTATTGGGAAATAAATGGTGTCCTCTATTTAAATGTAACTTTGCATTGTTTCTCATCCACTGAGCAGGCTCTTTGCCTCTGGGATTGTCAAGTGGTTTCTTTGGTGTTTCAGGCCACTTACTTGATGTGCAATAGCGGTTGATAGTTTTCTAATCAGAGAGGAGATATTTGCTGGTATTTGATGCTTTTGTATGCTGTTTCAAAATAGCTATTATAACTGCTACTGTGCCTTTTCTGTGGCTGTCTTTTCTTTTAGGAAAATAAACAAAGTAGAAATCGCTTCTTTGTGGAAAATTCACAGATTGATACTGATTACAAGGACTTAAAAGCCCCAAATTGCAGATTTTGGAAATGTTAGATTTTGGAAATTATTGATTAGTCCCGACTCACTATTTTTGGTTGGCAAGGAGAAAAAGCTTTTTAAAAAATTTCTCTCTCTAGTAGCAAAAAAATTGTAATGAGCGAAATTATATTCTGTCTTCCTAAGGATACCATGCTGTTACCACAAGAACTCTGTGAAATGTGATTGATTTCCTGGAATGGGTTAATGAGAAACTTGTTCGAATTGGTATTTTGATGAGGAGTGGGGAGGCTGGGGGCTAGAGCTATACTTTGGGTTAGCTTAGTTCTGCAGACACAGAGAAAGAATGAAGTGGACACCCACTTAGTTGCTGCTACAATCACTCTGGTTCCTTTTCATAAGCCCCACTAGTGAGACCCTATCATGCCTCCACATCTCTCAGATGTCTTCAACACTAATTTAGAACCTAGATAGTGTTAAGATGCAATTGTTTCAAGAAAACCAAAATAATGACTCACACAAATACGAAATAAAACCATTAACATTTTTATTTAACTAGTTATTAATGAAGAAACAATGGAGATGTTATTACCAGTGCATGGGAAAATCCAAAGAACAGACACAATGCTAGATCAAGAATATACAAATGTACTTGTAAATGGACACAGAATTGGCTTGGGGGAAGGATAGTCACTTGAACTTCCACAAGGCAGAGTACATTTGCCTATCTTTAGATAAGAATTAAATAAATAAAAATAGGTAATGCTCTCTGTTGCCCATAACTGTAAAATGAGCTGTAAAATGGACCAAAGGCAATGAAATGACAGAGACCCCATAGAATCAGAATTAGGAAAGGTGTTCTCTACATAAGGCATAGTTTCCTATAGGAGAAAATAGTTTGCACCACTGTTTTATGTTGGGGTTCATAATCCATTCTGCTCATAAAATGAATCTGCAATTTAACAGAAAACTTTTCCAATATGAACAGAGAGATTTGAATTAAAAAGCCAACATGGACACCTCCATGCTCTTGTCAGAGTGAGCATGCTCAGATAACCCTTGAGCATTGCAGCTGCCAGGTGAACTTTAAAAACAACCTGATCCTGGACCCAGCCCCAGAAATCCTGTTTAATTGTTCTGGGATCACCTCCTTGCGCTGTACACTTTAGAGCTCCTTGGGTCATTCCAATATGTAGCCACGGTGAGAGCTACTGAAATGAAAAGCTGGATATGGCTTCTCAACCACTTCTGCTGTGATGGTTTAGCCACGGTTGCAATACCAAAGGCCCTTGGAGGCCAGGGTGGTGATGTAACTTCACGAAGATCTCCTCCTCCTCCTCATTCTAATTAAAGTTGATTGTTTGCTGGCTAAGGAAGAATGGACAGTAAGCAAATTCAGTCTCTGAGCAGCCATTTCAATATCTAAGACTTGTTCTCTCTCGAACTAGGAAGACCTCCTTGCCTGTCTCGCTCTAACTCCCCTCTCCATCTTTTGCATATAAACCCCTACACTTTTTTAGATGGATATCTCTCAAACTTGAGCATGAATCAGAATTACACGAGGTCATTTAATGCACCTACTCATGGGTCCCACCCCCAGGCTTTCTGATCTAGCAGACGTGTGGTAAAGCCTCAGAGTTTGCATTTCTAACACGCTTTTCTGTGGTGCTGATGTGAGACCACATGTTGAGACCACTGCTCTAAATCTTAGCTTGTTGTCATTTCTACTTTGGTTGTTTTGATAACTAATTAGCTCTCTACGAGAGTCTCGGTAGACTGCACTTCATGAGGACAGAGATGGTCTTTAGTGCATCATAGAATCCATCACATTTGTATGGAATGATGGGCAACTAAGTACTGAATGGTGAATAAAATTTTTCTTGTTAAACTTTCAACTTAAAATGTTAATTTTCTTAATGCCTCCCCATTTTTTTAGTTATTTTTTTCTCAATTCTTAATATATTTTTATACCTTCTAACCATCTAGGGATCTTCTCTGTGACAACTCAGCTTGGCTGACGAATAGATCCCTCACCTGGCTGGTGTGGCTAAGTGGTTGAGCATCGACCCATGAACCAAGATGTCACCAGTTCGATTCCTAGTCAGGGCACATGCCCGGGTTGTGGGATTGATCCCCAGAAGGGACATGCAGGAAGCAGCCAGTCGATTATTCTCTTTCGTTGATGTTTCTATCTCTCTGTTCCTCTCCCTCCCTCTCTAATAAAATAGGTATAAACATATATTAAAAAAATAAAAAAGAATGGATCACTCTCCATGATGCATGTTCTTTATCCTCATATGGGTTTGAGCACCAGCAGCATAAGCATCCCCTTGAGCCTGTTAGACATGCAGAATCTCCGGCCCGACCTTGGACTCACTGGACCAGAATTGCATTTTATAAGGTGCCCAGCTGATTCCTTTGAATTTTAAAGTTCAGGAGACACTCTTCTTTCTGTCGATCTAAATGCATTCTCAGGCTATTCCATCTCTGTATTTAAAAAAAAAAAATGTTCCTTGTGATAGCTGCTTCCTGCTTTCACAGGGCCTTCTCCGCTGAGTGCCTATCACATCTCATCAACACATTTGCGCTGCCCTCCTGGCTGCCGATAACTGCCTTGCACATGCCTTTTCACAGATCAGTGTTTCTATTTCAACAGGGTCTTTGCAAGCCCAATCTCACAGAATTAAAGAAACATAAATCTTAAATATTGTGACAGGCTTATGGAGGAGAGAGACCTATCAGGGAGCTAAAAATCATACACACATTTCAGTAAATAAATCTCCTTCTATGAAGTTAGAAAACAATGATCTAGTCATATAGTCCATCTTCATCTTTATTTCTCAGTTGTCCTCTTTTTGGTTCTATTAGTTAATAAAATAAAAATATTCTGAGTTACAATACAGTGAAAACTTTTTAAACATATACTCAAGGCTATGAGTCCATATTTATTAGAAGATATCTTAAAACTATTCATGAATATAAAATCTTAATTTACTAAGCATTGGTATTGGGCCCTCGGTTTTACTTTGACTTAAATTTTATTAGGGTAAACTAAATCTAAGTTAAAAATAAAAATGTGATAAAACCCAAATTTTATGATTTGCTTGATTTGAGCAAATCAGTGCTTGTATAAGGGAAAACATATTTAATTAATACATGTTTTAATATATTTTATAGTGATTCCATTGTTTTAATCTTAAGAGAAAAACTATCTTCTTTTCTTTCTTCTGTTCTTCTTTTGTGACTTATTAATTGATTATTTAATGTGCAAATTTTTTATTCATTCATTTACTTATCTGACATCTTTATTGAAGCACTTATTTACCTTACACTAGTTAGTTACTTGCAGTTAAGAACAAATTGATAAGTAAGGTTAGATTCCTGCTATCAGGTGTTCACTATCCAGTTGATAAGGCAAACATATAAGGGGGTTTGGAAAGTATGACAAGAGCCATGATAAAGTATAGGACTCAATCTGCAATAGCACTAGAATTGGAATACAGGGATTCTTAGGTCTTTGCTGAATGGCTTAGATACAAACTGAATTACTCACCCCCCAAAAATGAAAAACATCAAGCACAATTATCATTTAGCTCTTAGGTAGGACTAAGAGAGAGAAATTTTAATATTTTCAAAATCTCATTGCTTGAATCTTGAAGGAAAATTATGTCAGGCTCAGTATAGATTATTTCTGTAGATCTTTTTTAACCCTGAAAATTTATGATTTTAGCACCCACTTTGGTGCAAACATTAAATATTATGAAATAAATGCTTTAGTCTTTCAACATAGATAAGAAAACATTATATTACATGTTTACTTACAGCTGAGTTGATATGAGGGATGTGTTGAATTTCCTCAAATATTGGAGTTATTTGCCAAATGAATGCATAAAATCACATTATCTGAAAGCCTTAAATTCTACGTATTCCATATAATAAAACTATGGGCATTTCTCCCTTTATTCCAATAATAAAGGTAAGGGCATACATGGATCAATTTTAATATGTTTGGAGTAGGCAGATTTGGCATGACCACATGGCCTCTCCTTTTATTTCAACTACAACCCTAACTGGATAAAAATCTCTGTGAAAGGATGGTCCTCCTTTTCATTTCTGCACAACTCATTGCATGAAGAGTGAGCATTTCACCAAACCTGGTTTTGGCTCTAAGAGCTGGCATCAGAGCCACCAGGAGGAAGCAGAGGAAGGTCTCTGGATGGCAGAGAACAACAGATGAATGGAGGGAAGAAGGTGAGAGACAAGTCTGCTGGGAGTGAGAGAGGGAGGAGGTGAGGAGTAGCTACCTGAGACCTCCATGCCGTGTGAGCTCCATTTCTGAAAGACCCAGCTGAACACTTTCCATAGTGCGCATCCTTCTCATGGCCCTCCTACCTCTCTGGTGTGTGTGTGTCCCTGTGTGTGCCCCTGTGTCTGTGTGTGAGAGAGAAAGAGCTTGAGCTGATTTATCTTCATTGAAACCAAGAGCACTGCTGTTCTGAAATGCCAGTTGAGTTGTGCTTATGATTTTCTTTTCTTTCTGCTAGGAGCCAGCTTTCCCAAGCACATGGTCGTATTTGGACTGTCTCTCCTGGTTCTGAAAACAGTGACCCATGTCCTTCCCTATAAAACCCCACCATTGGCTGGGAGTCAGGAAGGGAGACTTGTGATCACAAAGGAACCTCACCAATATGAATGTCTTTCAAGGCCTGGGGCATATTCCTATCAGTCATGGGCATGCTTGCTTTGTGAAAATAAAAGCAAAATTATTTAACTAAAAAGCCAGGAGTATATAGCATTTTATATCTTCCTTAACCACAAAAGGGCTTCCCCACCCTTTTCTCTTGTGGGTGACGTAGAATTTATGTACACCAGCGGAACTCAGTGAAAGGCAGCATGGTGAGCCCAGTGCATCAGACCAGGCGAAGCCCTTGGGCCCTGACGGCAGTGAGCTACATCTAAATGTGGCTTCTTGTGACATTTGGCATATCATGCTCCCTGGGTATTGGTTTCATCATTTGGCACCTGCGATTTCCTTCTTCTTGGAATTTTGACAATTGTATCACATAATTGTTAAATGAGTGAGCTCTGGAACCAGTGTTCTGGATTCAAATCCTGGCTCCTCCACTAATTAGCTCTGTGGCCATTGGCAACGTAGGTGATGACTTTCTGCTTCAGCTTGTGCATCTGCAAAATTGAAATCACCATGGCACTTACTGATAGGCTGTCCTGAGAAACCCACAGGATAGAACACATAAGCCCTGAATCAAAGTCTGGTGGTGGTGCCAGGCACACAGTCAGCACTGGGAAAACTATTTCCCATAAACGCTTACTCTTCACACAGTGCTTTGTAAATTCTACAGCACTGTTTACATGGGGCGGGGTTGAAACAAAGGTTTCTTGTGGCACAAAATGATGTATTTTGAGTTCATCTCTTAAAGCGCCTGCAATTGACGGCTTGCAAATGGTGTAGTCTGTAATTTCATCTCCTGATAAAAAGGACCGGTTTAGTAGAAATAGTCTAGAAATGAGCTCTCTTGTGGGACTGAGCAGGTATGTGAAAAGCTTTTATCACCATTGCCAGACTTGCAGGTAAGGAAGTGCATTCGTTTCGAGGGATTTAACTTGGCACCTTTCAGGGGAACTAATTCTTTTCTGAAAAGAAGAGAGGAAAAGGATCTGTTCTTTTTGTGCTGCCCGAGGTAGTGGAAAATGGTTCTCTTTGGTACCCTCGAATTTACTGAAGCTCTTTTTCCTCCAAGGCAGGTACGAGGTAAGATAATTGGCCAGGCTTTCTGGTTCCATGCATTTGGGTGTTTCTGAAAGCAGGTATGAACCATTGGGAATAGAATCTGTTTTTAAAATACAGTTTTTAAAAGAGGACAAGGCCGAGATCCCCAGATTTTTTTTTATTAATTATTTATTGTTTTGTCCTATGTAAATCTAATTCCCTTTGCAGAACTGACATGGGTATTTTATATGACTTTGTAGTAAAATTGAGAATATCTCATAAAGCCTTCTTTTGTGCTTCTTACCTTCTCTGTTTTATGAGGGAGTCAGATTTTTTTCTAAGTTGTTAGAGATGGGAGAGAGACTTCAATGAATTGTGACTTCTCTCCTCTATCCCTTTTCTTTAGAAAAAAAAGGTTGTGTCATAAATACTGATGGATGGGGGGTAATACTTACAAATATATTTTCATGATTATTTATCCTGCAGCCAGGCATTTTCTTTTCAGAACTTCATGGTTTTCCTTTTACAAAAAATTTCCAAGAAGGCTGGAGACTGTTTCTTGGGTATTCTGAAACGTTTCTGTTCTAAGCGTGAACATCCGACAGCCAGCATCAGTGTCACCTGGGGAGTTGTTATGAATGCAGAATTGGGGCCCCATCCCAGACATATTAATATAAATTTGTATTTTTGAAATGTATCCACACAATCCCTGTGGCACAATTTTAATTTTAAAATTTGAGAAGTACTACGTTAAAACATCAGAATTCTGTCTTCCCCGAACTTCCCTGATGTGTCTCTTCTAGCCAGGATGATGGACTAGGTCAGTTTTTCCAAAAGTAAATTTGGCAATAGGTGTTACCGGAAAATGTATATTGGTTTCCCATTTGCTGCTATAACAGCAATTTTTATTACCTTAAAATGAGTATCTTAATATTATATAAAACAAGATGTATTCTCTATAGTACTAAAGTTCCAAAGTCCAAAACAGGTCTCAGTGGTCTAAAATTAAGTTGTCTACAGGTTGTATTTCTCCTAGAGATTCAAAACTTAGTTCCTTGCATTTTCCGGATCCTAGAAGCTGACCCAATTTCTTGGCCTCCTTCGACCTTGAAAGCCAGTAGGGTTGCATCTTCATATTTCTCTCTGGCTTAGACTCTTAATTTTCTCTTTCAATTACAATGACCCTTGTGATTATTATGGGCCCATTAAATAATCTAGGATAATTTCCTCATCTCAAGGTCAGCGGATTAACTACCTTAATTTCTTCTGCAACCTTAATTTTCCCTTGTCATAAAACATAACATAACATAACCAGTATTTCTGGGGATTAAGGATTGGGCATTTTGGAGGTGTCCTTATTCTGCCTACACAAATAGAATCTGTGACCCAGTCAATGTGGGCAACATTGATTAAACACAAGTCAGAAGGTGTCTTTTCTGCAGGACTTCTCACAGCCTTTTCTATATTAAAGTCATATCACGAAGCACTGAGGGTAGGTATGGTGTGCAATAATCTCCAATTGTGTTGGCCACAGTACTCTTTCATTAACATCTCCCAAAAGAGGGGACTTGGTTTGAGCAACATGGACCAGAGGGAATACACATTCTTCCTTTCCATTTAACCGAAGATTAACCCTGAGCCTGGAGATTTAAGATTACGTGTTCATCATGGGTCCCATTATCAAATACTTTAATTGCTTGCAGATTGCTTTACTCTGCTGCTTTGATTCTTATTGGTTAATTGAAACCTATATTGAACCTACCCCATACTCTGTAGGTGGCCTTCATTTTAATCTCTCTAGTTCCAGATTCGGAGTGGGGCGGAATGGTAAGAACATGGGTCCTAATGGCCCAATTCCAGTATAGAATGCTAGCGCTGTAGCTGTGTGACCCACAAAAAAGTATCTAACACCTTCGTGTTTCCGTTTTCACATCTGTTGAAGGAAGGCAATAGTAGTGTCAACCTCATAAAACCGGAACTTAACTTACTTGATGCAAAGCCTGTCACATACTAAATACTCACAAAGGAGAGTTTTATTTTCATTTACTGATAGAAAATGTTATTGATATTAAAAAGTAAGCTGAAGCCGAAACCGGTTTGGCTCAGTGGATAGAGCGTGGGTCTGCGGACTAAAGGGTCCCAGGTTCGATTCCGGTCAAGGGCATGTACCTTGGTTGCAGGCACATCCCCAGTAGGGGATGTGCAAGAGGCAGCTGGTTCATGTTTCTCTCTCATCGATGTTTCTAGCTCTCTATCCCTCTCCCTTCCTCTCTGTAAAAAAAAAAATAAAATATATTTTTAAAAATTGAATCAATATGTTTTAAAGAAAAAAAATAAGCACCAAAGTGTAAATAAACAAATTATAAGGATGAGTCTTGTTTCTCATGGGGATGTTGAGTTAATGAATGAGTCTTTTGACTCTAAAAAGTTGCAGGAATTGTAAGATTTACTGTAAAATGAAAATCAGGGAGAAGAGTTTGAAGAGGAATTTTGTCAGATAAGTAAGAGTTATAGTTAAAGGCTTTGAGACATTATATGGTAGAAATACTTTTGTCAAGAGTAGTATTTCAGATGAATATCAACAGAAATATAGCCAAATTGTACCAAATCACTCAAAGGTTCTTCACAATTGTACAACTGGATTTTTAGTGGCAGTTACAAAGTTCACAAAGAAAATTTATTGATATACAAAAATACTTCAGGTGTTTTTTGTTGTTGTTGTTTTTGTTTGTTTTTAAATGGGGTTCTTGACCTGATATTTTATTTTAAATTTCTAATAAAACCAATTGTATATGAAAGCTGATTCCAACGACATATCACTCACATCAATTCAAAATATTAGGTCTTTTGATTAAAAGGACTTGTTATACCTCTGAAAAGCAGCAATCCAAATATAACTGGGACTGCAGTATCACTATCTTTCCTGAGAGAGGAAAACATAATTGGGAATTTTAATTTGTTTCTATCGCAGCCCAATAACTCAATTAAGCTGTGATAGAAAAATGAGCTTTGAAAGAAATTGAGAGAAATACACTAATTTCCCCAGGTTTAATTAGCTAAATAGAAATCACAATATTCATAATCACAGATACACCTACTTACAAAATGCTGATTGCCAAAATGCCAGAGTTTTTTACTTTAGGAGTGAAGAGTGTATGGGGTGTTGTGTGTGTGATATGTGAAAATACATGGTATATGTGGCATGTCATATGGTATGGTGACTTTGTGGTATGTGTGGTTATATGATGTATGTGTATGCATGGGTGTTTGTGGTTAGTATGGTATGGTCTGTGTGGTAGGTAATATATATGTATGTGTGATGCTTGTGGTGTGTATGATATATGTATATGGTGTGTTTATGGAATGTGTGGTGTGGTATCCCTTGTATATGTATGGTGCATAAATGTGTGATGTGTATGATATGATGTGTGGTGTGTATGTATATGCACTTTTTTTTGCATCTGTGATTAGACTTACTTTTGAAATCAAGCTTAATTTACCTCTGGTTGGTCTTGGATAAATCATCTTTTCACCTTCTCTTCCATTTATTAAACAAAACCATTGTTTACTTTTGGGGCATACTTAACCTATTTGACATTCAAAATAAATAATTTTTAACAACTCCTTACTCTACGTGACAAAATTATTTACAATAATTAGCAAGAAATTAAATGAATAATAATAGAAATGATGGGGAGAAAGCAAGTGGTAAAAATCTAATTGTACTTCAAATGTATATCTATACTTGTAATAAATTTATAAACATACTAATTAAAATTACAGTGTAAAATACGAATATGGTAAGAGATAAATTTAAAATACATTACCCTTTTAAAAGTGAAAAAAATATTATACTTATTTTACCTGTACATTAGATGGCCTGTTACAGTAACATAATGGCATTGCTATTTCTGTTTAGACACTAACTTCTGTGAATTTTTCAACTATTTTGTAAAACATGATGTTCTTTGCCTACTTATGTTAAATAGACAACTTAGCCAGATTTTTTATCTACACTTGTTCCAAGTTGATCAGAAAGCACTTTTCAATTGATTTTATTTCAAAAAGATTTGTTTTTCAAGAAACAATGGATATCCTAATAAGAAACTCTTAAAGATGAACATAAGTTTGGCTCAAATTCATAATATTCATATTTCATCATAACTTTCCAAAATTTCCATAATGCACATGTCTCTATTTCTTTAGGATTATTTTTTTAAATGTCTTTGTAGAAAATTTATTTCAAGTGTCTGTCATATAATTTGTAAGGTGTGGATTATTGCAAATATACTATTTAAATGCAAGAATGGGCACTACTATAGGAGTTGGACACAGAAGTATGCTTGGCATGAGCTTGAATGATTCCTGCTATGAACTTATATTTGAAATGAATGCTGTAACTGAATCTGCATGTGTCAAAGACTGACCTACTAATTTGAGATTCTCTAAGTAGAATACAATCTTGGTTAAAGGATAAGGGATAAAACTAATCTTAATTTAAAGCTTATACATATACTACAAAGTTCAGCAGTAATTGCTAGACTGGGGTCAGTAAACTTTGATCTTCAGGCCAAATTTGTCCAGCTTCCTGTTTTTATAAATCATTTTTAAATGTCCATTTTTTACATATTTTCTAGGGAAGTTGGCTGCTTTCATGCTTCAACAAAATTGAGTAGATGAGACAGAGACCACGTAGCTTGCAAAGTCTAGAATATTTATTATCTGGCCGTTTACAGAAAAACTGACTGAGATCAACAAAAAATTACTGGGAGAAGAGTATTTTCACCTCCATTGGTAATAATTGCTGTAATGTGGTGGTGATGAAAAGCAGGTGATTTTCTTTCTCTTGTTTCTTTTTAAAATTTCTACAGATAGTACATCTCTTGCTGCCTGAGTATTTTGCCACCTCCATCTCAGTTTGCCTTTGAGTCAACCTGTATTTTTTTATGTGATTTTATTGAATGGAGGTCATACATTGGTATGAAGTAGGGTCTAATGCACAGTAAGGCTTCCATAACTACTAGTATGTGTTCCCTTCCAGAGTACTAAACCATAACTTGTAAGGGAAAATCGTTCAATAACGTGCAGGTAATAGACGAACCAGGGGCAAAATGTATGATACATGTGTCTCTACTCACAACAGCTGTATAAACTTACATGCCCCAGAGGGCCAAGCTGAACTTCAGAATTTCAGAACCTTTTACTTTCCTGATATTAACTCCCCCCCCCCTTTTTTTTTAAATCACAGTGTAATGTTAATCTCCTACTATTGCTTGGCTCAACCTAAATGAAAACCCATATTCGCTGCTACAAGGTTATGTGTGTGTTCTTAATGTTTTGCTTTAAAAGTAATCACATTTCAAGATGTAATTCGGCAGTTTTCAGGCAAGTTGGTAAATCTGAGGTTCATAGCATTGCTGACTTACTAGACTCTGGATAGAAATTGTGTGATGTCTACAAATGTTTATACTATCACATTCTTTCCTTGTGGGTGCTGCTCTGATGCTAGCAATTGATTTGTAGGCCCAGCTGCTTCAAAAGCATCGGTGTTATTTTTATGCATGGAGCATAGCCTTCTCATTAATTTTTATTTCATTTACTTAATTTCAATAACCCTTTTATTATAAAATAAAAGTAATGCCTTATGCTTTCTTATTTTGTGTGTTTGTGTATGTGTATGTGTGTGTGTGTCCCAAAACATAAAGCTTTATAAAATGATCATGTTTTGTATGATCAGTTACTCATGTTGCTTTCCAGGATTTGAGGATAACTACACACATATCTCTTCCTATCTTCTTTCAAGATTTGCAAATGGTTGTTGGAATTTATGTTGAGATCATTGAAAGTGTGATATTATTTATCTTTTGAATAATTCTTTTGTGTTTAAGAATGAAAATTTTCATTCCTATTATCAAATCATAAGAATATATCACAGAAGGCAAGTATGTTTTAAAACATGCTGACAATGAAGGACGTGTAGGTTTAATTCTACCCAAGGGTTTAATCCTCCCTGGAACAGGATTTCAGCTTCATCAGGCACAGCTCTGGCAGATCACTGGGAAGATAGTTGTAGAAGAGTCTGTTTCCTAATTCTTGGACAGAGGGCTTGCAAACTCCCTTTAAATCAACAAAGTGAATGTTGTGGGAGGAAGTGACTAGGTTGATCTTCAGAATAATCTATTAATAAGCCCTTCTCTCATTTGTAAACAATACACTAGCCTGTCTGGAGAGATTTACGGCAATAGGTTCTTAAAGCCCTAACGTGACCTAAACACTAAGTAAGTAGCTCTGTCAGTGGCTTGATTTCTTGTGGGAATTCTGTAAAAAACAATGAGATTCAGCAAGACTTCTCCAATGGCAAACCAGTCAATGGGAATATGATGGAATCTATTTCAAATGTCTTGTTGCATCCAAGACCACCTGAAAACTCCATGAACTCTTCCCTTCTTCCTATTAACAGTTCACTACTAATCAGTCTCCCTGAGAGTTGGGAAGCAGTAATACAAAGCCATAGGCCAAGGCCACATAGATGATTATGATGATCACCACCTATGTTTACCTATTATGCTTAAAGAAACATCAGCCAGCATAATGCCTCAACTGCTACACTCCTCGGTGAAGAAGGGGGAGGATTCTCTTTGAGCTTGTGGAAATGATGAGGGTGACATGTTTTTAAAATCAGCCAATGCAGGATTCATTTGTTTCTACTTCTTTGCTTTGGGACATAACATACTGATGAATAGCAAGGTTTTTAAAATGATGATAAACACTGAAATCCTTTAAAATGGCTTTTATTGACATGTGTACTTTTTCAAGTCTTAAGCGAACAGTGGTTTGCTGTAGGACTAATATATCTTAGCAGAGACCAGAAGGGAAAGAGGAATAGAGTTGCAGAAGAAGATGCTGGAAATAGCATAATTCTTAAAATTCAATTATCTTCTAGCTTTCAGAGGTTACTATATTAATGATAGCTAGTCGTTATTGGTATCAATATAATTCTAATTTTTATATCCAATATGGCAAATTGTTATCCACACTGATAGCATTTATTATATGAAAGTAAAGTGGTGTGTGTGTGTGTGTGTGTGTGTGTGTGTGTGTGTTTGCTTTACAAAGTTAAATTCTGTGTTAAACATTCCATCTACTATGGAGAATAAGACTGAGATCTAAGTACAATTTTTTCCTTTCCTAATGACAGGATGGAGACTCCATTTTCCCCTCTAAAGTTATACAAAGAAAAATACTAGTATATGTGTTTAGAGGAGTTGAGTTAAAATATCTGACAAGTAAATTTCACTGATTCATGAAATGAAAATGTAGTGTTGTAAAAAAAAAAAAGTGCACTATTCAGCTTGGTTGGCATGGCTCAATGGCTGTGCCTAGACCTGTGAACCAGGAGGTCAGGATTCGATTCCCGGTCAGAGCACATGCCCATGTTGTGGGCTTGATCCCTAGGAGGGGGAGTGCAGGAGACAGTCAGTGAATGATTCTCCCTCTTCTATCTCTCTCTCCTTCTCCTCTCCCCTCTCTGAAATCAGTAAGGATACATTTTTTTAAAGGTGCACTATTCAGGAGAGTATGATAACCTAGAAAGTCACAGGAGTTATAAGCCTTTCATTTATTCTGTTTTATTGATTCATTGAGAGGAGTGTGATGGAGGAGAGATTAGGGGGTGCGAGGGGTGGAAAATCTCATCAGAATTCCTGAGCTGGTAGAGAAGTAACTCTGGATTGAGGGTCGGGTGTTCTCAGTTTATATCCTGATATTGTCTGTAGTTATACAGTGTTGTATAAATCAACCAAATTTCCAACCTCCTATCCCCTCATCCATAAAACCGATGAGTATCCCATGTCTCCCTACCTCTTATAGTACTTGGTAGTATTAAAATAACATTTTAATGGAGGAATTAAAATAGTTGTGGACCAATAAAAGAAGTCATTATGGGGGAAGGATACTGCTTTTGTAAAAGACCCAATGAAAAATCACATAAATCACTTATTAATTTATTCAGGGGAAATAGTAGTATGGAAATTATTTTTAAAACCACTGTAGGAAATGCACACCGAGGTTACTGGCAAATTCACACAAAAAGGTAAAAATCACATCTTTAGAAACACTGCCCGAGAAATATAATGGAATCACTGTCTTTATATAGCCACGTGCCTGTTCTAAACTCCCACTGAATTTGAATGATCTGGGTGGATTCCCACACAGATATGGTAGCCCATTGTCCCCTAATTTTCAAGATTTAAAATGAATCATAAACTGGGGCTGCTCTATTTCGCCCACACACATCCCAGTGAGAACTGACTGAATGCAAACAGTAGTGTGGAAACATCTGCCATGTTTCTAGGCTCCTAAATTGACTTCCTGTTTATTGTCCAGAGATCATAGGGGGACATCCTCCTGGAGTTGCTGCTTGGAGACAAGTGACAATTGATTCTGACGGCCGGCCGAGACTGCTCAAGCCACAGGGAATACACTGACTGTAAACACTCAGCCAATTTCTTAGTTCTTGTTCAGGGAGAGGGGCAGCTCGCTTTCCAATGGTTTCCTGAATTGTAGCTCATTCTTGATTAACCAGCTCAGGACCTGCCAAGCTCATCGCTGTGGAGAAGAACTTGATGTTCCGTATTGGGATTTTGTTTGTAAGCTAAATTCAGAGAATCAGCAGAGATCATCACAGTTTTGGAAGAGAATTTAAAAGGAAACCAGCCTTATAAGTCTATATTCCTACATGGATTATTAGGATGTTCATCTTTTGGGTTGATTTCTATATCCTTAGCAACTGAAAGAGGGCTTGAGGCATGGCAGATGCTTAGCAGATAATTTTTTGAATGATTGCATGGCTGCATGGATGCAAAAATAGCCAAGAAAATACTCACAATGTAACACCATCAGCTGAAAGATGATCAAATTAGGAATTTAAAAAAGGTTAATTTCATAGAATCAGCTCTGATCCTATGCTGGTCAGTCTCTTCTCCCTTTCAGACAATTTGCACCATCTTTAAAATGAGAGGATTGTACGAAATGTAATTGCAGTTTTATCTTCAATGATCAAGTCAGTAGAACATACATGGCTCTGTTCAAGGTAGCTTTAAGCCTCAGTGTTTCCCAAAGCATGATGCAAATTCTTTGCAGGTGAAATGATGCCACTGCAATTCCTGAGCACGCTTAACTTAGACTTGCTGTCCAGCGTTTCTTGCCTGAAAGATATGAATTAACCTCTGGATAGCAACTTCCCAGAGTACATGGGTTCTGCTCTCAGAGAGAGATGGGGTCCCAAGTCACAAAGCATAAGCAGAACATTTCTCACCCAAGCTTAGAGTTTCTTGTGGTTCGTCTGACAAAGTCTTATGCAGTCCAACTGCAACCCCTCACTCTAATGGCTACATTTCATCATATTTTTTGTAGGTAAGGTTATCTCTCCATGCTTCCCAAATTGATACTTACATAGGTGTACCAGTTAGTAATGCAGATTTTTTTCAATAGATGGACTTATACATATGTTGATATATATGTGATTTGATATGTATGTTATTTTGTTGTATTGACAGCAAGCTTCAAAACTCTGTATGTCAAATTTGCTGAATTTGACATACAGATATTTTTGCTTAAATATGTCGAATTTTGTGCCAAAAAAAAAGAGAGCATTTGCAGAAGTTTTAATTCATTACTTTATTTTGAAGAAAAGTGCTGCTGAAAGTTATTGTATACTTAGGGAAGCTTATGGTGAACATGATTCATCTCAAGATATTTGTGAACGCTGGTTTAAACGCTTTAAAAGTGATGATTTTGATGTGAAAGACTAAGAAAGTCCAGGTCAACCCAAAATGTTTGAAGACAAACAATGACAAGCATTATTGGATGAAGTTGCATGTCAAACTCAAAAACAACTTGCAGAAAGATTAAACATTGCTCAGAAAACAATTTCTGATTGTTTATAAGCAATGGAAAATATTTTAAAGGAAGCAAAATTGGTGACATCAACTGAAAGAAAGACAAATGGAAAACTGAAGTCATCAGTAAAATGTTGATTCAATGGCATGAAAGTCTTTTTTGGATCTAATTGTGACTGGCAATGAAAAGTGGGTTTCTTTTGAGAATCCCAAACACACAAAATCATGCCTTGATCAGGGTCGACCATAACATGGACTGCAAGGCCAAATAGCTTCAGAAAGAAGACAATGCTCTGCGTTTGGTGGGATTTGGGAGGTGTGGTGTATGTTGAGCTTCTAAAACCAGGTGAAACTGTTAATACTGATTGCTACCAACACAATTAATCAGTTTGAACCAGGCTTCGACTGTGAAAAGAATAGAATGTTCCAGAAGATACGGCAAAGTAACTTTGCTTCATGATAACACACCATCACACACTTTAAAACCAGTTAAAGACACGTTAAAAGATCTTGCCTGGGAAGTATTAACTCACCAGCCACACTCACCAGTCATTGCTCCTTCAGATTACCACTTGTACCACTTGTTCTGATGGATGGCACAGGCATTTTCTGAGAAGCACTTCAAAGCAGTACGAAGAAGTGGAAAATTGGGTCTCTGAATGGTCTGCCTCAAAACAAGAAAAGTTCTATTGGGATGGAATCCACAAATGACCTGTAAGATGGGGGAAATATGTAGCTAGCAATGGATATTACTTTTGATGTTTCTCTTGAATTTGTCGTGTTTTCTTTTATTGCAAAATCTGCATTATTAACGGGTATACCTAATCTATGTCAGTTGCTGTTCATCTGTCCTTGCTTCCTGCCTCTCTCTCCTTTGCTTCCTCCCCCTTGTCCATCCACAAAGGGACATGGATATGTCAAAGATTATACAGAGTTAGTAACTAGGAAAAAAAAAAAAACAAAAACCTGAACTCCTATCACCAAAATTGCTTCCCACCTTCCTCCACCTACTTCCCATTTCCACGTGACTCAGTACTCTCTGCCATTCTGCCTCCTGTTCCCAGCAAGCTCTCTCTCTCCAAATCCATGCAGAGGCCAAAGAGCCTCTTCCCCAGCATCCCTACTGCAGGGGCAATTCTGCTTTCCTTGAAATTTTTTCATTCTCAGGGATTTTTCTCTGTTCTGGACTGGCCTTGGGGTTCTTTGCAGGCAAGGGTAAAGTAGAAATGTGTTCAATTGCAAATAACAGAAAGCTGGCTGCTGGTCCTTTAAGGAAAGAGGCAGTTTGTTTTTGGAATCTCAGGAAGTGGTTGCTGGAGTTATTTGTTCTGCTCAGGGTCGCATGGCCTCTGGGACCGGTTCTTTCTGTCTCTCTCTTTTACCACTTTAATGGGCTGGTTTTTATCACTTTGCTTGTGGCCCAGTGGTGCCACGAGGGCAATAAGAGCTCCAGACATAGCATCCACAAGGCAGGGGAAGAATGGGGCCAGTCTGTCTCTCTCCCCAAAAGAACACGTTTTTTCCCCCACAACTGTCCCCAGAAAATCCCTGCCTGTTTCACAAATAACACAGTCATTCCTGCTTTGAAAAGAGACTGCAAAATTGGGGAACAGAATTGATCCCTTTGACTGTGATCATTGATAGGCGATTGTTAGCAAAGCCAGGAACCTGTTAGCAAAGAAAAAAGCTGGGACAGACGGTTAACAGTCTTATCCAAAATGACCTTTCCACTTTGACCTGTCTCTTCCCTCCACTTAGTTGTCCCAACATTAGCACCCTCCACAGATGTGAAATGACCCATAGATACATCATATCTTCTCTGAAGCCTGCGGTGGTGCCTCTTATGAGATGGGTGAAGTCCATGCATTTTTGCTTGCACAACATTTGTCCTACTCTCCTCTCTCTTTGTAAAGTATTTGAAGATAGGAGTGCTATCTTAGCATTGAGCACGAAGTATACAAAAAATGAAAATTCTAGAAGCCTTATGCCATTAAACTTGTGATTTGGGATGAGTTGCTTTAGGATACCTCCATTTCCTCTCATACAGATGGGAATCTTTGCGAACTTAGGTCACAGGGTCATAGGGTTGTATGACCACTGAGTAGGTCAATGATAGAAAGCACTTAGAATGCTATGTGACATTGATTAATACTCTCCCTATAAATTCTCAGGGCCTCAGTTTCCCTACTTGTAATGGGGAATTGAGGGAGGTTATTTCTGAGGCTCCCTTCTGCTGCTTTAAAAAAAATCCTAGAGAGCATTTCACATAATAGAGTCTCAATAAATATTTGCAAAATTGAATTGGCTTGTCTAAATAATGGACCAAATAATCAGTGGAACTGGATTGTGTATTAGTTCTGACAGAATTGAGTTGCAAACTTTAAATGGCTATTGCTTCTGCTTATTAGGTGGAAAAGAATCCATAATTATTTGAGGCAGAAAAAGAAGTTTTTTTTTAAGGGAAGCAATCTGTGGTCTGATTCCTGAGGTTCTGCTTGCTGTTACAGATTGCTAGCTACCACAGGCAGACAGGAAACTGAGCCGTTTTCAGCTCCAAATTGAGGAGCAAATTGATTTCTGGGACTCAGGAATTCTTTCCATTACCTCAGTGGGCTTTCTCAGCCAAAGCTGACATGTCATGAACCGAGTTGTCCTGACTGTGACATGCCTCTTCCTTCATTTGCGACATTTGTGATGATACTGTCCAATTTTTCCTTCATGTTTGCTCCCCGCCGAAGTGTGAATTAATTTGGCAATTGCAATGCCAACCAGCACTGTCAATCTCCATTTAGTTTTCACATGCAAATAAAGTGCCCTCGAAAGTTATGTTATTTTTTAAATTGAGTTTATTGGGGAGACATTGGTTAATGAAATTATACAGGTTCCCACTATACAATTCCGCCGTACATCGTCTGTAACATTGTGTTGCGTGTTTATCATCCTTAGTCAAGTCTCCTTCCATCACAGTTTATTTCCCCTTTGTCTATTCTACACCTCAACCCTTTTCCCTTTGGCAGTCACCATACCCTTGTCCGTCTGTGAGTCTTTCTTTTTGTGCTTTGCTCAATTCCTTCACCCTTCTTTGCAGTGATGGTAGGTTTGCAGGTTAGTGTAGGCATTGTGGAAAGCAGTATGGAGTGACCTCAAAAAATTAAACATGAAACTGCATTATCCAGAGATACACTAATTTGTAAGTCTATCCACCCCTAAGTTCATTGAAGCATTATTTGAAAGTCTATCCACCCCTAAGTTCATTGAAGCATTATTTACAATAGCCAAGATTTGGAATCAGCCCAATGGCCCATCAGTGAATGAGTGGATAAAGAAGCTATGGTACATTTACAGAGTGGAATCCGACTCAGATATAAAAAAAGAAGGAAATCTTACCTTTTGCAACAGCAGGGATAGGCCTGGAGAGTATTATGTGAAGTGAAATAAGCCAGCCTGAGAGAGAAAAGTTATATTCTTAAGCTCTTGATGTAGAACCAATACCTTCTCAGTTTGGATCGTACTTATACGGTGGTGACCAGGTAACCTCAGAGATATAACAGCAGGCAAGCTGAATCCACTGAGGGGGACTAAACTGGAACCCAAACAATAAATAGAAGGTTTGCATTCAATAGAGCAGCATCTTGGGATGAAAATATGGTTTCAGGTCAGAGTAGAATGTCCTGTGCTGAGTTGTCACCATTATTGAGAAGGAGGCTGGCTGATGTCCCTACACAAGGATGGGTGTGAGAACGTATGGGTATGAGGATGGGTGTGAGAAGGTGTGTGGACCACTCCATCCCTTGATGGAAGACAAAACCTGCATTCTCTTCCCACACTGCTTTACTTATGTCATTACTCCCTTGGTCTGAATTGAATGCTTGAGTTGAGGTCATCTATGCAAAGTATCCATACTTGTTTAAACGTAATGCATGCTCTTACGGAAAACAGGCAAATTAAGTGATTGTCTTTCCAGCAGATACCGCTCAAGCCTGCAAAAGCAGAAGATCAAAACAGCAAGTTTCTCTCTCATCCTTTGTTTTCCAATCTCCCTTCTTTTTCACATGTTAGCTTTATGAACGTGTTCATCTCCATTACCATGTTAATAGCCAATTTCTCTCTTATGTTGAGTTGTTTGATTTCACTCACCGGTGGGCAATTGTCAAGAGCTGGTGAGACTCTCAGTTCTGCAATCACAGAACTCCATGCATCGGTTGCCCCTCTGGGGTGCACCCAAAATCTGAGAGTGCCGACCGTCCCTCCACTAATCACGTCTCCCGATGGAGTTTGCTCTAATTCCTTTAATCACTCAGCTGTAATTGAATCCTGATAGGAAGCTGGGTTTCTATCCAGAATTATTCCCCTTCTCCTGCCCAGAAAATGGTAAAGTAGCTGTTTCTTCTCTCAGCAGGCCCAGGACAGTCTGCAGATGATCTTGTCCCTCCCTGTTCTGTGCCGGTTTCCAGACTGAGAGGAATCCTGATATTTGAGGTTATAGATGCCATTACCCCAGGGTATTTCTCTCTGCATCCTTGTACACCTTCTAACAAAGCATAATGATCCATCCTAAGAGGTCCCTAAACAAGTTTGGCTAGAATATGTATGCATGAGTCCTGCCTTTTTATAAAAATGTTTTTATTGATTTCAGAGAGGAAGGGAGAGGAAGAGAGACATAGAAATACCAATGATGAGAGGGAATCATTGATTGGCTGCCTTCTGCATGACCCCTATTGCGGATCAAGTCCACAACCCTAGTACGTACCCTTGACCAGAATTGAACCCAGGACCCTTCAGTGTGCAGGCCCACGCTCCATCCACTGGGCCAAACCAGCTAGGGTGAGTCCTGCTTTTACCTGAATGGCTACAACCAATTTGGAGAGACTAAGTGAATGTTTCTTAAACCCTCCCAAGCCCGTGGTTGACAAACTGCTTGCTTGTGAGCCACATGTGGCTCTTTGGTTCCTTGAGTGTGGCTCTTCCACAAAACACCACGGCCTGGGTGAGTCTATTTTGAAGAAGTGTTGTTAGAAGAAGTTTAAGTTTTAAAATTTTGCTCTCAAAAGAAATTTCAATCGTTGTACTGTTGTTATTTGGTTCTGTTGACTAATGAGTTTGCCGACCACTGTCCCAAGCCACTTGGAGCAAAGGTCCCAGATGTGGTCCCCGTACCAATAGCATCAGCATCCCCTGAGAGTTTGTTGGAAATGCAAATTCAGAAGCTCCACCCTAACCCACTGATGAGAAAACCACTGATGGGACCAGGAATGGGTGTGTTAACAAGTCCACCAGGTGAACTAATGCAGTGAGCACTGACCTACATCTCTTGTTAAAATTCAGGGTCCTGATCCTGCCTTACTACTTACTAAATAGGAATTTATCATAGGCAAGACCGAGACAGGTAGGTAGATAGGCAAGTAGATATATACACATATATGTATTCATAAGTGTACAGTTTTTGAAAGAATTTTAGCTGACCAGCCAGTCGCTATGATGTGCAATGACCACCAGAGGCCAGATGCTCAACACAGGAGCTGAGAAGAGACAGTAACTTTGCAGAGTGCCCTCTCACACTCTGGAACCCCTTGGGGATGTTGGACTGCTGATTTTGGCCAGATTCCCCACAGGCCAGGCCAAAGAACCCCACCTGCCAGAGGGACACCACTCATTTCACAGATGCCCTTTGAGCCCAGGTGCTGCCCTGGATGTGGCCAGATGGAGGTTGGCTCCAGGGTGTATCTGTCTCATCTCGCCCAGTCCTGCCCTGCTGGCAAACCTTCTAATTAATTTCCTTTCAAAATGTGCATAAATCCGTGCACCAGGCCTCTAGTTACTATTATAATGTTCGAATGGTGGTATGCCGTTTCCTCATTCATTCTGTATTTGTTCTTTGGAATTGTTCTGTAACATCCATTCTTTCTCTCTTATTTATTTAGTCATTTCTTTGTATCAGTATAGGTTCATGCATGTGTGATAATCATTCAATACCATAGTTATTTCATTGTCTTTCCTATTGTCCTAGCTTTGTTCATTGGAAGCTCTTTCAGGTGGCCCCTCTGTCCTTTTGACATACCCAATTTTATTTCCCTTGGTGTACTTCTGGCTTCCAGCCACTGCAGTCTCTTGTATATGCCCTACCCCAGTCTTAAAAGAAACTGCTTCTCTAAAGGGACTCGGTTCTTTTGGTTGAAAGATGGTGTTTCAAAAACCAACATCTAGGCACTAGGTGTGCTGGTGGCCATGGGATGTCATTGCTTCTGGGCTGTCTCAGTGGATAGTATGCAACCCATGTATGAAAGCTTCTCTCTCTCTCTCTCTCTCTCTCTCTCTCTCTCTCTCTCTCTCTCCCCCTCCCTCCTCCCCACCTCCTTTCTTCCCTCCACACACATACTCACACATGAATTTACACTGATATTTTTGCTGATATTTACACTGATATTTTCACTGATATTTACACTGATATTTACACTGATATATTTGCTGAATTTACACTGATATTTTCACTGATACATTAGCACCCAGCTTTACTCTTTGGCTTATCTTATGTATAAGTTCTTTTCCTAACAGTGAGAAACCTGGCTCATTATCTACAACTTATTCACTTTTTTTTAAAAAAAACCTCAAGTATGGCAGGTAGATCCAGAATTGCTGATATCCCTGTGAACAATTTACAAATCAGAGAACCATTTTAGGTACACTTCTTTTTGTCTTTACTCTTAGAGTTTTCAGTCAAACATCATTTTTTCCCCAGTTATTTAGTTCAACTCCTTTTTACTCATCTCCTTCAGTGAAATTTCCTCATACATGTTAAATACAATTAGAGATCACTTGTCAGTCTGCATTCCATTCTGGGGTCCTTTGATATGCTGATTTATTTATTTTTTTAAATTTTCAAATACTAAAGCTGAATTATTGTGGTTTGTTCTTGGTAAGTTACAGAGTCGGGTACCTCCCACCACAGGACACACAGACTATTTCCATACCCCCAAATCCCTTGTATGGTCCCTTTTGGTCAACCCCTCCTTTCTTTCCCAACCCCTCGCATCCACTGACCTACTTTTCACCCCTCTGTTTGTTTGTTTGTTTTTTCTAGATTGTCCTATGAATAGAATTCTGCATTATGCAGTCATTTTCATTTGATTTCTTTCACATGGAAAAATGCATTTAACTTTTACTCATGTTCTTCCACAAATCAGTAGTTCTTTTGTTGTTGCTGAGGAGCACTCTTTTGTGGATGTACCACAGTTTGTTTATCCATTCACCTGTGGACAGATGTCTTCGCTATTTCCAGTTTTAGTGATTATGAATAAAGTTGCTATAAACATTTGTGAGTTACACTTGTGTGAACATAAGTTTTCAATACATTTGGATAAACAGCTAGGATTAGAACTTCTGCTTAGCATGTTAATTCTGTATTTACCATTTTTGGAATGTTGAAGCATTTTCCATAGTGGCTGTACCATTGTGCAATCCCATCAGCAATGAACAAGCATTCCTATTGCTTTGCATTTTCTCCAGCATTTGGCATTGTTAGCTTTAAAAAAAATCAAAATATCATTTTAATAGGTTTGTAGTGATAAATTATTGTTTACTAGCATCTCCCTAATGACTGATATTGAGCATCTTTCCGTGTGTTCATTTGCCATCGCTGTATCTTTTCTTATGTCTATTCAGATGGTGTGTCCATTTTGAGTTTTATTGTTGTTGTTGTGTTTTCACTGCTGAGTTTAAGAGCACTTTATATATTATGGGAATTCCTCAACCCCCAGACTCTAGGTTTTAATTTTCTTAATACTATTTTTCATAGGAAAAACTATTTAAATTTTTATAAAATGCAATTCATCAATTTTTTATGTATCAATTATGCTTTTTGTTGTCATATCCAAAAACTTATTGCCAAACCTAAAGTTATACAGAGTTTCCATTTTCTTCTAAAAGTTTTCTAGTTTCAGATTCTACACTTAGGCCTGTCATCCATTTGGAGTTAATTTTTGGATACAGTATAAGTTATATGTCAAGATTCATTACTTCTGCATATGGACACCCAGTTGTTTCAGCATCTGTGGGAAAGATTATCATCTCCCCATTTATTTCCTTTGCACTTTGCCAAGAATCAGTTGACTTCATTCATGTGGGTCTATTTCTGGACCTCTTTTCCGTTCCATCCAGTATAATAAAAGCCTAATATGCTAAGTTAAGTGTCTCGTCATCCAGTTGGCCATTCAGCCAATCAAAGCATAATATGCTAATTTTATGCTAAGGCCGTTAAAAGGCTCACCCACCAGGGGGCAGGTGTTCTGACTGGTAGGTTAGCTTGCTGCTGGAGTCTAATCAGTTGGGACTGAATGAGATGGGCTAGAAAAACCCTGGAGCCCTCCTGCAGTCCATCCTTGGCTGGCCAACCTCCTGCATCCCTCCACAGCCCCATTCAATCACCAGTGGGGTCACTTGGCCTGGCCTGCATCCTCTCGCAATCTGGTACCTCTTGGGGGATGTTGGAGAGCAGGTGTCTGCCCGAAGGCAGAATGACTGGTTGCTGTGACGTGCACCAACCACCAGGGGACAGATGCTCAGTGCAGGAGCTGCCTTCTGATGGTCAGTGCACTCCAAGAGGAGTGCGGATCAGCCAGAAGCCAGCCTCATGGCTGGCAATCATAGTGGCAGTGGTGGGAACCTCTCCAGCCTCTGCAGCAATGCTAAGGATGTCCGACTGCTAGCTTAGGCCCTCTACCTGGAGGGCTCCTGGGCTGTGAGAGGGTGTGGGCCAGGCTGAGGGGAACCTCCGCTTGCCAAGTGCACAAATTTCATGCACCAGACCTTTAATTAATCTATAAGTACCTGTCAACTATGCTGTGGTTTGTTTGTTTTTTGCCTTTCTGATAAAAGTTAGAGTTAGGGATTGCTATATTTTGAAGAAAGCTTGAGAGTTTTTTTAAGTCTCACTTGAGCATATGTTCATTGATTTATTATATTATTATTTTTTTTTTTTTGAAAATTACTCAGGTCCTCACTGGGGATCAAACTCCCAATTTAGACATGTGCCCTGACCAGGAATGGAACCTGAAACCTTTTGTTATATGGGAAAATGGTCCAACCAACTGAACCATCCTGCCAGGGCTAAAAAGCTTGAGATTTGGTTGCAATTGGATTGAATCTATAGATAAGATGAGGTAGAATTTATTCAAATCATTTAAAAATTTTATTTATCCATATTTATAGTTTACAACATGTAGGTCCTAGACATACCATGTTTCCCGAAAATAAGACATCCTCCGAAAATAAGACCTACTTACAGGTTTCCTTCTGAGTGAAATATAAGGCATCCCCCTGAAAATAAGGCCCCCTGGCTCTGTCTCAGAATGAAAATTAATTTATCATAAACTGGTCGTTGATAATATGCAAAATATAATTGATTTTTGAATAATGAATCAGTTTTGTTTTCCTTGAAAGAAATCCACTTGCTCATGATATATTTGTTTTGGTATTTTTTTTTTTTTTAGGATTTTTGCAAGTATAATCTTTATTTTTTTGTTTGTATAATCTCTTTATTTGATTTGGGTCTTTCATACTGCCCTTGACTAGAATGGAACTCAGCACCCTTCAGTCCGCAAGCTAATGCTCCTCCCACTGAGCCAAACCGATCAAGTCTGGTTATCTATTTATTCAGTTTTGGTACTAGTTTATATCTTTTAAGGAATGATTCCATTTCAGCTGCTGGATATACTAGCATAAAGTTGTTTACAATATTCTTTTTCTTATTTCTTGAATTAAAAGCCTCAGTTGCTTAGTTTGGAATTCTTTTTTAATGCAAGCATTTAATTATATGTATTTCCCTCTAACTACCACTTTAGCTCTAATCTATGCATTTTAATAAGTTGCACTTACATTTTCACTTAGTTAGAAATATTTTCTTAATTTTCCTTGACACTTCCTCTCTGACCCATGAATGATTTAGAGTACTTGACCC
Organism: Vespertilio murinus; assembly: GCA_963924515.1. Lineage (NCBI taxonomy): Eukaryota > Metazoa > Chordata > Mammalia > Chiroptera > Vespertilionidae > Vespertilio > Vespertilio murinus. The sequence goes on along the minus strand of OZ004715.1, from coordinate 36,210,896 downwards.
AGGAGCTGCTAATAAGCACGAAGTGGCGCTGTGGGGCATCCATATATCAGATGCTTGGGAAATGGCTGCATATTTCTGCCTTCATATTCATCATCGCAGTTAATATTAGTGTAGCTCCAAGAAATCTGGAGTAAATTAATTAATTCATTTAATCCTCTTCTAGCATAAAATGGCTAATGTAATCTTATAAGATTTTAAAGGTGAGGTAACATACATGAAACAACTGTGGCTTGGCAGATAGTCCGTGGTAAGTGAAAATGTGTTACTATGATGTATAATCGTTGGTGGTGGTGTTTTTGTCACTATTTTTAGACTTACTTCATTGGCTCTGAGCTTGAAAAGTTGGGACCGGTATGAAGGAAAAAAATATGAAGTAATGGGATGTAAACTCTAGAGAAGTCACAGAGATAAGATTTACCTGTTTATATAATTGCTATTTAGTTTATTTATTATAGTCTTATTATAATGCATTGCATCCCCCCACCCACTTTGTGAATCTCAACCTACCTCCCCAGAATCAATGATTGGTATCCATGGGCATAACTAGCCATTTTCAAGTGCCTTACAAAGGGAATGAGGCTGTACAATGCCTTGGATGGTGCACCAAGTATGAACAATAACTCAGGACTCTGCATAATGCCTTAAAACTTCCTCATTCAGCGACATCCCTAAAAATGTCCTCCGCACTTAGAATTCAAAATCCCCTCCTCCCCAGTTACTTTCTGTGGTGCCTTCGGGAATTGGATTGACACTCTGCTTTCTTTTCTTGAACAGGTGGGCTCTGCATTGCCCAGTCCGTGAGAATCCCCCAGGAGCGCAAAGACAGGACCATTGACTTCGATAAGATCATCAAACAGCTCCTGGACACCCCCAACTCCAGGGCCGTCGTGATTTTTGCCAACGATGAAGATATAAAGTAAGGATAATGGGGGGGGGGGGGGGAGACATTTGTTAATATGCATGCTGCAACTTTAGGAAACAGGAAGATCCCGTTACTGGCAGAGAAAGGGGAAAGAGAGCAGAGAATCAACTCTATAATCTCGCAGTGGCCAAACCTGCACGTGCTTTCTACCCCCCACACAATTACCAGGAACCATGAAGCTGCAGTGTGTTGCTGTTCTGTCCTATTAGCAAAATAATGGGTTTAATTACTTATAAAAAGAGAAAACCACTAGACCTTTGCAAGTTTCTTTTATTAAACACATATCCAAATGTAACAGACTTACCCAAAGAATATTTCTCTTCATGTAAAAGAAAAAAATGTCATAAAGCTGGCTGTATCACTGCAGCTTCAGACTCCATATGTTCAAAACCACACTTGCCACACCTCTACTTCCCAATCTACCTTTTCCTCTCTCTTTCCTCATCTCAGTCTTCCTTGGAGTGAAAAATCTGATTGTAATCTCAACTTTCCTTGTTTCCTCTTTTTTTACATTCTTGGCGATGCCATGGAGAGTTAACCTCTAAAATGTTTCTAGAACCCAAACACCCCCCACTTTCTTAACTCACCGCCACCACCCTGACCAAGAATCCTTATTTATTTACCTTTTTTAGGATAAAGAGTAATTACACTTTGTGATTAAAAACTCAGAGAAACAATACAAAGATCTAGGGAGAAGTAGAATCCCTTCCATCCTGTTCCCTAGCTGACAGGTTGTCCCTCCCAGTTTCTTATAGGTTCCTCTGGAGGCGGTCCGTCTTTTACACAAACTGTTACATCCTGTGTGTAAATCCTCCTTCCCTCCTGGCTAGCCCTCACTTACCACTTTATCATGGAGGTCCTTGAATGCCAGTACCTATAAATCCAGTCAGTCTTTTTAATAGCCGTGCAGAATTTCATTTTATATCTCTATTGTAAATCATCTAGCTACCTGCTATTGATTGACATTTAAGTTTGATGACAGACTTTTGTGACTATAAATAATGCTACAATAAACTTCCTTTTTCACAAATCTGTGTGCACAAATATAAGTATGGACATGTTATATTACATACTAGAGGCCCAGTGCATAAAATTTGTGCACGGTGGGTGGGTCCTTCAGCCTGACCTGCACCCTCTCCAATCCAGGAGCCCTCAGGGGAGCCCTCTCCAATCCTGGAGCCCTGATGCCTTAGGCCCACTCCCCATGATTCTCTGCTCTCTGGAGGCTCTGGCAGCTCCACACCCACTGCTCAGAGGCTCTCCATGGCCCAGAGACCCTCTGTGGCTGGGGTTGAATGCTTGCCTTGTCACCATGGCGATGAAGCAAGCATTCTGCCAGGCTGCTCACTCTGCCTGCTCTCAGCAACTGCCCCCCTGGAACTGGGGGACTCCAGCAGGGCTGAGCAGACTGGGTGCCGCCATCTTGTGGCTATGGGTGCGCTATCTATGTGGCAAAGTGATGGTCAATTTGCATATTGCCTCTTTATTAGATAGGATGTATGTGTGAAGATATAATAAGATCTACAAATGTATAATAATATACAAATATATTATTTTATATGTTTATACTCTACATATTTATAAATTCCTAGAAGTTTCCAGGACAAAGATCTGCCCCTTCTCAAACAATATATGAATATTGTCTTATACAGAGGTTTTGCAACTAACACTTCTGCTTATGTGAAAGAGCTGAGTAGGTTTCATGAGATCTTTGATCCATAGTTTAAAATACTACATTATTGAATTTGAAGGTTAATATCTTTTATTCAAGGGTAATTCTAAGGGGCCAGCCTATCACTCCATTCTGCTGGAATTATTGCACTACTAGAGGCCTGGTGCAAGAAATTCATACATGGTTAGGGTCCCTAGGCCTGGTTTTTGATCAGGGCCAAACTGTGCGGCAGCCGGTGGAGTGATTGTGGAATCTCCCTGCTGACACCTACCTTGGCTGGCCTGGGGCCTGCCGGCTGGGGGCAACTCCTGAATTGAATGTCTGCTCCCCGGTGGTCAGTGTGCACTATAGTGACCAGTTGTTCCACTGTTTGGTTGTTTTGCATATTAGGCTTTTATTGTATAGGATCATCATCGCCAGCCTCCCAGTCTGCACATTTCCCCTCCCAGTGTGCCACATGCCACCTCTGAATCCACCCATCTTGCCAGTATTAAGCTTTGCTCCTAAGTGTCAGGACTGTCCAATGTAGAGTGTGAACCTGAGGTTGGCATACCTGAGGTTTGTATTCTGCTTAATGAGCACTGTCCTTCCTTGGTGGGCGCCCCTCCCCATCTTGCTTTCCAACTTCAGAGGATCCAGTTCTTCCGTCCATACAATAAAAATCCTTCGGAGCAGTTTTTATGGTGATCATGCCTCAGCTACCCTGGGAATATTTCACTCCACACTCCCTAATGACTGCTACACAGTGGGCACTGGGCCCACTTGTGTTTCCTCCTCCCGGGTCTCTGCACGTTCTCTTCCACCCGCTGAGAACACTATTTGCTTCCCCACTTCATCAGTCTAACGGCCCCTCTGCCATTGCTTTCTGAACAATGCTGATTTCTCTGAACAAAGCAGCTTTGGAAAATTCTTCATAGTTTATGTTGCAGTGCCGCTACATATCATTTCATTTTTTTCTTAGCATTTGTGTTCTCCATTAACCCATAAGCATCATTAGGGTAGGACCATAGCAGGGTAGAGATGATGGCCCTTTTTTAAAAATTTATTTGAGCCTACACTACATTAATTTTTTAGAACCATTTCCAATTTATGATATTATTTGCAGATATCATTTTTATGTATTTATTTTTTAACCTGAGGCTTTACATTTTTATTTTTCAATTATAGTTTACAGTCGGTATTATTTTATATTAAGTTCAAGTTGCCAGAAAAGCTGTGGTACATGTATGTAATGTCCATAAAGAAGAATGAAATCTTAACTTGTGTCACAGCATGGATGGACATGGAGGGCATTACTCTAAGTGAAATGTTAGACGAAAAAAACAAACATCATATGATTTTACTTATATGTACAATCTAAAGACCAAAAAGAAAACAAGAAAAAGTTATGCAGAGAGCAGACTGATGATTGCCAGAGGGGAAGGGTGTTTTGGGGTTGCGCATCCTCAGGCCCAATTACAGTGCTCAGTACATAGGATCCTATATAATAAAGAGCTAATATGCTAATATAACTGACAAACAGTAGAGCAACCATCTGGATGACTGTCTGGACGACCTTCCGGACGAAGGTGGGGCTGTGAGGGCTGAGCCACTTGCATGAATTTTGTGCATTGGGCCTCTAGTATTATAAATAAATGGCATTCAATGGGTGAATAAAATGTTTAATCAAATGCCAACTACTTAATAATTTCAATATAGACTTGCCTTTCTGACCTCATGACGTCTTCACGAGTGGTTCTATTTTAACAGTTATAGTTCCTCTCCACTCTCCCAGTTCTTCTCCCAAAAGGCATGATTCCGGTCCTCCAACATCTCCTGGTCTCTCCTCCATCATGGCTTTTGTTCATGGTGTTTGTTCTCTCTTTCTCTACCTGTTGCACGTGTGCCTGTTCTTCAAGGCTTACTTCAAACAGCCTCTTCTTTACGTGCACAGTTCCTGATCACCCCTTATTTCTCTCCTTATAAAATGCTGACTTTTTTTGCTCTTAGGGCATTTTCTTTCATACTTTGTGATTTAGTTATTTCAGAGAATTTTTGTTTCATAATATTACCCTGTCTTTTTGCTCCAGGTTTTGTCAACTCGTTGATGCCTTTTTTAATCATCTCATATATCTTTTTTCATACCTCTTTTATACACTTAAAAATATATAATACATTGACAAGGTGTGGTTTTGTGTTTATTTTTACTTTTATTTTAATCCTCACACAAGTATAGCTTTTTATTGATTTTAGAGAGAGAGGAAAGAAGGAGAGAGAGGGAGGGAGAGCGAGAGAGAGAGAGAGAGAGAGAGAGAGAGAAAGCTATCTTTATAAATTCATCATACACAGCACATTAAAATTTTATTGCAAATAGCAATGGTGATAAATTAGTTTTAATACTCTTGATTTTCAGGTAGTGTGAGGTTTTAATTTGGGATATAAAATATATAATCCTCTTAATAACTGTGCTATTTTTTTGTGTGTTGGGGCTTGTTTGTGTGTTTATTATTTTATACTGTGATTTATAGTAATGATAGCAGTAATGGCTCTTGAGCACAGTAATAGAATTCAGTGCATATATAAGTGTCTCCCAGAACATTATCTTAAGCACACTGATGTCTGTAGAGTATAAATGACCTACAGTGTTATGTTATTTCTGTTTTCAGGACATTTACACTGTAGATTGGAAATTTTGAGATTTCTTAGAATATTAACTTGAAATACTTTGTTGGTGAATAGCAGTGAGGAGATTTTAAATTCTAGATTTTGAAACAGAGATAGGTGCTAAATCAGTCATGCATACTAATAATTTGGATTTTAGGCAAGAATGGATTCCTTTCTGGAGCACTTTATTCTGATTATAAAGCAATACATAGCTACTTTAAGTCCACTGAAAAATGTAGAGAAGTTTTTACTGTTGTGTGGTCCTGTTCGTGACACCAGATTTACGTTGGGCGCCAAATGTGGGATCCCTGAACATGACCCATGTGGTTCAGGGCCCACTCAGGGTCCAGTTTCTGGAGGAGGCCGCACACTAAAATGAAGAGAGAGACTAGAAAAGAGTTAATCTGGGAAAATGGGGGCCAGGCGGGAGTCAACCTCTAGTGGGAAGACTACCACTAGGCTCTAGCCTTGCTATCCCTTTTATTGAGGCTATGGGATGCAAGTTACCCTTAAGCAGCTTTGGGAAACCTCATAGCCCTTAGGCAGGTAATACGTGGATTATCATATCAGTAAGGATTTACATGATTACAAGATGAGGAAGTTGTCTCAATTAGCTAGGGAGTGATTGTCTCTGACCTTTCAGAGCTTCAAGATTGAACAGCCTCTTTCTATTTAGTGAGACAATGATTGGTTTTTAGCACTGTTGCTGTTTAGTAAAATGAACTCTTTAAGTTTACTTTGCCTCCTGCTTATCTAGAAAAATCAAAGGTGAGAGAGAATAATCACAAACTATGATTTTATGTAATTCCTATAAAACTTGAAACTCACCCTAACTGGTTTGGCTCAGTGGATAAAGCATCAGCCTGAGGACTCAAGGGTCCCAGATTTGATTCAGGTCAAGGGCATGTACTTTGGTTATGGAAACATACCCAGTAGGGGGTATGCAGGAGGCAGCTGATCAATGTTTCTTTCTCATTGATGTTTCTTCTATCCTCTCTGTAAAAATATCAATAAATTATATATTTTTTAAAAAAACTTGAAATCTCAACACTCAGAGATAACCACTAAAAAATTCTGGACTGAGGTTTGTAATATTTTTTTTCTAAACATGTATAAGTTTTCCTCAAAAGAATCAAGATCACAATGAATTTTATATTTTACTTTTTACAATTCACATATCACTGTTTGTACCATAAATATTTTAAAATGGTTTAATCCTACTTATCTTAATAAATAACCCACACTCTTCCGTAAATAAGTTAGAGTGAATGTCCACTTTTTGTATTTATGTCAGTTCCGTCTTTCTTTCCTTGTTTCATCCCCCTCCCTTTTCATTCTCTTCAGAATTACCAGCAGCTCCTCAGTGAATGGTTTTTGTTAACAACAGATTGTATATTATTCATATTTTATATGTATTTCAATTTACTTAAGCTAAAATAGTGCTTACAATTTCTTCCATTCTCTATCCCTTGCCTTTGATATCCATATTTTTCTGTGCTCTTATATCCTAACCCTATAGTTTTAACTGCATATATATATAGAAATAAAGGCAAATTTTGGCAAGTTTTCATTACATGAGAATTTAACAGTCTTTTGTAGCTTTTTATTTGACTTTTCTTCTTTAACAATGCCTTGTGGACATTACATGGAGTATATTTTTAATTGCTTTCCATCCATCCCTTGGATGTGCGGTATTTATGTAACCAGTTCTCTGTTACTCTGCATTCTGGTTGTCTCTTTAATGAACATAGGATTTTGACAGTATACTTGATTATTTCCTTTGGGTAGATCAGTAGCAGTGATACTCCACATCAAGTATAAACAATTGATCATGTGTCATTTAAAAAAAATTATATTTTATTGATTTTTTACAGAGTGAAAGGGAGAGGAATAGAGAGTTAGAAACATCGATCAGCTGCCTCCTACACACCTCCCACACGGGGGGATGTGCCCACAACCAAGGTACATGCCCTTGACTCGAATCAAAGCTGGGGCCCTTCAGTCCGCAGGCTGATGCTCTATCCACTGAGCCAAACTGGTTTTGGCAATTGTGTGTCATTTTTTTAATGAAAATAATAAATGCAAGTATTTTTAAAAATATGACAAATAATTTTGGTGCAAAACATTGGTCTCCTTTCTCATTCCTCTAAACTCTTTGATTCTATTCTCTTGAGCAATAATTTTAATTCTTTAAGCTATTTCTTCAGGGCTTATATGTATAATGTGCCTGTACTGTAATTTTTTAATTATTAAAAAAAAAGGTTTTTGCCTAAAAATGTTCTTATTCTGCTGCCAAACTTACTTTGTTGTTGGGAATATAAGGTCTAGACTCTAGACTCATATTTATTTTTGAGTGCATCATACCTCGCACAGAATTATTATAGTAAATATCTATGGTGACTAATGAGTTACAGGTTAGTGACTTCCAGGGAGCTTGAGATTTTAATTTGGGATGGAAAAAAAATCTGTAATAGTCGTGCATTATGCTAATTCTATTCTTATTGGAATTCTGCATATCCTGCATATAAAATAATTTTCCTAAGAATGGGGGAGACATGGCTCCATCATTCATTTTTTTTTTCTGTCTGCTGCTTATTTCTCTACATGTGTCCTGATTTTTCTCTTAGAAGCATTTAGGATATTCTCATTTTCAGAAATCTTAAATTTGTGGCATGCGTGATTTTTCCTTAATATTATGCTGGTTGAGCCTTTTTAATATGGGAACTTGTACTTTAAATTTCTTGGATTTTTCTTCATTAAAATATTATTAAAACATTTTACTTTATTTTCTCTGCACATTGTTATGGAAATGGCATTAGTTGGATGTTTGTCTTCTTGGATTCATTATTTGAAGCACTTACTTTTTTCTGTGGATGTTCTACCCTTTTGTTATGGTTTTGCTTTCTGGAGAATTTTCTTTAGAAAGTTCTTTTTATCTTCTAATGTAACTTTAATTTTACATTTTAATAATTAACCTATTTTTTGTTGGTTTCTATCTTGCTCTTGGTTACAGATATGATAATTCTCATTAAAATGTGTTTGTTGGGGGGGGGGCAATGGTAAGCTATGTACACATATAATACCTTAATAAATTAAAAAAATAAAATAATGTGGTTTTTTTTTGTTTTTTATTTTGTTGTTGTTCTTTTTCATATATTTTCTTGGCAACATCCCACATTGCTGTTTATTTTTCTCTTGTTACAAATGTTTGTTGTTTTCTATTTTAAATGGAAGATTCTCCACAATTATGAGTGATTTGTAGCAGTTCTCAGCTGGGTTAGAGACTAAAAAATTCTGTGCACTTGATAGGGCTCTCAGTGGACCTGGGCAACTGCCTTAAAGGAATCGAACCCGGAACCTTCCAGTCCGCAGGCCGACGCTCTATCCACTGAGTCAAACCGGTTTCGGCTCTGTTGACCTTTAATACTCTGTCTATTTTCTTCAAGCCACTTTGATGGTTCTTCTTATTGGCTTAGAAAGTCTCTTTATATATTAAAGCTGTAAATCCTTTCGCTTGCATTTTGGGCGTTAGTTATGAACTCTTGGAGAAATGGTAGCTTGCTTTCCTTCTGCTTGATCCCTAATTTGCTTGTGTTCAATAGCTGCTCTTTGTCCTAATACGCTTGTTCTCATTCCTTTCTGCAGGCAGATCCTCGCAGCAGCCAAGAGAGCGGACCAAGTGGGCCACTTTCTCTGGGTGGGCTCCGACAGCTGGGGATCCAAAATAAACCCCCTGTACCAACACGAAGACATCGCAGAAGGAGCCATCACCATTCAGCCCAAGAGAGCAACCGTGGAAGGTAGGGGTGATGTCACTTTATGAAATGCTCAGGAAGTGGTTGGTGCTGCCGTGTAGGGCATTTAAAGCGTATGTCTCTTTGAGAGTTTGGCATTTCTACAATTGATGTTCTCCTTTCATTTGAAAGGAAAATTTATTTCTAAAAGAAGACTCTACAGAGAAAAGGAACTGTCCGCTGCTATCCTGCTTTTTGTTTCTTTTCTGACGGGCCAGGTCCTCCAAAGATTCCTTAAAACATGCTTTGCACATTAAAGAGAAATCTATCTCCTCACTCAAAAGAGATCAAATATTTGCATTTCTTTCTACTTCGTCTCCATTCCAACGAATTAATTATTCTTCCCAGAAGACTGCGTGGTCTGTGTAGGCCTTTTAAAAACAGGCCGGGCTGTGGTTCGGTCACTCTGGCCTTCTGTGTTATCTGGGGAGATAAAGATCCCGCGTGTGCACTGGGAAGGTCTGAACTAATTTCATCTCCTGATACACGTCTGGAGAAGATTGCCTGTTTTACCCCCCAGACCAACATTTGCAGATGGGCACAAAAATGCAAGACATTTTAAACTATCTCCACTCCCGCCAAAACCGGTTTGGCTCAGTGGTAGAGCGTCGGTCTACAGACTGAAAGGTCCCGGGTTTGATTCCGGTCAAGGGCGTGTACATTGGTTGCGGGCACATCCCCAGTAGAGGGTGTGCAAGAGGCAGCTAGTCGATGTTTCTCTCTCATCGACGTTTCTAGCTCTCTCTCTCTCTCCCTTCCTCTCTGTAAAATATCAATAAAATATATTTTAAAAAAATAAATAAATAAAAATAAACTATCTCCACTCCCTTTCACTCCAAAAACCTGAGTATCAGTGGTGTGCTTTGTTCTTTGCTGCACTGGTAAAACAGGGTGAAGACAAAACCCTTACCCTCAAAGCTTACAGACCTGAAGGAAGATATCAGAAAATAGTCCCTGACTGTGCAACATCCTAACGCAATACAAAATAGAGGCCCCGGGGCCCAAAGGCAGTACTATGGAAGTTCCTCTAGGACGGTGACGCTGTGGTTGGGCAAGAATCCAGAGAGGAGGGAAACATAAGGGGACTCAGAACTCATCAGGCAGATCATGAGAAGAAGCCCCAGGAAAAGTTTCCGTCCCGGGAGACAGGAATAGAGGAGTGAAGAAGCGAGGCACGCTGTGGTAACTGCGAATACTTCCCTCTGCAGCGTAGTCCTCAAATTCTCCCAACTCCTTAAAAATGTCCCCTTTGCAGGGCATTGGGGGAACTCTTCTCTCTTCTAGAGTACCGGGTAATATATTACTTGGCTAACTGACTCTTTTCTATCCTTTGGGTGTCAGTTCAGATATTAATTTTTCCTACAAGCGAGCTGTGACCATTCCACCCAGCCAAGTATATTCCTTCCATAGCATCCTACATGTCCACTACCCCTGCAGAGCCTCTGTACTTGTCTCTGTGTGGAAATGTATCTGCTCTGCACCATGGTACCCTCAGCTTCTGGATCTTGGGCTGGATGTGGCAGGTGCTCAAGCAGCTTTTTAATTGTTTGTGTGCCTGGGTAAGCTGGAGGAATCACAGACCACCTAAGAAACGGGCACAGACGTGGCTGAAGATGAGCCAGCGTTGCATTGTGAATGGTTTTGGAAAATTCTTTGTGAAATTTGTACTTCTTTTTTCTGAAAGTCTGAAGAGCATCTGTGGATATAAGTAGGATGTGATCAGAGGGTGTCACACGGCTCACTCGGGTGGACTCTGGAGGAATGACATGGCAGAGTTGGGTGAGAATTTAAGCAAAGCAACAGGTTCAAGTGCCTCTGCTGAGCTCCTCTTTTCCTCAGCTGTAGATGCCATGCAGACATGAATGCCCACACGCCATGATTGCTGGGTCCTGCTTTAAATATTTTAGGAAATTAGCCGAAACCCATTTGGCTCAGTGGATAGAGCATCGGCCTGCGGACTGCAAGCTTCCAAATTCAATTCCTGTCAAGGGCATGTACCGTTGGTTGCAGGCACATCCCCGGTAGGGGGTGTGCAAGAGGCAGCTGATCAATGATTCTCTCTCATCAATGTTTCTAACTCTCTATTCCTCTCTGTAAAAAGTCAATAAAATATATTTAAAAAATAAATAAAACTAAATATTTTAGGAAATTAGTATCTCAAGTTCTATACATTTTCTAAACAAAATACATTTTCCATGTATGCTTAGGGATACTCAAAGTTATTCAGTCAGATACAAAACTGCATCATGAATCTGCCACCCCAAAAAATGTGGTCCCAAACATTAATATGGGAGAAAAATGTTGTTATAAAAAGGTATCAGAATGTATTGAATCAGCAAATCTTTATGCAACACTTCCCACAACTACCCAGATAAAATAATGATGCTTTTCACCTGGCTGTTTATAAATGCCATGACTTCTACCTACCCATTTTTTCTTCCGTATTGCTACAAAGATTTGTTCACTGACACAGAAGATGGAATATCTAGATGGTGACTATGCATTCACAGTGTCACACTCCTAAGGAAGTGAAAAAAAAAAATGCTCTCAATTACACAAAGATATTTGAACAAAGCTATGGAATATATCAAACAAAACCGTGAGGGGAGCACACTGTATATGGGCAAGTAAGCGTTTCCCTCTTGTCTATTTTTCCCTTATTTGTTTTCCTTTTTTTGTGGATGTTTCATATTGAATTCTAATGGGGTGGAACATCACCCAAATGCTCATAATATTGCTACATCCCTTTATCTTCATGGTAGGTAATGCCAGATTGTCAAATGTGACTAGAAAGAAAGCCAATCGATAATCAACATTTGTTCACTTTAGATCCATATTTTGAACATGTTCTGCAAACATCCGATTTTTTGACTGGTCTTTTCCGGATCTGCATGAATAATTAAGGATAAATTGCCTGAGGCCAAAGTGCTAGCAGCTCTATTGCCTTTGTGAGACTAGTGTTCATCTTCTTTTATCTCCTATCTGTGTTTGTTCTTCATTTATAGGAAAAAAAGGGCCTTCGTGTTTGCTAGCCGAGGGTGTCGTTTATTTCCCTTTCAATTTAATGAGGATAGGCACTGTGCCCAGAAAGGTCAGCTGTGGCTCTGCTGGCCGCCCAGCGCGCAGGGATCTCAGGATGTCTCCAGAACTTGGCAGGTCTCCTCCAGCTCCTAAGCCAAAACAATTCTGTCATTTTTAGTGTCTCTGCATTGTCCGATGAGCCAAGAGATCGCTGGCATATCCCTCTCTTCTGCTGCCCCATTAACTAGGACTCTCCATTATCCTCTCCAGACCCCAGCAAGTCCACAGAGCCAGACGTGCCCAAGTTGCCATGAACTCTTTGTCCTCCGAAGCACCCCGCTTCTCTGAGAGTAGTGTCTTAGGCCTCTTCTAATGACAGCCAGAAAGGATGACAGGCCAGCATCTTTCCTCCGTGCCATAATCACTAATGTTAGGGAGCTAGGATCATGAAGGGCAAGTTTTCAAAGCGGACAGTGATGCCTCTATCGATGGGTGATGATTTTTATACATTTTTTAATTGATTTTTTACAGAGAGGAAGGAGAGAAGGATAGAGAGTTAGAAACATCGATGAGAGAGAATCATCGATCAGCTGCCTCTTGCACACCCCCTACAGGTGATGTGCCCGCAACCAAGGTACATGCTCCTGACCGGAATCGAACCTGGGACCTTTCAGTCCGCAGGCTGATGCTCTATCCACTGAGCCAAACCGGTTTCGGCATGGGTGATGATTTTTAAATGGGTCCCTGGCACAGCTTAGTTCCTGACCTAAGTCTGGGATATATATATGGGCAGAGACAACAAAAAATGCTCTCACCTGACATACAAAGATTGGTTAGTTCATGCTTTTTAACTCAAGATTAACATGAATGCTTTCTTCATTTTGTCCTAAAACCGGCAAGATCAAAGCTATGAAGAACTGAGCCAAAACATTTCTGGCTGCAACGTAGATACGTCCTACGTTAGCCTCCTGTGATTACCTGGGATGTTCCTCTCGTGTCTTAAGGTTTTGTTAGATGAATGGAAGAAAAACGCCAAGAAATGCACAATTGCCTTGAACCATAATACCGTTGCTAAGCAATGCATATGCCTTTTAGACCTGCAGCCTTGTTTAATGAGAGAGATATTAGAAGACTGCCTGTTCCCTGTCATGACAGCTTCAGTTATGGGGTCTTTCACAAATGCTTATAAGCTCTATCTGGGTGTTGGGCATGGCTTTAAACACTGAGATGTAGCAGATGGCAATCGAGGCTCACTTCCTGCCTTCAGGAAGTTGTCTTACTGTGGAAGTGGCAGGTGATTAAAAGAGAAAGAGAGAGAGAGAGAGAGAGAGAGAGAGAGAGAGAGAGAGAGAGAGAGAGAATATGAATATAAATAAGGTAATTACTCTGAGGTATATTCCCTTAAAGACCGGCAGCTTGTAAGTTATGGACATGCCCAGGGAGAAGAAGAGGAAGAGTGACCACACAGCCAGGACGCACTGTGGGCCCAGGGAAGATGGAGAGGGTGGGATGCAAGCCACTAGCTCAGCCTCTGCAGCTGGTTTTGGGTTCGCAGCACATACTTCTATCAGATCCTTCCCTACCTGAATCTACCAAGCTTTTCCATTTTCTTTTTTCTTATTGATCTGGAAAATAAGAATTTTCTTCAAGATATATCAAATCGTTAATCTTTGAAAAAGACTTTCCACCTTTCTCAGTGTTATTTTACTCTGCTAAACCAGTCAGTCCAATTGCTCCCTCAGTCCAAAATGTGCTACGTGTCCCATTTATAGTCAACGCCGATCATACTCACCTGCGCACGTGGCACTCCCGGCTGGATTCTGAACCTTGAGGGCAGTGCCTGCAGCCTGTGGGTCCCCTCTGATTTTCCATCTCTGATCACATAGCCTTGGCTTTCACTAGAGGATCTAGCATGGAGTACATTTTTTAAAAGAGACATTTATCTTTTCTGTTCATTATATCTGAATGTATTATAACACCTGAACATGGAGAGGACTGCATGTTTGTGTGAATTTGAAGTTTTCTCAGGATGAGGACATATTATCCAAAATGGTTTGTCTCTTTGATTTTTTTGTTCTAAGACATTTAGTAGAAAGATGCCCCTGACCCTCCAATTCAGGTTTTCTCCTGGAATTTCAGATGCGGGTTCATACACTTTTTCTTATGCTCTCCACTTTCTTTGCAATTTTGGAGGAACTTCCCGTACAGGCCTGGCACAAGGGCTCAATTGGGTGACTTGTTAAATGTTACAAACATACAAAGCAGAAAGTGCGGGTAAGGCTGCCTCTGTTTGTCTTAGGCATGTTGCTATACTGTGTCTATAAATAGAATGGACTAAAGAAGGGAGGGTGGGCAGATCAGAGGCGTGAGACTATCTGTGTGAAGAATTAAAACATCTTGTCTTTAATCTTGTGATTTTTAAACTTGCGATTATGGGCCTTGAGCAATATAGTGGTAAGAACTATAAAGAGAAATCTAAAAGCTAGATGTCTAAGGAGATCTGAGAACAATGAAGCTGGAGTTGCTTTCTGTGTGTACAGACCCAGATTTTGAGCCACGTGGTCTCTTATTTCATGGGATAGATGCTATGATTTCACTTAACTGGCCACCAGTCATTTTCTAACCAGCAAAGATATAAACCAACAAGAAAATGCATGTTCTGTTTGCAAGGTACTGTCTGATGCCCTAGTTCATTGAACACTCACAGGTAATAGCATTATCTCCAGAACATCTCACCTACTTGAATTTTTGGCTACCAAATTTTTGGATATTTTTTAATTCTAATCTATTTATTTTAGTGATATGCACATATACCCATAATTGTGGTGGGGTGCTTCTCCTTTTTCCACGTCCCACATGGAAAGGGAGAAGGACAGACTCCTGAGTGGAGGAGCTGGGGATTAAGAAATAAAAGAAAGAAAGAGACAAGAGGCAGAAATAGATTCATCAAGCTGGGTGCAGGGTGGAGGCTGTCACTCTGATGGAGGGACAGTCAACACCCACCATAGACAACACAGCGCATTTATTGATTTCCAGAGAGGGGTTTCAGGTCAAAGAAGTTTTGGGTGTGCCCAGGTCCTATTCATTCCCTCATTTCTGGGATTTAGCATACCAAGACCTGGGTAAGTCAAGGTCCTATTCGTTCCTCATTCCAAGCATAGGGATAAAGATAAATCAGTACTGATAACAGTCTGGCATTTTGGGAGGCTGTCTCCTGGGGACGGCCATGCCAGTCACCTCGGACTCAGCTGACATTAATTTAAAGGTCATCCATGTGCATTCCCAAGGCGCCCTCTACACATAATTACTTAATGCAATTAAAATTTAGATAAGCCAGTGAAACAAGTGGAAAGAGAGAGAGAGAGAGATGCTAGTCCAAAAAAAAATCAATTTAAATACTTCAAAAATACATAGTAAGCCGAAACCAGTTTGGCTCCATGGATAGAGCATTGGCCTGCGGACTGAAGGATCCCGGGTTCAATTCCGGTCAAGGGCACATCCCCAGTGTGGTGTGTGCAAGAGGCAGCTGGTCGATGTTTCTCTCCCATCGATGTTTCTAACTCTCTATCCCTCTCTCTTCCTCTCTGTGAAAAATCGATAAAATATATTTTAAAAAATACATAGTAAAACTTAGTCACTATTAGTTGTGGGCAAGACAATAGCAAATTTGGAGGGAAATAATTAATACTATGAAAATATTGTACTTAGATAACTGTGCAACTACCTTAAGTTTTCATTTCACTTTAAATACCACAAGCGTGAATTTTATTATAGTTGATTTATTTTTCCACAATCATGACAGGGAGGCCAAACAGGTGATGCATTAATCATGAGAAATACCTTGATCCTGCATCAGAAGATTGGCGAGTAATTGAATGTATGTTTATATTTTGAATTAAAACATTTAATGAAATTATGTATTTTTAATGATTCATTGCTAAGATAGACATTTTTTATTAAATGATAATTTTTTAATTATAAGGTTTTCAATGTGCTTTCATGTGGGCTTTCCTTTCTAGTAATTAATTTTCTTACCTGTAATGAAAGATTTCCACTAGATTACCTCTAAGGCCCCTCCTAGGAGGAACATTCTAAGGCTGATTATCATTTCTGCCTAACCAGCACCCATTCCTTCTTGTTATAGCCTCACGTCTTCACCTTTGGATCTTCACACTCTCCTGTCAGCACATCTGGTTCAGATGGGACTCATTCAAATCTGTGGCTCTGGGAGCAGGCCCAGAGCTCCTCTTGTATTACACCCCTGGCCACCATAAAGATTGTTTTGGAGCAAGCCCATGGCCCATGGCAGACCATTTTACTAAAACTTTTGAGAAATAGGTGTGATCTCTCTCTCTCTCTCTCTCTCTCTCTCTCTCTCTCTCTCTCTTTCTCTCTCCCTCTCTCTCTCTCTCTCTCTCTCTCTCTCTCTCTCTCTCTCTCTCTCTTTCTCTCTCCCTCCCTCCCTCCCTCCCTCCCTCCCTCCCTCCCTCCCTCCTTTCCTCTCTCACTTCCTCCCTCTTTCTCTTTTCTCTGTTATGATGTTGCAATAAAACTGAGAGGGAGATACAGAGATTCCCCACATGCTCCCTGTTCCCACATACACATACACATACACATACACATGCATAGTGTTTCTTATTATCAGCATTATTCAGGAGTGTGTGTGTGTATGTGTTTCACAATCCTACATTGGCACATATTAACCATCCAAAGTTCATAGTTTACCTTAGGGTTCACTCCAGGTACACATGCTTTGAGTTTGGACAAATGTACATATTAATCATCAAAAAGATCAGAGTATTTTCACTGTCCTACAAGTTCTCTCTGTTCTGCCTGTGTTCTCCTCCTCCACCGCCCTCCTGCTGCAACTACTCCCAGCCCAGAAGCCAAAGAACGTCTTTGCAGTTTCCATAGTTTTGCTTTTTCCAGAATGTCATATGCAGTGTGCCCTCCTGTCAGACTGGCTTCTTTCACTTGGTAGTATGCATTTCAGCTTTCTCCGTGCCAGGAGGTAGCACAGTTTACTGATTCATTCACTACTGAAGAACATCTCGCTTGCTTGCAAGTTTTGACAATTACTAATAAAGCAGCTATAAACACGAGTGTGCAGTGTGTTGTATGGACTTAGGTTTCAATTTCTTTGGGTAAACCCCATGGAACACAATCATTGGATCTTGTGATAAAACCATGTTTAGTTGTGTAAGAAACTGCCAAAATGTCATCCCAAGTGGCTGTACCATTTTATTTCCTCCAGCAATGAATGAGACTTTTGGTTGCTCTGCACACTCACCAACATTCAGTGTGGTCATTGTTCTAGATTTTTGTTATTCTAATACCGTGTTTCCCCGAAAATAAGATATCCTCTGAAAATAAGACCTACTTCATGGAAACATAATACATCCCCTGAAAATAAGACCTAGCGCATCTTTGGGAGCAAAAATTTAATATAAGACACTGTCTTATTTTCGGGGAAACGGTAGTTGTAGCTCATTGTCATTTTAATTTGAATTTCCCTGTTTACATATGATGTGAAACATCTTTTCAAGTGCTTATTTACTATCTGTATATATTATTGGATGAAGTGGCTGTTAAGATCATTGTTCCTTTTTATGAATCAGGTTGTCTGTGTTGTTGTTTTTCTAAGACTTTTTTGTATATTTTGGGTAACTGTCATTTATCAGAAGTGTCTTTTGCAAATATTTTCCCATAGTCTGTGTCTTGTCTGCTAATTCTCTTAGTATTTCCTTTCGCAGATCAGAACTATTTAATTGCAGTGAATTCAAGCTTACCAAATATTTATGTCATGGATTGTACCTTTGGTGTTTTATCTAAAAAGGCATCATTTTAGGCCGAAACTGGTTTGGCTCAGTGGTAGAGTGTCTGTCTGCGTACTGAAAGGCCCGGGGTTCGATTCCGGTCAAGGGCATGTACATTGGTTGCGGGCACATCCCTGGTAGGGGCTGTGCAAGAGGCAGCTGGTTGATATTTCTCTCTCATCAACGTTTCTAGCTCTCTATCTCTCTCCCTTCCTCTCTGTAAAATATCAATAAAATATATTTAAAAAAATAAAAAGGCATAATTTTTCCTATGTCATCTGGATTTCCACCTATGCTAGGAGTTGTATTGGTTGTGTTTACATTTAGGTTTATGGTCTACTTGTGAAGCATCTAGAAGCATTTGAAATTTAATTTCAAATTCCACTTGCTTTATTGAATCTAAATGTGTCTAGATTAATTTTTTTTACATGTAGATGTCCAGCTATTCCAGCATCACTTGTTGAAGAGATCGTCTTTGCTCTTTTGTATTGCCTTTGCTTCTTTGTCAAAGATCAGTTGACTATATTAATGGGGGTCTGTTTCTGGGCCCTCTGTTCTGTTCCATTGATTTATTTGTTTATTATTTCTCAGATACTGCATTGTCTTCATTACTATAGTTTTATAGTAATTCTTTTTTGTGTGTGTGGTCATAGCTGTGTTATTACTTACTTATGTTTTGTTCCGTCCCTCCACATAACCCCAGGAACCCCTAAACTCCCTTCCACAGCTGCCATCCTGTTCTCTTCTATGAGTCTGTCTGTTTTGCGTGTTAATTCATTGTGTTCATTAGATTTCACACATGAGTAAAGTCATATGGTGCTTGTCTTTCTGAGCCTGGCTTACTTCACTGTACTCTCTAGGTCCATCCCTGCTGTCCCAAAGGGTAGGATTTCCTTCTTTTTATAGCCAAGTGGTGTCCCATGTGCAAATGTACCACTGATTTTTTAGGTACTCATCTACTGATGGACACTTGGGCTGTTTCCAAATCTTGACTATTGTACATGATGCTGCAATGAACATAAGGGAGACTATATTATTTCTTAAAATTCGTGTTTCAGCTTTCTTCAGGTAAATTCCCAGAAATGGAATTGCTGGGCCATAAGGCAGTTCCATTTTTAATTGTAGAAAACAGTGTGGAGTTTTACAGTAATTCTTAACGTTAGGTAGCATCAGTCCTCCAACTTGTATTTCTCCTTTAATATTGTATTGGCTCTTCTGAGTCTTTTGCTTCTCTGTATAAACCTTAGAATAAGTTTTTTAATATCTATAAAATAACTTGTAGGAATTTTGTCTGCGGTTACATTGTATCTTTAGATCAAGTTAGAGAAAACTGTCATCTTGACAATATTGAATCTTCCTATCCATGGTTATTGGCTATCTCTCCATTTACTTAGTTATTATTTGACTTGATTCATCAAAATTTTGTAGTTTCCTTTAAATAGATATACATATTTTGTTTGTTGCATACCTAAGTATTTCATTTTTGGGGTGCTAATATATGTTATTGTGTTTTTAATTTCAAATTCCACTTGTTCATTGTTGTTATATAGGAAAGCAATTGACTTCTGGATACTTACTTTGTACCCTATAACTTTGTTATGATTGCTTATTAGTTACAGGGGTTTCTGCATTTTGTTTTGTTTTTATTTTTAGTTGATTTTTTTTTCTGTTTTCTGCAAAGATGATCATGCCTTCTGAGGACAGGACCATTTTCTGTTTTTCCTGCAACCTATAGAACTTGTACTCACTTTTTATTGTTGTTGTTGCCTTACTGTATTAGCAAGGACTTTTACTTTAATGCTGAAAAGGAGTGGTGAGAGGAAACATCCTAAAGGAAAGCTTTAAGTTTCTCACCATAAAGTAGAATGTTAACTGTAGGGTTTTCTTGTAGATATATGCTTTTTAAAAGACAAATGTAGACTATTGGGTAAGTCAGATAACCATAGAATGAAAATTCAGGTAGTCTCAAGAAAGATGTTTACCTTCATGCTATAAGCCTGTATTTAACACCACATGCAATATTTTGTTAAAATTTTACTGAAATTTAAGCCATTTTATAATCCTCTTTTATACAAATTATAAATTACATAAACTATTCAAGTAAAGATTGTCTTTGAAGGAAAAATATAAGCTAGGAAATGCTCTTACAATTGTAAGTCAGTATAGCTTGTGGTTCATTGATTGACAAAAATTGAAAGAGAGAGAAAGAGAGAGAGAGAGAGAGAGAGAGAGAGAGAGAGAGGAGAAATTTAATATTTTAAACAAATACCCTATCATCTTGAAATTTGAAATGTATAAATATTTATAACTTAATTTAAATTTTGATTAATAAAAGCAGAATGCCAAAGTGTCCTAAAACATTTTTCATACCTAGAAAATATGACACCACTAATATCATTTAGGGATTCCACTGAATTAGCACATCCTGCACTGTATAGATTCCTTCCTTAATATAAATCATGCTATTATGTATTCTTTGTCCACGGGAGAAGTGATTGGGTATGTAATGTATGCTCAGAGTACCATACTGTTCGTCCAACTATGTCACCAGCAACTTTTCTCCCTGAGTCATCACATTCAGAAACTTCCACTTCAAAAATACCCACTCTGAATTGTATTCACTGCCGTCACATCATTTTTAATGTGTTTTTGCTTTTTTATATCACAGAATTATAGGTAATAGGTGGATGAATGTGGAAGAGGACACTTATTTTCACTCAGTTAACAAATGATGACAGTCTGTTGTCTGTTAGGCAGTGACTACGTGCTGATAATGAAAAAGAAATAACTTTGCCCTCATAGAGATTATGTTCTAGCAGAGCAAAACAGATAATGGTCAATAAGCACAATAAATGCACAACTAATAAAGAATGTTAGCAGATGGTAAGTGGTATAAATTATCTTCTTACTGATATTCTCCTTTTTTATTTGCTATTTTACAATTTTCTTTAGTACTTTGTCCATGATTTCTGTTATCTCTTTGAACATATTTAAGACAGTTGATTTAAAGTATTTTACTAATAAGTCCAATATCTGGGAGTCCCTAAGTGACAGGTTTGTTATTATCTTTATGTGTTATAATTTCTTATTTCTTTGCTTTGTGATTTATTGTGAAATAATTGGAAATTTACTTATTATAATGTGGTAACTCTGGAAATTAGATTCTCCTCCCTCCCCAGAGTTTGATACTCTTGATTATTGAAGACTATAAGATTGGTTGTTTGTTTTGTGAATTATCCAAACTTGAAAAAACCTCCTTGTTATGTGTAGTTACTGGAGTGCCTACTCAGTTGACTTGTATTCAGCTAGTGTTTCACAGAGATTTCCTTGAACACTAGGAGTAAAAACAAAACAAATATATTTATCTATCATGATAAATTAGCTCATTAGTGCTGCCATAAACTGGGTGGCTTAAACAATAGAAGTGTATTGTTTCACAGTTCTGGAGACTAGTGTCCAAGGTGTTGCCAGGGTTATTCCTTCTGAGGGTTATGATAAGAAAATCTGACCCATCCCTATATACCTTCTGATGATTTTCTGAAAATCTTTCCTATTTCTTGGCTTGCCTTTATTGTTGCACGATGTTCTCCCTCTGTGTTCTTCCTGTCTGTCTCTCTGTCCCAATTTTCCCTTTTTACAAGGACACCAGTCATGTTGGATTAGGGTCCATTCTAAAGACCTCATTTTTACTAATTATATCTGTAACTAGAGGTCTGGTGCACGAATTCATGCATGGGTGGGGTCCAGCCAGCCAGCCCTGATCAGGGCCGATCAGGCTGGGGGGAGGGGACACAGGAGGTAGGCCAGATGGCCCTGTCCTTGATCAGGGTGGGGGGTGGGGGGGTCAGGGTTGGTGCCAGCTGGGGGAAGAGGCCAAGGGCTGTTGGATAGCTGACCCTACCCCCTGCTCAAACTCCCAGTTGAGAAGACAATTTGCATATTAGCCTTTTATTATATAGGATGTCTCTATTTCCAAATAAGGTAGCATTTGAGGTACTGGGCTTTAGGACCTCAACATATACATTTTGATGGGGACTCATTTCAACACATACCTATCAATCTTTGTGGTTTGACTCTGTTCTGGGATATTCCTTCAATCTTAGACTGTTTACTGTTCATTTTCTGTTTGGGCTGAGACTAGAGATTAGCCAAAGATGAGAGCTTACAGTCTTCTACAGTCTTTTCAGAGCATCTATCTGCCCTGGTTCTACTTGTGGTTTTCTACACTCCCCAGTTAATCTGGGAACTTATGAATGCCTAATTTTTGTAATAAACTCTCTTTTCACATTCTCCTCCCAGGCTTTAGACTGCCTGTTGTATTTTTCAATGATAATATTTCAAAGTGAATGTGTATTTTTCGTTATCTTTTCATATTTATGAACAATTCTTACTTTTCCCCCCCATCCTGAATGAATTATAATTTAAGCAAACAAATAAAAAAACAGGGACAATTGTTTTGTTTTAATCCTTCAGTAACCCCAAAAAGATTCAAAAAGAGAAACATAATACTTTTCTAATAATGTCTGCTTGGCTGGGTCCCCAGGATCAAGAATCATCTCACTCGAGGAATGAGGCTGACATCCTCAGACCTTCAAGATTGCCATGGAAAAAATGATCAGTCCTCAGCCACTTTTTGATTCTTTCTAGCACATTAGCTATTTATTGACTTACCAGAGGGAAAAGGAAGCATCTTGTATCTGTTTTCATCATTAGAGAATGTTGACTTGGTCCCGAGCCTGGATGAAAGGAGTTAAATCAAGACCAAGATTAAGGTTTCCCTTATTTGCTAGCGCTGGGTCATCCCAGGAGCGCACAAACACAGCCGAGGGCCATGAAGAGCTGCATCTAGAAGAGTTAAAAAGTGCTGTTCTGGATTTGGCATATAGTAAACAATAAGATAGAGCACTTGAAACCATTAAATGCAGGGCTGACTATGAAAGCAAGGCAGTATCGAGAATTTAAAGGACCATTAAGTTAGCCAAATGGATGGCTGGAAGAAAGATCACTTATACAAATTGGGAGGTTGAAAGGGCCTCTTTAATGTGCTTTAACAAAATTGGATGCTTGATAATCTTTTCATATTTAGATAAGAGGGAGAAAAGCCCTCAAATTCAAAGATGGGTTTTTTTTTCCGGGCTCAGTATGTTCATGATATTAGATGTGTGCTATTAGTTTAATTGGGGTTTTAGTTAAAATGACCTTCTTCTAACTTTAAGTATAAACATTTTTTTCCTTAGTCAATTGCAAATGAAGGTTGTTTTGCACATAGTTCCCTAACAACTAAGTCTACTGTGCTATTTGTAATTTGACTTAGAAAATTACTTTCCTAACCTCTTAACGCTCTATCCTCCTTAATATCGCTAAGGGGGCCCACTTCTTTTTCTTACAATTCACAATTCGGGCAAAAATAGTAGTTAGTTTTTTTGGATTTTAGCAAGTATTGCCACAAGTTCCTACCTGTTATTTAACCTATCTTCAACAAACTTGAGTTGAGTACAGCCCAAAAATTCTGATAGGTTCTAGGGGACAAGAGGTAAGATACTTTCCTTATATTAAAGGAATACATTGTGTAGTTAAGGAATCAGATGCAAAATATCAGAGCTTCATAATATCAGGATGAATTGTGATAAGAGAGATAGGTTCAAGGGCTTACAAAAACATCAATAGACAGAGGGCATTCAGTGATAAAAACAGGTGCCATGGGAGTTAATCCCTTAAAGCACAAGTAGCAAGTGACTACTCAATAAGAGGTGGAGGGGCTCCATTTAGTAAGACGGCATTTACAAAGGGCAAAGAGAATGTCAGCGTGTTAGAATATAGAGAGTATAAAGGAGTTTGAATGAGTGGTGGAGAGACTGGCAAGAACCAAATAAAAACCAGCCCTCTGGGACTGGCCAGCATGGCTCAGTGGTTGAGTGTTGACCTATGAACCAGGAGGTCCTGGTTTGATTCCAGTCAGGGCACATGCCCACGTTGCAGGCTCGATTCCCAGTGTGAGGCATGCAAGAGGCAGCTAATCGATGATTCTCTCTCATCATTGATATTTCTATCTTTCTCTCCCTCTCCCTTTCCCTCTGAAATCAATATATATATATATATATATATATATATATATATATATATATATATCCACAGCCCCCTGGACTGCTTTCCTGAGAATCTATAGCAAAAAGGACCAATCTTTATATTTGGTATATCAGTTCAGCATTTGATATAAATGTAAAGCTGAGACTGATCTTTCTTAGATATTTTATGGACACCAGGATTTATCCCAAGAGAGCCAGGTCTTTCTTAGCTATCTGATGGACACCAGAATTTAGCCTATGCTGGAGCAATGGAATCTAGGACTGACTTGCTATTTTAAAGTATTCAGGTTCTGCCTGCCTGAAGCTTACTAGTACATTTTACACAAGTGCCAAGATTCCTTAACATGTCATGGCTAAGGAAATCACTGACCTACAGTACACCATTCTTGTTTTATCACTGTTCTTCTGGTGCATTTCCTGATTGAAAATAAATCAATTTACTGATTTATTTTTATATACGATTGCCATGTTATTTAAAATGTAGATCTTAAATGCACCACTCAGTAACTGAGTAACCACCACACAAATCAAGACAATATTTTCATCCTACCAGATAAATTCTTAGTTCCATTTTTTTGTCATTAATCTTCCCATCCTCAAAGAGATTAATCTTCCCTTTCACTGCATATAAATAGATGATTATTTATCTCATAGTAGATAAATTTTGCTTGTTTTAACTTTATAGAATTATATATGTATCCATGGAATCATACTGTGTATGTATGTGGGTGTGTATGTGTGTATATCTGATTTCTTGACTCATGTTTGGGGATTTGATCATCCCTGCTGCATATAACAGTAATTTTTCTCTTTTTATTGCTATGTGACATTACATTGTACAAATACAACACAATGTGTTCATCCATCGATGCAACATAAACTTTTATTTTACAGGGTTGTGCCAGTGTAATTTTTGATACTTCCAATTTCAAACTCAAAGAGTGTATTAAGACACAAATATCCCTGTTACCTTTTGTAACTTTTTGAAGAATATATCTTACTGAGTAAATTCATGTGCTTGCACATTTTTCCAGCTAATGTACCATTTTAGTAAAGCATCCTATAGTTGTTTCCCATTGTCTTATGTCTTACTGTGACTGAGCCCCCTTGCTGAGCTTTCCAGGTAGTCGTAGAGTCGCAGCGAAAAACAATATGTGTGAGTGGAAGGGGAAGTCAGGGAATGCAGAGAGCTATGGCTGTATCATGCAGGCATAAGGTTCTGAGATTAATGATGATACTAAAATGTATTAAATTTGGATAAGATTTTTATTTGTATTCCTATCTGCAAACTCAATTGCCTCATGACCTGTGTGTATACATAGCAGTGTGTGTTAAGTAGGGAGTTCAATTATTCAGTAAATTTGATGAATACAGAAACCAACCTCTGACCATTCCCAAAAAAGCAATTAATCACATAGTTTCCTTCCTTAGGAAACATAATATTCCAGCTACTTATGATCTCTCTGCTATTTCTTTTTCTAGCTTTACACAACAAATCAGAGTGGAACAAAATTTCTCTTTTCCTGTTTTAGTACACAGTTTAACAGTCTTGGTTCCTGGCAGTTTTTTTTTTTTTTTTTTTTAAATCAAATACCAGCTTTCCAAAAGCCAATCACTTTGACACTGGCATTTGGAGCACTAATTTATTCTAACCTCAGGGAATTGGCTTTTTTTGGTAATAAATTGAGCATTACATTTTTCTCTGATGTTTTTAAAAAGCTTATGGAATTTCTTATATATAAGCCAAGTGAGGCACAGCATATTGGCACTTATCCAGTACTTTTGGGTACCATGGGCTTCTGAAAAATGTCCTTGTCATGAATTGATTGTTTCAACTATCAACATCATTAATTCAGATCTTGGTGTCTTAGGCTATGGTTAGGTTTTATCTGGCTTCCATATGTCAATGTCAGTGTGACGGGCCTCTAGAAAAATAGTGTTTGATTTCAAGAAAAAACCAAGAATATTAAAAGTATAGTCATCAGTGAAATCAAAGCAGGATCCCCTTGAATTAACTGGGTAAATTTTTTTTTTTTAATTTGTATATAGAAGTGTGTTTTGTTGTTGTTGTTGTTGTTGTTGTTGTTGTTGTTGTTGTTTTTCCTTTTTCTTCCTGGATAGGATGAGCAGATATGGAACTATTATCATAATAATGAAGATGATAATGATGATGATGATGATAGGAAGAACTTTAGTAATGAACTTCTGTTAAACACTTGTGATATGCCAGGTACTATGAAATACAACCTTGAAAATAAGAACTCATTTTATGTGCATGTTATACATGAAAAAAAATGGATGTTTGGATTAAAGAACTTGCCTAAAGTTGCATAAGATAATATCTGCTGAAACTGTGATTTTACCACAAAAGCTATCTGATTCCTAACATTTTTCCCTTAATTGCTATTTTATATTCTCTGTAGTGAAGCAAGGACTTACCAGTTGGTGTGTAAAATTGATCATTTTTTTTTAAATGGGAAAGTATTGAAAGGGTCATTTGGAGGTAGAATGTGCCCATTTTAATGGCGTCAGTGTTTTAGAAAGAGTTCCTTAGAATCCCTTAGAATCGGAGCCTAAGTCAGGGGTTCTGATACTTATGTTTCATGGAGAGAATTCACACAGGGGGAAGGGAGTAAGGAATGAGGAAAGCCAGATGGAAAGAGAGGGGCACTAAGTAAGGACATGACTGCCTCTACAGATGACTGCCTCTACAGCACAGCTTCAGTCTGATTCCACGGATCAGACTCCACTACATGGCAAGAAGTGTGAGCATTTGTATTTCCGGGTCAGTTGTTTATTAGTTGCAGGCAGCCCCTAAGGGTGGGGTATAAATAACTTCAGGGTCAGCTCCTATTTAGCCAAAGCAGAAGGGAGTAAGCTGTGAATCATTAGCTGCTTATCATGTGTCTTACTCCATCTGGGCTGCTGTAACAAAGTATCACAGATTGGGTGTCTTATAAAAAAACAGAAATTTAACTCTTATAGTTTTAGAGGCTGGGAAATTCAAGATCAAGGAGCTGGACGATTTGGTGTCTGGTGAGAACTTGCTTCCTGGTTTATGGCTATTTTCTCATGGTGCCCTTACCTGAAGAAAAGGGAGAGGAAGCTGCATGGGGTCTCTATTGCAAAGGCACTAAGCCTATTCATAAGGGCTCTGCCCTGATGATCTGATCACCTCTCAAAGATCCCATCTCCATTGGGGGTTCTGATTTACATAAGAAATTTGGGGTGAGGGTGGAGGGACACAGATATTCAGTTTGTAGCACCAGGCACCCATTGTGACTCATCTTTAGAAGTAAGATGGGTCAAGGTGCAAACTACTATCTTACTTTGACAAGTTAGTGTTGACGGGGCCCAAACTACTAATCCCCCGAACACTGTACTGACATGGCAGGATCCTATATCTTTGTAATATATATTTCCCACCATCTGGTGCACATCTGTCTTATTAAGCCATCTGGAGAACCAATATTTCAATATGTCTGATGAATATGGTATCATTAGTCTAGCGACTCTATTTTACTTTGTACAGAATATCCAGTGTTGAAATATTCAGGGTGAGGAAAATGTAGGTTTACAGTTGTGAGTATGAGAAACAGAAAGTTTACTCTTATATTATTATTTGTTGACTAGAGGCCTAGTGCACGAAATTCGTTCACGAGGTGAGGGGTTGTCCTTCAGCCCAACTTGCACCCTCTCTAATCTGGGACCTCTGGAGGGATATTCAACTGCCCAGCAGAATCGGGTCTAAACGGGCAGTCAGACATCCCTCTCACAATCCAGGACTGCTGGCTCCCAACTGCTTGCCTGCCTGCCTTCCTGATTGCCCCTAACCACTTCTTCCTGCCAGCCTGATCACCCCCTAACCACTCTCATGCCAGCCTGATTGATGTCTAACTGCTCCCCTGCCAGCTGTTTGCCCCCAACTTTCCTCGTCTGTTGGCCTGGTCACCCCTAACTGTCCTCCCCTACAGGGTTGATTGCCTCCAACTGCCCTCCCTTAAAGGCCTGGTCCCTCCCAACTGCCCTTCCCTGCAGGCCATCTTGTGGTGGCCATCTTGTGTCCACATGGGGGCAGGATCTTTGACCACATGGAGGCAGCCATCTTGTGTGTTAGAGTGATGGTCAATCTGCATATTACTCTTTTATTAGATAGGATAGGGGCCTGGTTCATAGGTGGGGGTTATTTCAAGTAGTGTTGAAATAACCTCTCTAATCAAATGAGATTTATTTCAGAACAGTATCTCTACAAAAATCTCTACATATCATGTCATTGAAACATTTGTAGTATTAAAAAATAATGTGGATGCTTTTATTCTTTCAGATGATGTAAACAATTACATATGTGGGTTTCTGGGCTTTCTCCCAACTTAATTATTTTATAATGTGTTTTCTTGCTTCTCTCTTTCTCCCTCCCTCCCTCCCTCCCTCCCTCCTTCCCTCCCTCTCCTTCTCCCTCTCCCTCTCCCTTTCTCTTTTTCTCTCTCTCCCCATTTCTACTGCAGTGGATAAATTTTTGTCTAAATCAGTTCATGAGTAAGAAACAACATAGAAACCATGCTTGAGTATGTGTTCTATCCTAATGAGCCATGTATTAAAGGAACCTCTATATTAAAATGAAATCTGATCAGGAACTGAATCCTCAGTCCATTGGTGCATTGGCTGAATGCAATATTATATTTTAATATGCATGTAGTTCATTCATGTAAATTGCTGAGGACCGTATCTAGCACACAGTAGCCAATCAAATGGTATTTTTATTGTTGTAGTTACCACCACCACCATGGTTATTACTACACCGTTTTGTCTCTGCAACCACATATTTACACTCCCATCCATTCAAACCCCCTCTGAATCATCCTTCATGTCTCTGCATCTCTCTGAATATCCTTCCTTTGTCTTTCTTGTCTCTGTTTCTCTGGCTGATTGTGTAGCATGCATCCTTCCACACATACATGACACATAGTATTTGAAATACTTAAAATTGTGAAATATTTGCCATTTCAATATTGTAAAATCTTTGTATTTTCTTTTCTTTTCTTTCTTTCTTTCTTTCTTTCTTTCTTTCTTTCTTTCTTTCTTTCTTTCTTTCATTGCTTTTGGCAAGGGGAAATATTTTTCTTTCCTTTCTATAGCTTGCATGACATTTGATTTGGGACATGGAAGTCACTGGGAAGAGAGGTGTCAGATTTTTGCCTCCTTCTCATTAGAGGCCAAAAGAGCCCTGCATGATTTGACCTGCCTCGTCTCTGGCCCAACATGTGAAACTCTCTCTGGATTACTGAGCTCCAGGTGCGCTGGTTTTCTATGTAGGTTGCAAACTTCTTTCTGGTTCCAAGATAGCAAGTCTTCATATTTACACATTTGCTTCTGATACCATTGACTCACAGTGCTTTCTTTGACTTCAGTATTTATCCCAACTTTTTCCCACCCCCACCCTGCTATTTCTCAAAGGGACCTACATTTTTCTTCACAATTATTATAGTTGCACTTAAATACTTATTTGTATAAGTATTAGTTGAATGTCCATGTCCCTAGAATTTAAGCTTCATGAGAACACGTACTGTATCTCTTGTTCATGTCTAGTGTGGTATCCAGCACATATAGGTCCTTAAAAACTTTTAAAGAGATTAATTGATTAATTAATTAGAATATTGTTCTGTACCATTCAATATCTTTTAGACTTAAAAAATAATCCTGAAAATGCCTGTGAATACAATTATTAACAGCTCAAATTATATTAAATAAGAATAAATTCATTGAAGAAAAAATTCTTATATTGAATATTTTAAAAACGGGCCCAGAATTAATATCCATGAATTTCTTCCTTTATTGCCATAGCTCAGGTTTATATTTCCTGTTACCCTGATATGTAGCCCATACTGACATTAAACTCACATCTAATTCCGTAATACTTTGTGTTGAGCTGGACATGATTCTAAATAGTATAGGAGAACATTAGAAGTCCTATAAGAGCCCTAGCTGATTTGGCTCAGTAGATAGAGTGTTGGCCTGTGGACCAAAGGGTCCCGGGTGGGTTTGATTCCAGTCAAGGGTACATGCCCAGGCTTGCGGGCTCAATCCCCAGTGGGAGGCATGTGGGAAGCAGCTAATCCATGATTCTCTCTCATCATTGGTGTTTCTGTCTCTCTTTTCCTCTCCCTTCCTCTCTTATATCAATAAAAATATATTAATTTTTTTTAAAAGAAATCCTATAAGAGACCTATGAAAAGAAAAAAATGTCATTTTATAGTTGGAGAAAATAATGCTTTGAGAGGCTGTGATTCTGATTGGGGCTATTAGCTAATAAGGGATAAAGATAAGATTTGAACTCAGGGTTCTCCAATGCTGAAACCTTCCAATGCAGAGCTACCTACTAAAATGCAGTGGTCATGGCTTACCTAAACTCTAGGTTTAATCAAGATTGTCTATGAAAAGACTTATATTATACATGATTTGTCTTACCAAAGATAACAAATTAGGAAAGAATGTTAACTGTCATGATTTTTATGTCCTGTGCTAGTTGATAAAAATGTTATTGGCACAGTGCATACCCAGATCATGTGGCCTAGTGCAGAAGTCTCTAAGAGCTGATGTGATAGAAACTATTGATTTGCATGCTTCCATACCTTTTCCAAACCCTACTGCTAGGGCACTTCTCAGTATTTCAGTTTGCCTGCTGCTTAGAGGAGACAGGGTTTGGGTCCATGGGATATGAACAACAATACAGCCCTTTGCACTTGACCCATCACCATGCCTCACATGCAGACGTGATGTCTGAAGCTGCCATCTTTCACCAGGGAGTCAATACGCCAACATGGTAATGACAGTAGAGTGGAAACTTAATATAAGCCTGGACCTCTGATGACAGAATACTTGTTAGAAAATAAAAATACACTTTGTCTATTTATGGTCCTGTTAGTCATTAATTCTATTACTGATAGATACATGCATGCCTCTCTGGCATGAATTTTGGTAGATATAGAAAGTTATGTAGTAAATCCTTCTCAGGTCATGTTTATGATTTATTCATATGGTTCCTAGAACTGAGTTTTATGGTAGAAACACCAGGACATGGGGATGAGAGTGTGTGATGTCTGTCATGATGTTTTAGTATGTCTACCTTGCATTATACCGGGCCTGTTAGTCTCTTTGCAGATGCTCTTCCTTCGGAACATAAATTAAAGTTCTCTTGGAGTAGCTTTGATAAAGAACCTAAATAAAACCAGATCCCAGACCGCCTTATATTTATAACCTGTATTAAGGATGTTAGTTCAGTGACATTAGTATTAATCATAACCTGCCTTCTGCCACAAAAGACATCATCAAAGTCCCCAACCAAGGCCACAAGTCACTAGAGGAACATTCTGATGACAAATTCTCTCCTAGACTTTGTTATTTTGCTACCACTTCTAGTAGGAGAGAAACAGGCTCCCAAGGTGCTCATTCTAAGTGGAACAGAGAGACTGAAAAACTGCTCCATCCATCATTCAACAATCAGGTCTCCTCACCCATGCCTCACCATAAGTGTCTTTACCTGCCACCCGCTCACATTGGACCTCAGAGAAGCTACTTGACCCACAATGGGCACGACTGCATGGCCAGAATGTAGAAGTGGCAGCCTCATTCTTTATTTCTGACTAGGTGTGTGCAGCCAAACTACCAATTGCCTACCTTATCCTTGCCCTGCTCTGAGGAACTGACACAGGACTTTCAGATTAAACCCAGGTGAATCAATTAGACCATAGTTTCTGGAAGACTGATATGTATACCATCAATGAAGTGATTTTAGGTGTACATAAGTGAGCATTTACATTTTTTAATAATCATGTATTTTATTATAGTTTAAAATATAATATATCACATCTTATTGATTGGACATTCATGGTTACTCAGTAGTGCTTTATATGTATTTATGTATGTATGTGTATGCTTATTTTTCTTTTAACGCATGTATATGTGTGTATGTATATTTGCATGTACACAAACATGTACTGATATTTCCCTCTATCACATGCTTATTTAAGTAAAAAGGTTTTTTTTTTAAAGAAATATAGTAATTATTCAGTGGTAGATGGTACATGGATTTGGCAAAAATGTTAAAGGTAGGACATGAATGACTAGTGTTTGAGAAACACTGCATAGTTCAATGACTCAACTCCCAGAATGCCACTGGGAGGAAGAAATGTGACAATCACAAAGGTTGAACATGGAGTATCCAGTTCATATAGAAGGACTCCTTCCTAAATGAACTCAGCAGTTCTCATATGTTGCACTTCACAACGGGTTTGTCAAATACTCATTAAATTACTGCTATTTGAAAAGCATTATCTTAGTCCTATTGGAAACACAGAAATGGTGAATGTACACTTGATGTTTGCAAGGATTCTATAAGGACCTCAGGAAGAGCCTCATAAGATACACTCCAATGACTTTTGTCCCACTTGAAAGAAGACCCAAGTTTCTGTGCTCCTTTACAAGAACCACGAACTGCCCTCCATCCTCACCCGCGCGCCTCCTGCAATGTGCCCCTTGGTACATCCTGGGTTCCTTTCCTTTCACCCAGCACTCCATGTTTGGTCCCACTTTAGGACCTGGAGACAAGATATGCTTCTTCCACCTGGAATAGCCTTTCCCTGTTCCCATAGGGCAGATTTCTCCCAGTCATTCAGCTCTTACCTACACTGTCACGTCTGCAGAGAAAGCTTTCCTTGTATGCCCATCCAAAGAACCCCCTTCTGCCCCGAGTTGATTTTCTTCATAACACTTACCACTATTAGATAGCTACTTTATATATTCACTTGCTTATTATCTATCTCCTCTAGTAGAACTACATTTTACAAGATCAGGGACCATGCCTCCCTTAGTTAATACTATCTTCCATCTGAACTAAATTTAAAAATATATGGTCTGGTACTCAACACATATTTTTAAATCAATGAATACAAAGGTGACATGATGTTTCATGCCCAAACTACAAACATATTATGTATTAGAGTAAACATGTTTGATGAGGGCACCGAAAAGAATTTGCTGGTATAGGAGGAATTTTCCTGAGTTTTGACAGGTAGAGTTAGAAGAATGGGGCGTTTTCTTGAAGAATCATATGATCTCTTCTGGGTGAAAGGATGAGATAAACTTGGGGAGGTTCCGAAAATGCAGCAGGAGCGGGGACCCCAGTGGACACACCGCCATTGAAGTCAGTGTGTTAACATTACACAGACAGAATGGTTTGTTTTCTGACTGCAGACATCTAAGCCATCTCTGTGAGACAGCAGCATGGACTGTATGCACAGTAGGGAGTCCCAGAAACCCTGCAGTTTGAGTTGTGGAGGTATCCACCCCATATTCCACATCCGGGGGCTTTTGCTGTGTCACAGAACAAGGCTCCTTACACCTGTCTTGTGCCTCATTATTGTTTTATGGCGTAAAAGGAGTCTCTTATCTCCCTGAGCCTCAGTTTCCCCATATATTAAAAAAGCACAGAGGCAGCTCTCTAAGAGCTCCATGAGCTCTGGCACTCAAGAAATAGGGAAGGAATCAAGGAATTAATTTTGGGAATATTTTGTCAAAAATGTTGCAGTGCAACATTGACAAGGAGTCCAACCCAAAGCAATCCCACTGGGTGTGTTTGGAAAGGGATGTGAAATGGTGAATCACATTAAGAGATGATGGTAACTCATATTAGGGTGGTAGTGGAGGTAATGGTGAAGAGAGGTCAGATTAGATATATTTTGAAGGTCTATCCAGAAGGGATTTTCCTTCCATCTAAAGTGGACTTCAAATCCTTGTGACACTAAGAAAAGTATCAGTGACACTATGATACGATGAAAGTCCAACCCAGTGTCCCATGAGCTACTGTTAGTGCTGCTCTGTCTGTAGCTTACAGAACTTCTGCTCATTCTATAATGCGATCCTCCCAACAATTTTGTGTGGGGGGAAGGAGAAGGGGCAGATTTATAGTTCATCTAATTTATAGGGAAAGAAATAGAACTAAGATCACATGGGGTTAATAGTGAGGGTCAGACTTGTATTGTAGACTCCTGTTTCCCTATAGTCTCTTGGGACAGAAGGAATTAAACTATGATCGAAAGCAATCCATCTTGAGCCTGGCAATAAACTACTTTCACTGTACCAAATAATGTTTTCAAGTAGCATAAGTAGGTTTTGAAATCACAGCTTTATGTCTTTGCCTAATTCCACTCTAGGTTGTGTATAAATCTATAACAGAATCAATAACAACAAAGTCTTGAAAGATGTTTTCCTTCAAGTAAGAACACATTTCCCTCACGTGAATCTTCAAGTGTGGTAAGCAGCTATGATTGGTACTTAGCTATTCCAAAAAGCATCTCAGGGCTAGATAGAGAACATTTGCCTTTTGAATTTCACTGTCATGGATGCTTTATGTGCATTCTGGGGGAACACTGATCCATGGGTCTTAAAACTAGCAAATCTCTTTATTTGAAATATGATTGCAAAAATAATGGTTGGTCATTATCCCCTGAACAAACCTATAAAATGGGGTATTAAAATCAGCAATTTTGTTGATTTCATCATTGTAAAAATAAAGTCTGGCCTAAATCTCCAGGCCAGGAAAAAGAAAACACACAAAACTTTTAAATGACATCATCATCTGATAATATTATCTTTTCACATTTGTTTCAGAAAAAATAAATCTAACTTTATAAAATAGCATTTAAAAAATAAAAAAAATCCCCAAACCACAGAAAAATGGACTTGCCAATAATTTTCTAGTCCAAATTGGATCATAAGAGGTCTAGCTCATGCATGGACTATGAATGGATATGGTTTAAATATTTGGAATCTCTCTGCAGACAAGTTCTGAGAAAGCGATTCCCTCTTTTATGAATTGCTGAATAACAGTGAAAACTCAGAGACCACTTGCATAGCAGATGGACCTTTAATAGTCTGCAAAGCAGTCAAAAGGGAAAAAAAAAAGATCAAGACAGTTGATAGGTGCCAACTCTTATGCTCCATTTCTAGCTTGCCACCTCTCTGCTTTCTCACGCAGGCCCAAGTCATAGGGGGAATGCATCTTTTCAGTAAGTACAGAGTGTAATTAGCCAGAGCCTTCCTCTCCAGCTGAAATGGGCATTTCATGTAAACACTGTGTCTTAGATTCCCTGGTCTCTGACAGAATCTAAGATTAACACCTCCTGTTGGGTTAGGAGAATGTTGGTTTCCATCCCCTGCGCTCCAGCCCCCTGGGGGCGTTAGTGTCAGTGGAATCAGTGAAGTAGACAGTGCCTAAAGCTGAACATGCCTGGTGTGCAGGGTCCATATTTTAAAGGAAGTGACTGAAAAGGCAAATGGGCTACCTCAGAGCAAGGAGCAAAGTCAGTCAGACTTTAGTAAGGGTGGGAGGGGAAAAGTGAAGAGTTTGCTGAGTGCTCTGTGGGTGTTCAAAGAAACTAGAGTAGGGCTGTTTTTGTTGTTGTTTTTGTTTCTAAATAACTGGGCAGTGATTGCTCAGCTCAAAGAGCACATTCTACCAAGTATAAAGTGACTCCAGGGGCTGCTGAGAGTTGTGCCCATTTGGACAGAAGAGGTGGGGAATATATCCAGAGAATGGCTACAGTTTTTGGCCCTAAAGTTCATTATCCAAAAGTCTGGATCCTTAGGAAGCCCAGAAGTAACTTTCTTAAAGATAATTTTCAATATTCAGGGATGAGCTAGTGTGATTATATTTCTTCTAATATAAGCATTCAAGCACCTTACCTTCTATTAAAAAGCAAGCTCCTCTGAGCAAAACTGGTGTCATAATCTTTGGGAGCCTTCCAGAGTCCAGAGTCAGGACCTCCATGAGGGTTTACATTTTCTATAAACATCTAGCATTGTGCTTTTATATTTCTTCCTGGTTAGAAGGAGGGCATCCCCAGAAGTGAGGGCCCTTGCCTTAAAACATAGTATGTCAGCTTTGGGTTCATCATGATGAGCAAGAGATTGTAGTAGCTGCCAATTAGTTATTGACCCAGAGAGCCTGAGTCAAGTCCAAGGTCTGTCAGAGGAGACAACCCCAGTGGTCCCTGCAAGGGGCTCAGGCAGCTCAGGAAGGAGCTGTGTGTCTGCACAAAGCCCGGGCGGTGGGGAGGACCCACCTTTACTGCTTCCCCGTGTAGACCTGGCATCGCAGAGGCAGCCTGCAGCTCCCACAGCTCCCTGCAGCAAAGAAGCACAAACACAGCCTAATGCCGGCAATGAAGGAAGATCACACAAATGATGCTTCTCTTTGTTCTCGGCATTGTTAGTGCTGGAACAACTTTTGACCTGAGAAAAAGAGCTTTAGAGAAGAACCATTTATTAAAAAGATATACAGTGTCCCTGAAAGCCCAAGGCCATAGTCAACTGATACTATAGAAAAGAAAATTTCTGCAGATTTGAGAGCACTTCTAGAGATTACATTAGGGGTAAAAATGCAATGAATCTAACGTTATGCAACAATAGGAGAATTCCATTTAAGGAGACTGTGGTCTGTGCAGGGGTTATAGAGATAAATAAAAAGTAATGGTAAAATTCAGGTCATGTCTTCCTTGTTTAACAAACATTTATTCATCACTTGCTGTGACTTAGGCCATGTAAAGGCTCATAAAATATTGTCTCCCTTATAAAGCTTACAATCTAGCAGTAAGAGCTAAACTTCAGTAAGCAGTGTACTCGGCATATTGATTAGATCAGCCAAACTACCTTAGCCAAAAGTTTTTGTATTTTTGAATCCAATCCATTCAAAGAACACTTGGTAGGACACAAAAGTTGTGTCTGCCCCCACAGTGAACTCATTGTCCAAGATTGAGGGCTAATATTTATTGTCTATTATGTATTTTACATGTGTTTAATATTTTCCTAAACTTTTTGGTTAGGATCTCACGTTGAAGGAACTAAGAAGATTTATAACTGGCTCAAGCTTGCATCACAAGTTAGAAGAGCTGAGATTTGAACTCAGGCTGTCTGAGTTGAGAACCAATACTATGAACCATTAATCTATTACTCCTGTCATTGAGGAGCCAAGGCTATGCATATACAATGTAAATTTAAAATTATAGATCATATGGACAGGAGAACCATTTAGGAATGGTAGACAGTACTAGGCACTGGGAGTTCCCAAATATAAATACATGTGAGTATGAGATATAAGAGAAGCACATTCTTTTATGTATCCCATTGTCTGGAATTCATAGCCCCCAAATCTACTCCTTGCAGAGTATATACCCTGCCTCCTTGAGTGGCACTGGAATCAATTATTTGCTGTAAGTGACACCATGATGACTGAGGGACCTAAAGAAGACATTTATCCTGACACCTTTGCATGATGATTTTCAAAACAATCCACAGGGTAGGGCAAAAGTAGATTTACAGTTGTTCAGATGGGAATAGTATAATAATCCTATTAATAAAGAGGTAATATGCAAAGTGACCCTCATGCCCTCACACAAGATGGCTGCTGTCCCCATGTGGTTAAAGATGGCTGCCACAAGATGGCCCACAGGGAAGAGTAGTTGTGGGCAACCAGGCCTGTGGTGGAGGACAGTTAGGGGGGACCAGGCCCCCAAGAGAGGACAGTTGGGGGCAACCAGGCCAGCAATGAAGGACAGGTGGGGGCAACCAGGAATGAAGGGGAGAGGACAGTTAGGGACAACTGGACCAGCAGGGGAGGGTAGTTGTGGGTGACTGGGCTAGCAGGGGAGGGCAGTTAGGAGTTACTGGGCCAGCAGGGGAGGGCAGATGGGGGCAATCAAGCTGGCATGGAAGTGGATAGGGGGTGATCAGGCTGGCAGGCAGATGAGTGGTTGGGAGCCAGCAGTCCCAGATTGTGAGAGAGATGTCCGACTGCTGGTTTAGGCGTAAGGGATTGGGCCTATACTGGCAGTGGGACATCCCCCAAGGGGTCCCAGATTGGAGAGGGTGCAGCCTGGGCTAAGGGACAACCCCTCTGCAGTACACAAAATTTGTGACCGGGTCTCTAGTTAATAAATAATAATCCAAGAATAAACTCTGTTTCCCATACTCGCAACTGGAAGCCTACTTTTCCCTACCCTGTGTAAATTTTATTCGCTCTAACTCCATTGCTTTTCTTTTTATTTTATTTTTTAAATATATTACTTTATTGATTTCAGAGAGGAAGGGAGAAGGAGAGAGAGAGAAACATCAATGATGGGAGATGATGAGAGAGAATCATTGATCAGCTGCCTCCTGCACACCCCTCACTGGGGATCGAGCCCACAACCCAGGCATGTGCCCTTGGCCAGGCTGATGCTCTATCCACTGAGACAAGCTGGCCAGGGCTTCAGTTGCTTTTCTAAAGGGGGGGGGGACCTCAATAGAGGAGACCTGTAAACTTGCCAACAGTTATAAAACATGTGTAGGCTAGAATCGCTATTTCTGAGTGAAAAGCATTCCCCCAGCACACTGCTCATCCATCCTTCAAATCCAGGCCTATGGTTGTTACAATTGGCTCAAGAAAGTTAATGCTCTTTTCTACTTCAATAGTTGACTGAAGGCAGAATCTACACTGCTCAGTCTGTCTTCCCTATCATAGTGATTCTCAGTCTTTATTTTGTCTCAAAATTACCTGTAGAATATTAAGTTAAAGCAGATTTCTTATACCACCCCATAGTGCCCACTAATTCAGTATGTCTGGGCTAAGTCAAAGAATTTCTAACAATTTCCCAAGTGATGCTGGTACCTACCACACTTTGATAACTATTGTTATTTAACCAGTAATATCATGGTTAAGAATATGGGCTCCTGAGACAGATCTCCAGCTAAAATTCCAGTCCCTCTCCCCCCCCCCCCCCACTTATGAGGTGTGTGGCTTTGGATAAGTTATTAAACTCTGGGTGCCTGCAATCCCTCACAAATAAAATAAGGTAATAGCAATGTCACTCATGGGGTTATTGGAAGGGTTAACAGAGTTCAAATAAAAGAGTCTGGAACATAGTAAATTTATTAAAATAGGTTGGCTAATATTTATTCATTGTGGTTATTTTACATGGCAGATACTCAAATGCTCAGTTCATTGGAATTAATATTCAAACTTATGATGATGTTAAGACATGAGCTATATTTAAGCAGCAGGAGACACTAGGATGTCAGAGGTTACAACACTACATCTCTTTTAGGAGGCCATTTTTAATTGAAATATTTATTGACAGACTATTGCTTACCAATTGTTTGGGTTTCTTTTTACTACATTTTTTATTCATCTCAGAGAGGAAAAGAGAGGGGGAGAGAGATAGAAACAACAATGTTATTTACAATAGCTAAGATTTAGAAGCATCCTAAGTACCCATCTAGTATATTCATGCATAAAAAAAAAAAAAAAAACCCTGTTGCATTTACACAATGTAATATTTCTTGGCCGTAAACAAAGAAAGATATCTTTTGCAACAGCATAGATGGACCTGGAAAGTATTATGCTAAATGTCAGCTATTTGGTTAGAGTGTATAACTAGCAACTATGACGGGTGAAGATCAGGGCTACCCATTTTTTATTCCTGTAGCTATTGGGTGAAGTTGAGACCTGTAGGACCTATGGTAAATTGAGACCTGATATAAATTGTATTCATAAAGAGCCTCAAAAAATAAGTCAAGTTAGCCCTGGCCAGTGTGGTTTAGTTGAT
Organism: Vespertilio murinus; assembly: GCA_963924515.1. Lineage (NCBI taxonomy): Eukaryota > Metazoa > Chordata > Mammalia > Chiroptera > Vespertilionidae > Vespertilio > Vespertilio murinus. Next base: position 36,171,304 of record OZ004715.1, on the reverse strand, counting down.
TGAGCATTGTCCCATGTAACAGGAGGTCACTGGTTAGATTTCTGGTTAGTAGGTAGCAGGCTGAATCCCCAGTAGGGGTCATGCAGGAGACAACCACTTAATGTTTCTCTATCTCCCTTTTTCTCTCTCTAAATCAATAAAAAACATACTTTTAAAAAATAAAATAAGTGAATCAATCAAGTTCAATTTGGAAAAACAATGTTATTAAACGTTAAAATGGTGATGCATTAATGTAAAGTGCATGCTCAGCTTTCAAACAGAGTACAGATGGTATACTGATTAGCAATTCATTACAAAGAAGTAATTATAGACTGAATCAAATGGTACTTTTTTCTCCCCCAACTGTGTTGACCACAAATTGCAAAAGCTACAAATTAATAACTAGCCACTAACCTAGACATTTATGTACATGGCATATTAAGTTAGACAACAATGACCACAGCTGAGTGACAGGATGCTTATATTATGGCATTTATCGTCTATTGTCTGCATGCTTAGGTGATTTCTATACTGAAGAAGAACTGATTTCAGATTTTAACAACACATTTCTCTGCCAGTGATCTATACCATATCAACTCATATGTGTTGCAGCATGAACTGTTGCAATTTTAATAACTCACCTCATTTTTCTGAATGATGGATCTTGTGAATTCCAAGGAGCTGTAGGTCTTTATGTTTTCAGTCTGTGTAACAAGCAGATGACATGATTTTCTTATTTAGAACTAAGCCAAAAATTGAAATACTAAGAAAAAAAAACGCACATGCATTTCATTGGAATGGTTTATTTGATTTCTCCAGTGAATCATTTTCTTGTGAGAAAAATCATATTCTCAGGAGAGAGCAATTACTCCCAGGAATGTGTAGATACAACTACAGTAGTATGAAAGAAAAAAAAGAGAGACTGTGTTTTCATTTATTTTTCCTTGAAAGTAGTTAATTATAAAATTCATATTTAATGCAGTCTCCTTACTCTCATTCTATTATTAGGAAAGCAGCCATTGGTAAGTGTGTCACTGAGAAGCTTAGGGCACAGCATCTATTTCCTTTTTAAAAATATCTTTCCCAATTCTTTGTGATTGTATCATCTGAATTGCATCTGTTTTTATCTAATCTGATGCTTTCTAGTTAAATGTGAATTCCAGATGAGCTCTGGTGCCAAGAAAGACCGTAAGTCTAAAACAAGGAATCAAAAACCTGGATGGCAGCCCCCGAACACCTACTTTGGGACTTGGGACTTCAGCTCCGATCAGGCAAGACTCCTGCTATATTGAGACTCTGAAACCAGACAGGCAACATGGCCAGATGGGGTCATGGGAGGAAAACAATGTTAAAAATAAACAGAGCATCCACCAGGGGAAAACATCCTTGAGGAAATGTTAGTGTTTTAAGCTTCCCCAAGTTTTCAGTCAATCCAGGTCACTTAGTCAAATCGACAGAATGTTATCACAGTTCCAACGAAGCCTTCAAGTATGTTCAGTGAGAAGGAAGGCTCTGAGATTTAAATGGCATGCTGTTGCCCCATTCCCACCACAACAGATTTAAAAATATGTCAGGGCTACTTCTTACCATAAGTGTGAGGTCACGTGCCTAGATTTCTGTCACATCTTCCATTTCCTTGTATAGATGGATCTGTGGACCTTACTGTACAGCAATAGAATAATCCAAAAATGGATCTTCCACTTTCTGGAGATATATATATATATATATATATATATATATATATATATATATATATATCTCCAGATCTTCCACTTTCTGAATATATATATATATTCAGAAAGTGGAAGATCCCTTCCTCTCTGAAAACAATATATATATATATTGTTTTCAGAGAGGAAGGGAGAGAAAGAGACAGAAACATGAATGATGAGAGAGAATCATTGATGGGCTGCCTCCTGCCCGCCCTATGCCGGGGATTGGGCTGGCATCCAGGAACGGAACCATGACCTTCTGGTACGTATGTCCACCTTCAACTACTGAGCCATGCTGGCTGGGCTGGGCTCTTCTCGAGTCACCTGCAGCATTTGCAGATATGCCAAAGAAATCTGCTTGGGAATGAGTCGTTTTAACGTGGAAAACATTCTCCCCAGCCCTTATTTAATTTGGAGTAAATCTTCCTATTGTCGTCCAAACCAGACAGTCATGCAACGAGTTCTTCTTTCAAGAAAACAGGCCAATCCCGCACATTCCTGCCGCAGTTGTTTGGAGAGCTGCAGGGTCCAACTCTCTCTGTGCCCATTTTGTTCAAGGGCCTCCACAAATCTACCTTTGACCAAATGTGAACCAAACGTAGAGGAATAAAAACAACATAGCCCTTCTTTGTTTTTTTTATCTTCCCATCATCTCACCATTTCTAACTCTTATTACACTCTTTTTTCAGGCGTCGTAGGTGAGAAATCTTAATCTGAAGCCTATTTACTCCTTTCCTAACACATGTTATTGGTGACAAAGCCCTCAAAGTGATTCTCTGATGTTGTTTCCTGCTTTTACCCTTTCCTCTCCATTTCTCCAGTTTTGGCCTCATCACCAATGATTATTGTGGGTTTGTAATAAAGCTTTGTGCTGAGTACTTTTCATACACAATTGCATTTAATCCTTACCAAGAAAACAAACAAACAAACAAAAACAATAAAACAAACAAAAAAAATGGAAGGCCATTATGACCTCCTAACACATTATTCTTATTTTACAGAAAAGGAAAATGAGGCTCTGACTGTTCTAGTGACTTTGTCTTAATATCACCCTAATAATGAAAGCTGTGTGATTCTGTGGGGTGGAAATAGGCTTCTCCATGGCTATCCAGGATCTGAGTCCTCAGCCCCTAATTTAAATGTCAGGCAATTGGCCTTTAAACAGTGACTTTTATCAGCCTGGTTAATCTCTTGTTTAGGAACTTCTTTTTGTTTAGAAAATTTGAATTAAATTTGCTACTTAACTTGGTATTCTAGGCCATATACTAAGTACTCCATTTCAATTTTGAGATGTAGATCCCCAGTTTTGCTAATGTTAACCCTTTCCTCCAATGAAGTCAGTCCCTTTATTGATATTTCTCAATCACCAGGATCTCCATTTCCACTCTCACCTCTAACGCACTCATTTTTTTTGTGTGCCAGAACTAGTACCTTGTTTATATTCTTTCCTCCACATCAGCTGAAATATCTTCTCTTCTGTATTCCCTCAACTCCCAGTTAAATGCTCATATCATCTTTCAACATCCCTTATTCATTTGGTCTTTCTCTTATTTAGTGTAATGGTAACTGCTCTAGCAATATATAAAGTTGTAAATATAATAGAAGCACATATCCATAATAAACAGATGACTTCCATCCACTCAGTGATTCTAGGACTCAGGTTCCTCTCATCACATGGCTCTCCATCCCTCAGAGTGATCCTCCTATACCATGTCACCAGCATCACCTACTGGTCCTCCTATACCACGAACATCAGCATCATCTGGGAACTTATTAGATAGGCATAGTATCTGCCTCCATCCCAGATGTACTGAAAACAAAACTGGGGGGTTAAAAATCTGTTGCACAAACCCTCCAGGTGATTCTGATGCACACTAAAGTCAGCGAATGCCAACTCCACAGCCTCACAGACATCGACATTCAGTCTGTGAGGGTTCAGAGAATGTGGATAAGATCCACATGCTTCTTTTCCCCCCTTCTTTTTCTTCCTTTTTTACTGTTTAAATTATTACAAATACTATTACATATGTCTCCTCCCCCACCCCCCAATTGACCTTCTCCCAGCATCCCCTAACCCCCGGCACATGCCCTTACCCCTCTCCCAGTGACATGCAGACAAGTCCTTTGGTTGATCTCTTACCTCCTCCTTGCCCCCAACCCTCCCCTGCCTTCCTACTGTCTTTTGACAGTCTGTTTGATGCTTTTCTGCCCCCAGAAGCAATGCACTTAATTTCTGTTCATATCTTCCTGGTGAGTCCTGATTAAACGGCCATGCCTAATGCAAGGGAATATGAAACATAGTCCGTGTAGTCCTAATCTTGATAAAAATAAGTAGTTTTTCTAAAGAAACTGTCTTCCATAACCCGATTTTCATAGATTGTGCTTTAGAATGCAAACTGACAGGTTCTTAGAGTTTACTGCCTCTCCAAGCTTAGTTCCTCACTGTGCACATTTTTATTCCTTCTTCCTCTTCGTGTAGTTTGGTTTTCTTCATCATTGATTTGGTTGCCACTTGACATCAATTTATTTCTCTATTCATTAAGAGACCGGCCTTTAAAAACTTCCAGTCGCAGGTTGCTAGAGCACGTCAGCTTAGTTTCTATCGGCAGGAAGTGCCCCAGCCAATGGGCTTGTCATGCAGAACTCATGACATAATTGCTAGCTGTTCCCCAAGCACAGTGTGGACATTTCTCATCTTGAACTGGTCCTCTTCACATGGATTCTGCACTGCTAGTCATTGGCACTCGGGTCCTGAGCTGTTCACGGGCAGAAGGGGATGTTTTTTAACTCATGGTATCAAAGTAGATGAAAGGTTGCATCCCTGTGATCCCTTGGTCCCTGCAACTTAATAAGGCAAGTTCATTACTATGACTGGACCTGGCCTCTGGGGAGCATTTCATAGTATAGAGAATGACCAAATCATTAGGGAACCAGATTTATCTATTTATTTATTATTTACTAGAGACCCGGTGCATAAAAATTCATGCATTGTAGTGGGGAGTCCCTCAGTCCAGCATGCCCCCTCTTACAGTCCGGGAGTCCTCAGGGGCAGGAGATGACCTGGCAATCAAGGAAAAGTGACACCCCATCACACCTCTGCTGCTGCCACTGGTGGGGGATGGTAGTTGAGGGCAAGCATGCTGGCGGGGAGGCAGCTGGGGGCGAGCTGCCTGTTGGGGGGGGCAGTATGGGACAAGAATGCCAGTGGGAGGGGAAAATTAGGGGTGATCAGGCTGCAGGAGGTGCAGTTGGGGACAAGCAGGCTGGTAGGGGGGCAGTTGGGGCGGGCAAGCCAGCAAGGAGGCATTTGGCGAAGAGTTGGCCAGTGGAGTAGGGGGCAGTTGTGGGTGATCATTCTGGCAGAGGTGGGCAGTTAGGGGTGATCAGGCCAGCTTGAAGAGTGGTTAGGGGCGATCAGGCAGGCAGGCAGATGAGCGGTTAGGAGACCGTGGTCCCTGATTGGGAGAGGGATGTCCCAGATTGGAGAGGGTACAGGCCAGGCTGAGGTATACCCCCCACCCCGGTGAATTTCATGCACTGGGCCACTAGTATCTGTATAATTCTTGTTCTGGTCACCCCCTTTAGGCTACCTTGTCCTGAATCTTTCTAGAATCTTGGAAACCATTCAAGCAGTTCTGTATTATTCAGGGTTCTGTGGTTGCAAACAAAAAACCAGTACATGCTAATTTAAGAAAAAATTTATATTGAAAGTATGTGGTTCATAGATTTGGGAGAAAACTCCAAAAGCATAGAAAGTGGGTAAGCTCATGAGATCTAGGTACCAAGATAAATTTTATCTGGGCTGCTGATATATAACTTGCTCCTAACGGCTTCTCAAACACTTATGCTCAAAGAAGGAATAAAAATGTGGTGTGCAGAATTAATTCCAGACAGCATTGGGATATCTCTAGGGAGGATTTCCACCGATTCTAAAGGTTTAAGGGGGCTCCAGTCAATGTTCACACATCAGGCACATATCAGACTAGTGTTTGACAACTAGCTTATTCAAGCCTTAAGTCTCATCTTTGATGATAGTGTCATATTACAACACTTGCCTACATCATAGTGATCTGAGAGATGAACCGGTAAAACTAGAAATGGAGAGTTATATAATGCCACTGTATTTGGAATACCTTTTTAAAAATAGTAATTTTTGAGCCATTTGTAACAAGCATGCTTAAAGTGCTTGGGGACATAGATGAGTGAAAGTTGAAACTGTATGTTGTCAGCACTCCAGTAGGAAGTGAGGAGAAAAGTAATGATAATTATTTTGAGCACCTTTAAAAAATCTATTTTATTGACTTTTTACAGAGAGGAAGGGAGAGGGATAGAGAGTCAGAAACATCGATGAGAGCGAATCAGCGATCAGCTGCCTCTTGCACACCCCCTACTGGGGATGTGCCCGCAACCCAGGTACATGCCCCTGACTGGAATCGAACCCGGGACCCTTCAGTCCGCAGGCCGGCACTCTATCCATGAGCCAAACCGGTTTCAGCTATTTTGAGCACCTTTTAAACACACCATAGTAGGTTTCCATCATTAAAGATATATTCTAGTTTTAAAAATCTATTGTCAGATATTAATAAGTTTAAGTATATTTGTAATTTTTGCTAAAAAAATAAAAAGCAAAATGGGGCAAAATGACCATGCTTGAAAATAATGAGAAGATTGAGGACGCTCTGGATAGATGGCTGCATGGGCTCTGAATTACAGTAGCAATGATGTGTTCAATGCATAGTATCACCTGACTCCCTCATCATTCCTGAGTCTTTCTTCTAAAGGTAATACATTAGCAAAAGCCATGGGTAATTGAGATTTCCATTTAATGAAAATAAATTTTAATAGGAACTAGTCAAAGAAATGGTATTGCTTGGTTATGTTATATTTTTAAATGTTATTTTAATTGATATTAAAAATTATCTTGGAAGTACATTTTCATACTCTTACTATGAATTTCCCTAAGGACTCTTCTAGGAATGTAATAAAATTATGTTCCAAGCGGTGTATAGATTATCTCTGCAATTATGCTTCTTCAGGTTTTCCTGGAAGTGATTTTTAAAGCCAGAGTGAAGCATGATTATATTTCTTTACCACTTCACAAAATGAACCAAGGTTTTCTTTTTTTATAGGGCTTAATTTATGTAAGCTTTTGTTGTTGTTGTTGTTACTTTTGATTCTTTAAGTTCAGTAGTCAACTTCTTAGTGTCCGTGAGTTGGCAACAGGTAGAATGGGAAATGGGTAATTTACAGTACATGATTCTTTTCCATGGAACATGTAACTCATGCCCTTGGCTTCAGCATTTACCGCTGAAACAGAAATAATCTATTTCCCGTGTTGTGTTATGGTATTCCTCAGGGCGTTGCATGATTTAGCTGAAAAAGCAGGGGCTTTAGCAGCCAACAAGCCAGATCTGGAACAAGTTTCTTACAAACCCTCTGAGCCTTGTCCCTCTAACCTGTAAATGTGTGTTGATGATAGCCCCACAGTTCACAGTTCGGTTGTAGTGAGGATCGGATGGTCAGTGCTCAGGACAGAGCTGCTCACGGAGTAGCTTTATGCTCTCGGGGACTCCAGCTGTCTTTCACATCAAATAGAGTGCTGAGCACATAGTCTGGTAAAATGTGTTCAATAAAAAAGTGAATGATAGTAATCAATGTATTTTTTTTACATTCACTCATAAATTACCAATCTTTTCCCATTACTTTTCAAAAATTCTACAAGTTCCAAGGCCTTTAATTCTTGCTTACTTTGACTTTCTATCCTCGTGTTTTTCCCCCTCCATATTTCACAGTGCAATCAGAGAGTCTTTCCAAAGAACATACATAATCCTGATACATGTTGGTCTTCAGATAGAGTCCAACTTTCTTTTTTTAATTTTTTTAAAATTTGTTTCAGGTATATAGCATAGTGGTAAAATAATTTTATAAAGTTCACCTTTCTTACATATCTTTAGGATTTAATGTAGCACAACTCCCACCTCCTACTCCAATCTCATCTCTCGCTGAAAGCTTCTGTGTGCTCGGTTATCCATTACACTGAAATACCTAGGATCTGGTCAAGTGTCCCAAGTTATATTCTATTAGTTTAGGTGTCTGCTATGCTGCTATAACAAAGAGACCCCAGGATGAGGCAACTTAAGCAAGATAAGCCTTTGTTTTTTCTATATAGCTAGACAGAGGTAAGTGGGTCAGGCCAGGTGGGATGACTCTGATGTAGTCAACATGTGTCCTCCATGTGTGGGCAGTTGTTGGGCTCAGTCGGAAGAGGGAAAAAAGAGGTGCAGGTGAGGAATACACACCCCTTCTCAGAGCTGCGGTCTTTGCTTCTCTTCACATTCCTTCAGCCAGAACTTTGCCATATGGCCACAGCCAGTTACAAGGAAGCTCGGGAATGTCGTTTTTATCTAGGTAGCCATGGTTATCGCTAAAACATGGGAGTTATATTATTAAGGAGTGGAAATAGGGGTCACGTTTCCATTAGTTATTGCCATATGAATTACCGTAATTTCATTTTACATGATTGTTTTTCCTGAATAATAATTGTCAATTCATTTTGCTCTGTTTTTATCCACTAAAGTCTATAGCTTTGAGGACAGTAAATATGTTTTATTTATCATTATATGACTAACACTGGTCATAGTCCCCAAAGCATAGTAGGTGTTCAGTTAATATTTATTACATGAATGAACTACCATAGAATCAAGGTGGATCTCTAAGTGATATACTATAAAAGAGCATTTTTAAAAAGTAGCATCACTATATTCTGGCATATAATTTTTTCTGCCATTTTCCTCACTTTTGTTCTGAGTTAACTGAGGATCATTAGCTGCTAAAGAAAATAGCAGGAAAGATGTGAGCATTTCTCAGGAAATTTCTCTGGAAAAAACAAAAGCAAGGTAAGCTCTGATTACAGATCAAGCCTAGCACAGACTTTGGGGTGATTTCATTTGATATAAAATAAGTTCTGTCCAAGATTCTACTTTCCTGGTTTAAAAATAAAAACTTCCAATTACCTACTCTCAGATAACTAAAATATTTTTGGTATTTGAAGCTAAGACTTAAATAGCTGATAATGAGGGAATTTTCTTCCCTCCAAATTAGTCAATTCAAAGTCTTTAGTAAGTTTCTCAAAGTCCAGAGTATTGAATGTTGATATAGCATAGTTTCCCTTTAGATCTATTCTGATGCCCACACCCTCTGAGGCTTGTATAATTTGGGTCCAAGTTGGAAGAAGGGAAAATGTTATAGATATCTCCAGAAACTAAAAGATGAACAATAATAAAATAGATGCAAATATGACCAGATACGATTCCCTCATATTGTGCCCCCATGTTTCACCTGCCCTCGTAGAATGAATCACGTACAGCTACATTAGGGTTTGCTAATAAGTTTGATGTTAGAAAAATTAAAACCAGAGCTCACATTTCCTTTTTAATTATTCAGGCAGTAGTAGGGTAGTATGCCTTCCACATGGGAAAATAGGTTTTCAAATTAATTTTTTAAAAAAAGAGTTTCTGAAATTCAGAACTTAAATTAATCTATGCTTAAATCCCTTTAATTCTTTAAATCGACTTCAGAAGCCCGACTCAGTGGATATCTATATATTCTGCTAACTTGAACAAGTTTGTAAATTCAAAGTAAAACATCACCTTCAATATTTTTTCTTCAATCGGAGCCTATTAAATATTCAGTGAGCATCCAGAGTAAGCCACTTCATGGGCTGTGTAGTCTAGGAGGACAGTGCAACTCAAAATCTGTAATAAAGCCCTATTTAAAAGTAATTGAATCCACTGCAGACCCAAACTTCTGTGGAATAGAATTTAAATGTTGTACCGCAAAATCTCAAAGCTGACTCAACCTCCGAAGCCATTCCACCATGGACCACACAGGCTGGTTGCTGACAGACCACGCTTTGACAGCTGATCTGTGAGTTGTGAAAAGACATAGTGTTTCTCCTCTCCCCTGCAGTAGCTTATAACTCAGTGAGGGACTTAGCCAGAATCCACAACTAACATAGATAGTAATTATGGTAATTGGTTTGTAATATTTGATCTGAGGATGAAAGGAAGCAACAAAATGGAGGTTGGTCACTTTAGATTTAGTAGTAATAGCTAACATTTCTTCATTGCTTATGATGTGCTAGGGACTTACTAACTGCCCTTGACTTGTATCAAGTCTTTCAGTTCTCAGCAGTGCATAAGGAGGTGGATATTATTGGTAACCCAGTATGATAGAAAAGAGGTAGGTATGTCTCTTTATGTCCCTCTCTGCTTTTGTCTCTGTCTCTGACTATATCCCCCTGCCTACCTCACAGTTCTCTCTCTCTCTCTCTCTCTCTCTCTCTCTCTCTCTCTCTCACACACACACACACACACACACACACACACACACACACACACAAATAATAAGTAGATCTGGGATTCAAACCCAGGTTGGCCTGTCTGACCCAATCACATAGGCCCTTGAGCTTAACCTCTTTGCTATAAATGCTTTGAAGCAAGAATTGAATTTTGAAAGGAAAGAAGTTATGAACAGACTTAGCAAACAGAATGAGCAAAGACAGGAGTCAGTGAGTTAGTGGGCATGATGGGTTTGCACTGAGAACAGAGAAGCCTGCGGACAGTTGGGGATAACCCTAAAGAAGTGGGAGATGCTCGGGAGGGAGAGAAGTGACTGAATCCGCTGGAGGAGGGGCAGGTGGGAGATGTAAGAGTCTGAAGGAGAAGATACCAGGCAGATACTCTGTGGCTGTAGGCAATGGCCTCACCTAAGGTTACCAGAGCTATAAATGTAGGGGGAAATGTGGGCAGGAGCTGGGTGCCATAGGAGGAAGCTTCTGCTGCTGCTGCTAACTAGGTACAGGATAACCAGATAAGGAGGAGTAGTTTTGGATAGATGACAGGTTCCCATTAGGATTTGCTGAGTTTCAAATGTTAGCAAGGCAGCCACACAAAGATGTATACATAAATTGGCTCAAGCTGCTCAGACTCCTCAGATACCCCTGGGTGCTGTAATTTCCCATCATGTGTTCTCAGGCCAAATATAAGCTAATGGTGTTCACCAAACATTGGGAAATTCTGATGTGGAGTTAGACATAGAGTCTTACCTTGCAAGCTAACCAGTCTTAAGAATCAGACGTGTAGAAAGTGGTCTGCCTGCATAAAATTTGCTCCCAATTAGCCTCCGGGCTACAAGTATACAGAGCACTTCACTTGTATGCCAGTCATTTTGGTTAGAGTTGACTGGAATATTTAAACAGCTAAGCATTTTTATATGTAGCAGGAAGACTCTGAATAAATGCTCCCAAAAGGTAGCGGGTGTTTTTGAATTCTGCACTTTGGTACAAAACAGGTAACTCTGGATATGTAATCTTTGTCAAGGATGGTGAAGTCTCCATCAATTTATTTTATGCCATATTATGTCTTACCACAGCAGTTTTGACCTGCATCAAATTTTATATGCAATGTGTGTGAAAGAAGTATATTAAGGGAGGGGAGAAGGAAGGACTGAAAACAGCAAAAAGTTTTGTTTGTTTCTTCAAATTTTTAAGGAAACATATCCTTGGAGTGGAGGACAGTTATGAGATACATATTTTTTTTTTCTTTTGAGGTAATAGATTTTTCTTGAAAAAAGAGAAGTCTTATATAATGTACCACGAAGCCAACTCAATTCCAATTGCCATTTGGAAAGCGTAGTTACAGCAGCATACCTGACACCCTTCTGGAATTATGATTCAGCCATTTTCACTCAGACCATTTTATTCTCTCTCAAGGTCACTCCACACAGAGTCTAAGAGTTCAAAGGAAAGCTGCCTTCATCTGCTTAATACCCCAATTATTTGTGTCACCTTATCCTGCTTTCTAAATCCTGTATGCCAGGTTTCTCTCTCAGAATCTCAAGGTGCTTTTATACCCATAAATGGGATCATTAATTTTTCAGAAATGCCTAATTTGCTTAGTCCGAGTTTCTGTGCGACCGTATCCCAAGTGATTTGAGCTTGGCCAATTTTATTTTACGTCTGTACACGTGGACATGTAAGAAAATCAGATTATATGGATGCTTAGACTAAGCTTTAATCCCCTCCATAATGCTGGTAGGTAGACCTTCTTTATCAGTCTCCTTTAGTTAATCCCAGATTCCATTAAGCAACATTAATAAACATAGCACCTGGAAGCCAGTCCTTTCTAAGAAAAACTCAGAGCATCTTAGCTTAAGCTCTTCTTTATTATTCACTCCCTCTCTCCTTGTTTTAAGACACACCTTTTGTATCCACAAGTAGGGTTTTGCGACTGAGGAAGGAAGAGAAAGACAAGAAAATGGCAGCGGAGCGCTCTTGTGTCTGGGCTTGGGACATGAAGAGCATGCCCCGAGTGTTCTGCATGAATGGTTTGGGAATATGGCACATCTCTGGGATTTAATATCCCGAGGTAGCCCCACTGTATATTGGACCTTCCTGCTGTAGCAAAGTCTCCTTCTGTGCTGGGAAGTGCGGTAACCACTATGCGAGTGTGGCTCCAGAACACTGACATACTATTGTATTCATTTTAAGTAATTCACATAGAATAGCCACACGTGACTAGTAGCTGCCGTGTGAAGGAGGTGCTGAAGAGTGGTCACGTCAGCAGCATGGGCTTGGGGAGAGGTGTAGCGGAAATCCAGCTTCCTCTTGGGTTCCTAGGCATGTTACATGGCACAGATGTCTCTGAACCTCAGTTTACCCAATAGAAAAAGGCCAAGCAAAAATGCGTCCTTGGGTGAGACATCAGTAAAATGTAACATGGCTGAAATGGACTTTCTCAAGATACAGCACACGTGGAGACCCTGTAAATATTAGCTGAAATATACAAATCTGAAACTCATAGTCACAGGCAGCAGCATGGTGGTCACCAGAGGGAAAGGGAGTGGGGGGTTAGTACAGGGTGAAGGAAGCCAAATGTATGGGGATGGAAGGTGACTTGACTTTGGGTGGTAGGCACACAATGCAATGTACAGATCATGTGTCATAAAAATGTATAGTTGAAACCTATTTGATCTTATTGAGCACTCTCACAGCAATGAATTAAATTGAGTTCCATAGTCATTTATATATGAGAGCATGAGGCCTGGGATTAAACCTGAAATACATATGTGAGATTGTGAGATAGTGAACTAATGGCATCAGATTTCTGAGTTTGTCACTTGGATAAAATGTGATGCTAATCCCTGCCTTGAGTATCTGGGGGAATCCCCAAGTTTGGAAACTGTTACCTCTTGTTTCAAGCCAGTTTCCTTTCCTCCTTCCTGTCACCACCGCCTCACCTCTTGTCTGGAATACTTGGCAGCCTCCTACCAGACCCCCTCACCTCCATTGTCCTCAAATATAGGCTTTGTATCATGACTTGAGCTTTGAAAGTTGACCTTTATATTTTCCATCACCTAAGGGTTCAAGCCTATACCCATCGAATGGCATCCAAAGACACACCATGCACGGGCTCTCACTTAAACGTCCATTCTCTTCTCATGTCTCCATCTTTAAAGTTAATCTCAGGCTTCCCTAGATGTCTGGTCATCGCCCTGTCACACACCATGTGCCCTGCTATTTCTCACCTCCAGGGCTTTGCTCTTCCAGTTCCCACCACCTTCTTTCCCTCCGTCTCCATCCCAGCCCATCACTGGACTGATGAACTCTTCATATGCCCCCTCTCTCTTCATCTGCCTTCCCACCTTGATTTCCAGATTGACTTCCCTTTAAAAAAAAATACACACACACACACACACACACACACACACACACACATTATTGATTGTTTACAGAGAGTAAGGAAGAGAGATAGAGAGTTAGAAACATTGATGAGAGAGAAACATGGATCAGCCGCCTCCTGCACACCCCCCACTGGGGATGTGCTCGCAACCAAGGCACATGCCCCTGACCAGAATTGAACCTGGGACCCCCCAGTCTGTAGACCGATGCTCCATCCACTGAGCCAAACTGGTTTCGACCAGATTGACTTCTCTTTATTTGAGCACTTCACTGAAGTAAAACAACCCAGAGCACACCTCCCTCAGCACCTCTTTCCTTAGCCTCCCCCCAACCAGACTGTGTTAGCATTCTCATCCAGATGAAAATCTTTTCCATTGAACACCTAGTGTGCTGTATCTCTGTCTGTCCTCCCTGGAAGAAAAGTGCGAGTCTCACTTACCTTTGTAACCCAAATACCTCTTAGTTACAATGCAGAAAGGCTCGCTGGGAAGATTAGATTGTCCCAGGGATCCCATGCAATAATGTAGGTGAAAGCATTTTCAAAATGGCAGTGCTCTCTGAAGGTACAAGGTGGCCCTGTGTAATTAAACTCTCCTGCTGACTTGGTGTCTGTGTCATGCTGACCAGCTTATGACAAGCCAGGAGCTCACACCCCGAGTTTCTAGATGCCTGGGTGTTTCTCACCACGTGGGCCAGACAACTCCATTTGCAGTAGGATATTGCCTGTCCCCTCTGGTTCCTCCTTGCTAGGTGTGTTGCTGCAAGCACTCCTCTGACAATCCACCCTATGGATGCTGGAGTCCTCAGGCCAGGCTGCTCTCCTAACAACTGCCATGTATGTGTTTCCCCTCCCTGTGCAGAGTGGTCTTGGGTTCCTTAAGGAAAACCTAATAGAAGATGTCAAAGGAGCCAGGATTTCCTGCTAGCCTGAGAGGGGTTGCTTCCTTAACTGAAAGTAGACTCTTCCTGAGAACACTTATAATGGAGCTTTCAGCCTCCTATGGGATAAGGTTTGGCAGCCTCAGGCACACTTTAGACCTGGGGCTGGCAATGCAAGGCCCTCAGGACAAATCCAACCCACTGCCTTGTACACCTGTCTGGGGAAATACAGTTTTATAGGAGCACATCCATGCCCATTTGCCCGTGGATTATCTATGGTTGCTTTCACACTACAGCAGCAGAGCTGGTAGTTATGCCATAGACATTATGGCTTGTAAGGTCTAAAATATTGACTATGTGGCCCTAGCCAGTTTGGCTCAGTGGATAGAGCATAGGCCTGCGGATGGAGGGGTCCCGGGTTCAATTCCGGTCAGGAGCACATGCCTGGGTTGGGGGCTCAGTCCAATGTGTGGGAGGCAGCCGACCAGTGGTTCTCTCTCATCATTGAGGTTTCTATCTCTCTCTCTTCTCCCATCCTCTCTGAAATCAATAAAAATATATTTTAAAAATAAAGTATTTATTATGTGATCCTTTACAGAAGACAAAATTCTAACTTCTGTTCTAAAGCAATATTTCTCAACTTCAGAACAAATGCTGTTTGGGGAATAATAATTATTTGATGTGTGTGGTGGGTGATATTGAGTAGCATCTCTAGCCTCTACCCACTAATATTAGTGGAACCCTCTCTCTGTTTGTAACAATTAAATATATCCCTAGTCATTGCCAAATGTTCCTAGGGACAAATGACTCCCATTTGAGAATGACTTCCCTAGACAAAACAGACCCAAGTGTATTTTACAAGAAAGTAAGAGAAAATCAACTATTGAAAAATGTGAAGATGTCAGATATTTCACCTACTTTTTTTTCCTTTGGCAAATTCATTATGCAAATTTCACTGTCTTAAGGACAATACCGTTCTACCTGTGTGGTCAGTAGAGGAAAATTGAAAATTTTCAGTCAAGTTGCTATTATTAGCCTTCAACCAGAAGCTCGACATAGTGTATATGGACTGGCAGCATGACCTTAGCATACTGAGGGGAACTCAGGCTGCATTCCCCACCCCGTGGGGCTTGCAGGGGTGGAGCCAGCTGTGTCTGGATCTTGCTCAGTGGGGGTGGGGTCAGCTGGGTCTGGGTCTCTGGTGATTTTGAGGCACTGTAGGTGGGCAGGCACTTGACTCCGGGTCCTGTGGCATGTCCCAGACTCTGACAGGAGGAAGATTATCATATACATTTTACTAATTTTCTTTCATCTCTGATACTTCTATTATAGAGAAAGTGAAAATAGTAACCTTACCTAATAATAGACAAACATGTAAATTGACCATGCCTCTGCTATGCCACCAGCCAATCAGGAGTGTTATGCAAATTAACCCAACAAATATGGTGGTTAATTTGCATACACAGGTGCCTAGTGAGGGGGTGGGACATTGCCATGCCGATGATGTAGGCATTCTTCCCACTCCTGGTCTCTCAGGGCCTCTGGGCAGTATGGGAAGATGGGGCCTGAGCAGAAAGGGGCTGGGCTAGAGAGGAAAGGAGGTGCTGGCAGCCAGGAAAAGGAAAGCCCATTCTAGAATGAATCTTCATGCATTGGGCTTCTAGTATTAAAATATTTCTTCTAGTTAATCCCCTTTTTAATGTGCACAAATTTTGTGCACTGGACCACTAGTGTTCATATAATGCACTTATGTCATTTTCTGGCATCTAGTGAGCGTTCAGGAAGTAGCAATGATGAGGTTGGTGGTGGTGGATACAGGAAAGAAATGAAGAAGCAGAGGTACAAAGTTTGAAGGAGAAGAAGGAGGATGAGTAGAGGGAGGAGAAGGGGGAGGGAAGGAGGAAAAAAACTGATTTGTGCAAAGTACCACATGGAGTGATAGAAATATTAAAACCATTATGTGCTGGGGTTGAAAAAACATTAAAGAGACTTCAGATGTAGGAATCCCTGCTATGCCTGTGTCTTTGAAGATGATGCTTGCATCCTCTGCAAGGTATGAACTAGGTCTCTTGAGAAAGGCATGGTCTAATTCTTCAAACAGCTCTTCTAAAAGCCAAATAGTTATACTTACATAACAAAAAAGTTATATAAGAAGTGTTAAAAATACTGAATACAAGTGGTGTTGATAGAACACAAAAATCTTGTATTTAGACTCTCAAAGACATCAGAAGTCACTGCTTAGTTAAATAAACAGTGCTAACTTTTTTTTTTTCTTTTTGCCACATAAATTGCTGTTTTTTCCCAGTATGTCAGTGGGAGATAGAATGGTGGTTCTCAGTTATATGGAATTTAGTCCCCTACTTTTACATCTTTCTGGGAAGGCCCCAATCCCCATGGCAATTCATATAGTTTCAGGGGAGCTGCCTCTAATCTCAATTCTAGGCAGGCTCACAAAAAGTGAGTGGTATCTATATAATAAAAGTTTAAGCCACTGTTATGGCAGAACAACCAGAATGACCTGTTGCTATGATGTGCACTGACCACCAGCAGGCAGACACTCCATGCAGGAGCTGACCCCTGGTGGTCAGTGCACTCCTACAGGGGGAGTGCCCTCAGCCAGAAGCCAAGCTCATGGCTGGCGAGTGCAGCTGCCACAACAGGAGCCTGTCCCGACTCTGTGGCAGCACTACCAAGTGGCAGCAGCAGGCAAAGCTGGCTGGGATAAGCATGAGTGGTGTGGTGCCCAGCCCCTATTTAGGATCCTCCCTGGCCGCCTGCTGCTTGGCGCACTGCTACATCCCCTGAGAGGTCCTGGACTGTGACAGGGTGCAGGCTAGGCTGAAGGACCCTTCCCCTAAGTGCATGAATTTTGTGCACCAGGCCTTTAGTATTTAAATAATATTGTATTAGCTCATATTAACTAAAGAGTGATATAATAAAATATATGTATTGTGCATGACTCTTGGACATCAGTAGGAAATCCTATGATTCATTTCAATTCTGACACTACACATCCCACAAGTTAAACCCTTAGTCTCATAAGACTTCCCCCATCCCATGGGCTTCCAATGTCAGTTGCAAGTCCAGGTTGTCACCTGACAACCTGCTATTGATTGGAGGTCCCCATTTCCCCCTCTTTAGGTACAATTCATTTGCTAGAAGGGCTCAGAGAAACATCAGACTTGTTAGATAGCCAGTTTATTATAAAAGGACATATCTCAGAAACAGCCAGAGAAGGCATGCCTAGAGCATGGGTCTTTCATGGCGTTATTGGCTCACCACCTTCCCCAGTCTCTGAATGCTTATCCAACTGAAAACTCAGAACTTAGTCCTTTTTTTTTTTTTTTTGGAGGCTTCATTAAAAGATAATGATTGATTAAATCATTGGCTATTGGCAATTCAACTTCTGGCCTTCTCCACTCCTGGGAGATGGGGTGGGCCTGAATATTCCAACCCCCTAAACACAAGGTTGCAAACAGCCCCCAAACCTCATTAACATAACAAAACACCTCTATGGCTCTCATTACTTAGGAAATCCCAAGGGTTAGGAGCTCTGTGTCCAGAACAGAAATGAAAACCAAATAATATTTATTCTTATAAATCACAACAAATATATAGTAATATAACACAATGTAATATATTAACTAATAACTAAACTTTTATTTTTTTGTATGCAAAGCTATACTAAGTCAAAAGTGGAAAGAATAAATCTCCATATACACTGAGTGGCCAGATTATTATGACCACCTAATTGTAGGCAAATTAGATGTACACTGCATCAAATGGGATATGGAAGCCGAAGGCCTATTCGAACACCTTTGCTGTCTGCAGTTTCCAAGATAAAACGTCTCCAATTCCCACAGGAACACAAGGATTGGACAGTCGAACATTGGGAAAAAAGACATGTGGTCTGACGAATCATGTTTCCAGTTGTATCATGCAGATGACAGAGTGAGACAACATGAAAGCATGCACCCCACATGCATGAATACAACCCTTTAAGCTGGTGGGGGCAGTGTTATGGTTTGGGGCATGTTTTCTTGGCATGATTTGGGCCATTTAATTTGTGTGTAACAATACCTGAATAGTACAACATACCTAAGTATTATTGCTGATCAAGTTCATCCTGTCATGTTGATGGCCTATCCCAATGGAGATGGCTTCTTCCAACAAGACAATGCGCCATGTGCCACGGTGCTTGTATTGTGCAGGAGTGGTTTTATTTAAAAATATATCTTATTAATTTTTTACAGAGAGGAAGAGAGAGGGATAGAGAGTTAGAAACATCAATGAGAGAGAGTCATTAATCAGCTGCCTCTTGCACAACCCCTCCTGGGGATGTGCCCACAACCAAAGTACATGCCCTTGCCCGGAATCAACTTGGGAACTTTCAGTCTGCAGGCCAATGCTCTATCCACTGAGCCAAACCTGTTTCAGCAAGGAGTGGTTTGAAGAACATGAGAGAGACTGTACCTTGCTTAGGTGGCACCCACAATCACCAGATCTCAATCCAATTGAGCATTTGTGGGATGAAGTTAAAAGAGCCATTAGGCAGCTGTTTCCACAACCATCAAATCTCACAGAACTGGACAGTGCTATTCATCAGGCATGGTGTCAGATTCCTCGCATCACCTTTCAAAATCTCCTGGAGTCAATGCCACAAAGAAACACTACAGTACTGAAGGCAAAAGGTAGCCCAAGAAGTACTGGTGGGGTGGTCATAATCATCTGGCCACTCAGTGTGTAAGTTACCTGCTGTCAACAAGTATTAGAATTTTCCACACTCAATTCATCTATCTTTTTTATTCCTCACTTAAGTATTTCAAAGAAAATCTGAGACATCACACTTTTTTTCTCCCTTAAATGTTTCAGTAAGCTTCTCTAAGAATAAGAAATGTTCTCTTACATAAATATAATGCTATTTCCGCACCTAACGGAAATAATATCCAGTTCATGATCAAATTTCCGTGATTGGCTAAAAACTATCTTTGTAATATCACTCTTAAATGAATAACTTTTCTTTATTTTTTCTTCATTTTTATTGTTGACACTATTACAGATGACCCCATTCTCCCCTACCCTTCCACCCAGCCCTGCCCCTCACGTAGCTTCATGGGCCTGTGTCCATAAGTTATGCATATATGTTCTTTGACCAATCCCTTATTAAACCCATATTATGTGTCAGGCATCTTCTGGGTATTTTATATGTGTTGGCATGACCTCTAAAGATTAGAGATGCTCAGTGACTTACCTAAGAACTGTCAGATTCAATATTGTAAGCCCCGGACCGCTAACAACAATACTGCCACCTTTACTTTCCTAAAACTTTACTAGTAATTCTTATTTATTTTCACATTTCTTATAAATTACAAAATAGTGGCGTTGTTCAATTTCTCTTAGATATTTTCACTTCTCTTTCTGATGTGAAATTGACTGAATGTTTATCAAATCTGTAAAAAAAAAAAAAAAAGCAGGGGAGTGGTTAGGGGGTGATCATGCTAGCAGGCAGAAGCAGTTAGGGGCAATCAGGAAGGCAAGCAGACGAGCAGTTGGGAGCCAGCAGTCCTGGATTGTGAGAGGGATCCCAGATTGGAGAGGGTGCAGACTGGGTTGAGGGACACACACCACCATGCATGAATTTCGTGGATGGAGCCTCTAGTATTATATATGTGTATATATACATAGTAATATGTTTCCTCTGTACGTAGAAATATGAGCCCCCACCCCCCTCCATCCTTGCCAAGCATCCCCCAGTCAGCCCCTCCTGGCTGTCTCTATTTAGTGGCACAGAGCACAGCGTATCCATAGGGACAGAGGCAGATTTTTTTTCCTTACCTGCTTCCTAACTGCAACCTCAAGCCTTACTGCCTTTCCTCTGTCACCTCCCTGGGCCCCCAGCTCTCCAAACGTTCCTCTCGCCTGGGGGTCTTTCCCACTAACAAATGGCCCTCTGCCAGGCAGCTTGCACCTCACTTTTGTTCCACTCTGGCCCTACAAGGCATTTCAAAAGGAATCAAAGCCACTCGAAAAACTAGTAGGAAGGGCTGGCATAGCTTGAAAAGAGGGAGACCATACTCACTTGTAACAAATAAATGAGAACTGGTAACATTTCCGGAGAAATAAAGGCTTGTGCAGAGAAGCTGTGGATGTGTCCCACAAGAACAGGCAATGGGGGGAATGACCTACTTTGGACGCAGCCTTAGGAAGTTATGAGGCCGCGGTGGGACATCTGTGCTGCGCAGACGATGGGGTTAGATTGGGACAAGAGGAAATGAGAGGATGTGTGGCCTGCACATTACACTCCGTTCAGAACCCATTTCACTCTGTTCAGAAGCCCAGCATTTCATGTTACCTAGGCACCAACCAGAGTTGAAATATTGGTGGGTAAGTTTCTTGATGGAGGATGCGTTTGTTTCATCAGGACGAATCTAATAGAAGCATTTTATTTCTCTGTCTTAGCTGTGACCAGTGGAAAGGTCAGAGCCAGTTTCTCTTTCCCCACATGTGTTCCATCTAGCAGCTTTCATTGTGTCATTCTATTATTATCCAGTATACTTCTTTTTTATGCTAAACTTCATTACTCTTCAAACATGTTTTTCATATTTTATCACTTAATTTATTGTATGTGCAGCTCTGGGATCAGGCAGCTTAGGGCAGGAATCTAGGTTTTCCTACTCAAAAGCTATTCAAATTTGGACAAGTTCATTCTTAATTTATTCATTATTTTATCAGTTCATTACTTTTTTCTACTAATAGTGATTGAGTTATAATTATAAGGTTACAGTGGTAAACAAAACTGATTTAAGGTCTCTATTCTTTGTTATTATTATTATTTTGTTAATTCTCACCTGAGGATACTTTTTCCTGTTTTCTAGAGAGAGAGTGGAAGAGAGGGAAAAAGAGAGAGAGAGAGAAAGAGAGAGAGAGAGAAAGAGAGAGAGAGAGAGAAAAAGAGAGAGAGAGAGAGAGAGATGTGAGAGAGACACATTGATTAGTTGTCTCCCACATGGGAGGGAATGAACCTGCAACCCAGATACCTGGTCTGGACCAGGAATCGAATTCATAACCCTTTGGTGTGTAGGCTAATGTTTTAACCACTGAGGAAGAATGCCAGAACACACTTTGGCTGCTTTTGTTGTTGTAAATTAGATCTTTCCTGGGATTTCTTTAGTGTTCACTGATATGAGTGAAAGTTGTTATCTCTGTGACAACTTATCCATGTTTAGCAAGTATTCTTGTGAACTTGATTGCCTCTGGATTACCATGCACTTTCTGTGCATATAGGTATGTTGGATACAAAACAGGACGATGTTTTATCTTCTTTTCACATCCATATGTCTCTTCTTTCTTCTTCTGCTTCTGTTGTGGTAGAGCAGTTCTCCATGGTGGTGCTGAGGGCAGTGATGGTCTGTATCTGCCTTTCTCCTGAACTTTGCTGGGAACCTCCTTCGGTCGTCAGCATTTTACCATTGCCAGCAGCATAATTATTCTGTCCCCTTGAGGAGAATGTAAACTCTACAGAGCAGACGTTTTCGTCTGTTTTGTTCACTGGTGTTTGACTTCTGAATAATAACTTGCACATAGAGGACACCCAATAAAACTTTATTGAATGAAAAGGGAGAACAAAAAGCAAGAGCAGAGGTTGATGCCAAAGAGTAATTTAGTCTGAGAGTGTTTGTCCAGTTAACATTCTAGCTCTTAACTAGTTGAGAGGTGAGTAACCTAAGATGACATTGGGTGGAATCTGGGCAGACTACTTTTTCATTTGCGTTAAGGCAGCCGACCTTGAAGATGGCAGGATTGTGTGAGTCTAAGTGTTCAAATTACAGTTCATCATCTGAATTCACTCAGGGACTTTGGAGGAACTCATTTACGCTTTATTTCACACATATCCACCTTCACACATCAGATGCCCTGCCCTGCCCATCCACAGATTGTGACTCAGGGAAAAGAACGGGACTGGGATTTTTTAAAAAAATATTTTATTGGTTTTTTACAGAGAGGAAGAGAGATAAAGAGTTAGAAACATCAGTGAGAGAGAAACATTGATCAGCTGCCTTCTGTACACCCCCTATTGGGGATGTGCCCACAATCAAGGTACATGCCCTTGACCAGAAGCGAACCCAGGACCTTTCAGTCTGAAGGCTGACTCTCTATCCAATGAGCCAAACTGGTTTCAGCCAGACTGGGATTTTTAATCATGCCGAATCAGCCATGTGTTTGCCTTGATCTCTCTTAGGCTCTTCATGAGTGGTCTTGAATATCAACATAGCCCAATTCCAATACCAAGACCTTCCAACCCAAATTTCAGAGTGAAACTATTGGTTACCAAAGCAATGTTCATGAAGAAAATACCAAATCCTCTTTTTCCTCATAAGTTTCCATGGCAAATGGTTAAGGTGTTTCATTTAGATATATTAAAATGTTGGATGCCTACTACTGTTGGCTGTGTTTCATCTTCCTTATGGCTCGCAGGCTGGTTTGTAGAACTGTGGTAGCTGAGGGGATGTACAAAAAACTGTGAAGATGGTTTATGGATAAGTGGGAACCAGAAATTTTTATAATCAAGATATATAAAAAAGAAGATGAACTTTTAGACCATTCCCATACTCTTAGGAAATTATGCCACATTGTAAATAAGTATAAAAAGAAAGACACAGCCAAAACCAGTTTGGCTCAGTGGATAAAGCATTGGTCTGTGGACTGAAAGGTCTTCAGTTCAATTCCAGTCAAGGGAACTTTAGTTGCAGGTATATCCCCAGTGGGGGGTGTGCAGGAGGCAACTGATTGCTGTTTCTAACTCTCTATCACTCTCCCTTCCTTCCTGTAAAAAATCAATAAAATATATTTTAAAAAAATGTTTTATTAAAAAAAAGCCAAAACCAGTTTGGCTCAGTGGATAGAGTGTTGGCCTGCAGACCGAAAGGTCACCAGTTCAATTCCGGTCAAGGGCATGTACCTTGGTTGCTGGCACATCCCCAGTAGGGGGTGTGCAGGAGGCAGCTGATCCATGTTTCTCTCTCATTGATGTTTCTAACTCTCTATCCCTCTCTATTCCTCTCTGTAAAAAATTAAATATATATATATATGAAAGATACATCCCTAGCTCACTTGGCTCAGTGGAGTGTTGGCTTGCAGACTGAGGGGTCCCAGGTTTGATTTTGGTCAAAGGCACATGCCTGGGTTGCGGGCTTGATCCCCAAAGGAGATGTGCAGGAGGCAGCCGACCAATGATTCTCATCACTGATCTCTCCCTCTCCCTTCCTCTCTGAAATCAATAAAACAATATTTAGGAAAAAATATTTTAAAAATAAATAAAGACACAAACTCAGTCACTGATTGTACATGTATTTGCTATTGAATTATTTCAGAGTAGTATTTACCTATCAAATAAGTTACTCTGAAGGCAAAGACACTTTGGTAGATAATTTGAGACACAACATCAGGAAACAGTGCAATCTGAAATGTCATAGATTTCCTCTGATATTACTGAAGCTAATCTTTTGACTTTGTCTATAATATTAAAAGCAAAGATTTATAAACAGAAACCCATCTGCATTAAAAACATCCAAATGTTAACCCAATGAAATATATATAAGTATACCTATATCACCATGGGAGTAGATGAAATCCATCTCAAGATTTCTTTTAATTAACATTAGTGTTTATCTCTTTGAGTGGAACTATAATTTCTCTAGTCCATGTTTATCTTTGTGGAGTTTAGTTTCTATAACCAAGTATATTAAGAATTATCACTAGGAGCGAATTATCCACCTATACTATATTCTAAGTGTAAAAATGAACTTTTTGACAAATAATGAGAGACAACAAGATGGCGGCAGAGGTAAAAGCCTAACTGCAGCCGCACTCAACAATTTCAAAAAATACAACTAAAATATTGAGTGGACACCATCCAGAACTACAGGAAAGTTCACTGACTGGAAATTCTACAACTAGAAGGAAAGAGAAAACCTGAAGGACAATCAGAGGAGCTGTAAAAGCCTAAGGTACGGAGACATGGTGCGCGGTGCTCGGGGAGAGGATGGAGCCGGAGAGGAGGGGCGGCTGAGTGCATGGCTGGCGTTCCCCAGCGGGAAGGAGATAAAAGCTCCGGACTGTGCTGAACCCCAACTCTGACTGCACTGAACCCCAGTTCTGGGCGAGACCCTGGGGTCCAGGCTCATACAGGGGGAATCTGGGCTGTAAGGCGGAAGCTCAGCGGAGCGGAAAGGCAAAGCCCCAGAGTCGCGCACATTGCGCGCAGAGGAGGGACTGTTCGCTGAGCTGCTGGATTGCCCCAGCGGGAAGGACTCAAAAGCTCAGGACTGTGCTGAGCCCCAGTTCTGACTGCACTGAACCCCAGTCCTGGGCAAGACCCTCGGGCCCCAGCCTCATACAGAGGGAATCTGGGCTGTAAGACAGAAGCTCAGGGGAACGGTGAAAAGCAGATCCCCTGAGTCGCGCACATTGCGCACACAGAGGACAGACTGTTGTTTGGGCCGAGAGATCGCCCTAGCGGGAAGGAGACATAAGCTCTGGACTGTTCTTAACCCCACTTCCAACTGCTCTGAACCCCAGTTGTGGGCTTGTTGGGGGAGAGACTACACTGTCTGGTAGCGGGTGAAACTCTAGAGTGCCTTTCTCTCAGAGGTGCTTGTAGTGAGTACCAAAGGACACTGAGGTACACTGAGACTCAGGAACCTCAGAGGGCGGGGCTAACCGGAAGCCAAGGCTGTAGGCTCCACCCTGAAACTCTGCCCCATCCAAGCTGAAATCAGAGAGGCTTTTGCAGGTTTCCAAGTCTAGTGGAATAAGGTTGTCTCCTGGCATAGACACAGCTGATCCTCCCAACCTACCAACTCAGGGAAGCAGCGAAAATGCCGAAACGAGGAAACAGATCACAAATGAAAGAAATGGAGGACAAAAAGCGACTGGATATAGAGTTCAAAGCCACGCTTATAAGGTTGTTCAACAATCTCTTAGAAAAGGCGGATAAAATAAATGAGACCTATGAGGATATGATAAGGGATCAACAAGAAATAATGAAGGGTCAACTAGAAATAAAGAATACAATCTCTGAAATAAATAATATTATACAGAGTCCTAAAAACAGATTGGAAGATTGCAAGAATCAAGTCCAAGATTTGGAACACAAAGAGCCAGAGGACACTCCTCCACAGAAGCAAGAAGACAAGAGAATCCAGAAAGTTGAAGATAATGTAAGAAACCTCTGGGACAACTTCAAGCGAACCAACATCAGAATTATGGGCATTCCAGAAGATGACAGAGAGCAAGATACCGAAAACATATTGAAAGAAATAGTGACAGAAAACTTCCCCCACCTGGTGGAAGAAATAGACTTACACGTCCAGGAAGCACACAGAACCCCAAACAAAAGGAATCCAAAAAGAACCACACCAAGACACATCATAATTAAAATTCCAAGAGCTAAAGACAAAGAGAGAATATTAAAAGCAGCAAGACAAAAGCAGGTAGTTACCTATAAAGGGGCACCCATACGACTGTCAGCTGATTTCTCAACAGAAACCATGCAGGCCAGACGGGAATGGCAAGAAATATTCAAGGTGATGAATAATAAGAACCTACAGCCAAAAATACTCTACCCAGCAAAGCTATCACTCAGAATCGAAGGCCAGATAAAGAGCTTCACAAATAAATTTAAGCTAAAGGAATTCATCACTGCCAAGCCAGAATTATATGAATTGCTAAAAGGGGTTCTTTAGGAAGAGGAAGAAAATAAAGATAAACATTATGAACAAACACTTAACTATCAACAAGTGAGTCTAAAAACCAAGGGAAGTAAAAATCATGATGAACAATATTAACTGGTGAATATAATAGAATCAGAGGTATGGAAGGGGAGTGGACTGATGATTCTCGGGGAAATGGGGAATGGAGCGGGGCGGGAAGAGACTGAACATAAACTGCACCTATGGATGAGAACAATGGGGGATGGGGAAAGGGCAGAGAATTGAATGGAAACTTGGTGGAGGGGAGCAATGGGGGGGGGGAGAATGATGAACATTTGTAATAATATGAACAATAAAGATGTATTTTTTAAAAAATGAACTTTTTAATGACATCATAGGCCAAA
The DNA here is from genome assembly GCA_963924515.1 of Vespertilio murinus. Classification (NCBI taxonomy): domain Eukaryota; kingdom Metazoa; phylum Chordata; class Mammalia; order Chiroptera; family Vespertilionidae; genus Vespertilio; species Vespertilio murinus. The sequence continues at coordinate 36,144,879 of OZ004715.1, read as the reverse complement.
AATAATAATAAATGCGTACCCATTTGAAGAGTATCATAAAATAAATATATGGATCTGAAAAAAAATCCATAAACTTTTGGAATACCGTATTTGCCGGTGTATAAGACGATTTTTGGGCCCTGAAAAATACGTATTTGCCGGCGTATAAGAGACTGGGCATATAAGACGACCCCCTAACATTTCCACTAAAAAATACAGAGTTTGTTATATACTTGCCGTATAAGACTACCCCCCACTTGGAGGCATATTTTTCAGTGCCAAAAAGTCGTCTTATACGCCAGCAAATACGGTACTTCATTTTTTTAAAGGTTGGTACCAGTGCTGTCCAACAGAAATAGGATGCACACCTACATATAAATTTATATTTCCTTGTATGAAGAAAAAGATGAAGTTAATTTTAATACTACATTTTATTTAGCCCAATGTGTCCAAAAATACTATCTTCTCAACATGAAATCATATAAAAATTACGAAAGAAATATTTGTGTATTAAGTCTTGAAAATCCCGGAAGTAGTTTCCATACAGAGAACATCTATATTGCCATCGCCACATTCCAATTGCACAGAGAAGTCAAACACTAACTGCCTCACAGAGAACAGGGAACACTTAGAAAAGTATAACTTTTGCCTGATCGAACTTTTAATTGCTCTTCTTTTCCTCCAAGAAGTCCAAGAATGGCAAGAAATGCACTATGAAAGTCACCTTTCTTGTTATAGATTTTAAACAATATGTGTGACTAATGATAAAAAAAGTTCTTCTTCCATTTGCCTTAAAATTGAAAACATCCTCTGTGGTATACCTCATACAATATTCAGAGCTCACGTTTTCCCTTAGGACTGAAGAAAAAAATTAAAGCTTGCCTTTAAAAATGCAAACAATCCCTGAAAAAAACCTTTCTCATCAAAATAAGGGAAAACACATTTCTAGGAAATTAAATCATGTTCCATTTGACCATATAGAATGTGACTTTCATGTATTTTAATGTAATTTATGTTTTTTTTAAAGTAATGTGTTAGACATTGATAAAAAAGCACTGATTTATAGCCAAAATATGTTGCTGAAACTTAATTTATACAAATATATTCAACTATTATAATTAAAGTTTCTTAAATTTTATTTCTTCATATTTTTATATATAGAAGTGTCAAAAGAATATGTTTAACTGGTATGAATTAAGAAAATAGAAACATAATTTGAATAGTAGCTTTAATATAGTTTTCATGAATATTCTTTCATGTACACACAAATGCATTGCAAGTCATTTTAAAGTTATTATAGCATCCTTGTTGCCAAAAACCAAATATTGCCAGCAAGTTAATTGTCCATCTATGATAGAAAGGATACAGACACTGTTATATACTCATGTCTTATAAACTATACAACAATAAAAATAATATCATTATAATGGAATGAAACAATAGGAATGATTACTCACATTGACAAATAATATTGACTGAAAGATATAAAGTACAAAAGTGCAAAGAGTAAAATTTCACTTATATTAAGCTCAAAATATTTACTATTCTGTTTAGCATTGTGTACAATGTTCTGAAGCTATAAAGAAAAATGTGGACGTGATTAACATAGAACCCAGCATAACCATTATCTAGTGAGCGGCAGGGAGTATGATGGGAGGGGAATGGCTTCTGGAGCCCAGCAGCGTTCTGCTTGGCCTGGTTGTTGATTACATGGATGCTGGCTTTATAAACATTCACTCTACCATGCAACTAGGTTTTATATACTTTTCTTCATGTGCATTATACAATTTAAGTGGTTCTGTGTGTATGCATATTTGTTCCACTCACTTTATCTCACTTATTTTAGACGGCTGTGTCTCCAATCACACTCTTAGCTTTCTTTTACATTTCAGTAACATAGGGATTTGGTAAAAAAAATAAAATAAAAATAAGTATCTCCTAAGTCCTTATTCAACAAGCCTTTGATTTCAACTACAAAGAGGTCAGGACCAGGGAGAGGTCCTTGAAGCATACCACATGGATGCCTCCCATTATATTGTAGTAGTAATGGTAATATTAGTATTAATAATGGTAGTTATTAGTATTAATCATGGATGTTACATTTCCTCAGCTCAGGCACTCTGCCTATATTTTACATATTGTGACAAAGCATTTGTGTTTTAAATCCTCTAAGACACTATGGTTATTCCCATCTTAGAAATAAACTAATCTGGGCTTAGAAAATGTAAATAACATTTATAAGGGAAGAGTACCTGAATGTGAACCCTGATTTTTTAAATTATTCTAAGCACTGTACTCCTTTCTTCCTGCCTTGCTTTCTCCGCTGTTTTGACCATTTTTCAACAACAGTCTTTAGTTTCCCTCAGCTGTAATCCACCTGCTCACTTGTCTCAAAATGTTAGATCCACACAGCCTTTCTTTTGGTTGTTCATAGGATCTGACATATATGGTAATGAAATGAACAGGTCCAATGAGGACACGTAAAGTGTTCTAGAATTTTTGTCTGCTCATCTTGCCTGGTATTGAAAGAGTACTTCAACGTCACCTGGCTTGTGTCAAGACATAATACCTCTCTCTCCATGATCATTCATTCTTTTATTGTCTTCACCTACCACTTGTTGTGTAAATACATAGAAAATTTCCAGAGATTGGCATCAGGATTTTCCATAATTGATCTTCCTTTGTCCTCCCTTTTTAAAATATGGAAAAAAATTCAGTGTGATATTTATATCTCCACTCTAATTCTTATAAATTTTAACAATTTCTGGATGGCTTTAGTCCAACAGCATGTTCATAGTATAATTTGTTTGAACCTCCTTTTGAACTCATTAAAAATGACAAGATGCCCTCTTATTCTATCTTCAATTAGAGACTTAGTTCCCATTTTATAATTTTTTTTCTTTTTCCACTCCAAGTATAATTTTTTGAATAAAAATATAGTCAAGATGAACAACATCATTTACTCTTCTATCATTCAAGTTGCATCATAGTCACTGAATAAGGTGCACATTAGTCCTTATATCCATACATTGAAAATAACGTCTCTTGCTTGTCCTCTTTCTCTTCCAAGTCTAGTGTAGAGTCAGACTTCAGATGGCATCTCTTCTTCCCCTTTTCCCACTCAATAAAAAGAAATTATAACCACCTATTGGGCTATTAATATAACATATTTTAAGCTGTAATGGAATGAAAGTGCAATCAACACAAACTAAAAAGATGAATGTCAGGAGAGATGTCTAGTGTAGTGGGGGCGGGGGGAGAACAACCTATTTCTTTACTTGCTATTTATTTGTAATTCTTTTTTAAATTTCAAACTGGAAAAGATAGCTAATATATATATATATTATATATAATCTGAGTGGCCTGATTATTATGATCTCTGAACACATAATAAATAATAATATGGCCACTCATTGTGTGTGTGTGTGTGTGTGTGTCTGTGTGTGTGTGTGTGTGTATTATTTATTAGGTCATAAATAATCTGGCGTTCAGAGATCATAATAATCTGGCTACTCAGTGTATATCCTTTATAATAAACGTTAATATGCAAATTGTCCCCTCAACCAGGAGTTCGACCAGTAGGCAGGCCAGCCAACTTCCCATGCCCCCTCTCCCTGGCCAGCCTGGCTGGATACCACCCATGCACAAATTCATGCACTGGCCCTCATATATATATATATATATATATATATATATATATATATATATAATGCCTAAGATGCTAAGTGTCCAGTCAACTGGTTGGCCATTCAACCAATCAAAGTGTATTATGCTAATGATATGCTAAGGCCACTCAAGCACTCATTATGACGTGCTCTGACCACCAGGGGGCAGATACTCTGACCATTAGGTTAATTTGCTGTGGGGGTCCAGCCAACCCAGACTGAGCAAGATAGATCAGACACAGGCTGGAGCCCTCCTGTGATTCCTCCCAACTTTTCGTACCCCTCCCTAGCCCCTGTGCCCTCTCACAATCTGGGACCCCTTAAGGGATGTCAGAGAGCCAGTTTCGGTCAGATCCCATAGGCCAGGCTAAGGGACACCACTGGTGCACGAATTCGTGCACTGGGCCTCTAGAGTGTGTGTGTGTGTGTGTGTGTGTGTGTGTGTGTGTGTGTGTGTGTGTATCTGTTTTAGTATGAATGCCTATATGACACATTGGGAATTGCAAGAGTAGAATCTCATGCTTAATGTATTTGTATACTAGTAGCTGTTTAAGAAACATGTTTTGGATGGATGAGTAGGCAGATGTATAAAAGGAACTCAGTTTGGTGGCCTCTTTCACAGGCACTGCACACGCCCCTTTTGTGCCTGTCATCTGAGGCCAAAGGCACCGTTTCTCCCCTCCCTCAGGAGTGGCTGTGTCCTGGAATGAGGGCGCTTGTTCCTTCTAAAGCACTATCCCTGGCTTATTGCACCAGCTTATGTTTCCTGTGTGTATATAAAGTGGTTTAGAGTCATAAAGTAGAAGAACTCTAATATTATTCACAGTCTCTATAAACTATAGGATATGGATTCTGAGAAACAAAGGGCAAAGCAGAGTTTCCCAGGAGCCGGTCTTATGCATCTTCTGTAATGTGTTTATACTCACGGGTTCCATTGCCTTACCACCCACAGGATCATTATTTGATTTCAAAATGAAAACACCATGTTTCCTCTGATTATAAAAAGTGTTCATTCTAATTGTTAGCAATTAAAAGAATATGGAAAATGTAATGCATGCAGTAACTAAACAAAAGAAGAGGTCCAAAGAAGCATATCTCCCAGGGAAGTTTACCATATTGAAATTTTGTTTACTTTCCTTCCAAGCATCATGATATTCATTCATTACTTAAAGAACACTGTGTCAGAAGCTGCACACTAATTTAACATTCATTTTTCAACGTGATTACAAGAAAACCTTATAATTCAGTGATGTTAATACCATATATTCACTCACAGCCATCATGTAGCATTGTTTCACCTTGGTTCTCACCCAAGGATGATTTTATCCCTCTGTAGACAATTGGCAATGCCTGGAGACCTTGGTTTGTCACAGTTTGAGGTGAAGAAGACGCTACTAACACCTAGTGGATAGAAACCAGGGATGTTACTAAATTCTGACATTGCATAGGCCAGCCCCACAGCAGAAAATTATTTGACCACAGTATCAGTAGTGCCGAGGGTGAGAAATGCTGTTTTAAAGGAACCCCAAAATCTGGAACATGCCCAAGTTACGGTTGACCCAGGTGATGAAGAAATATTGTTCCAAATTTTAGGGAAAGTTGAAGAAAATGAGAAGATTCTATGGGAATAAGGCTTTTGCCTTGTAAAATTGTTTAGGATTACCATGTGGGGATTAATTTAAATTTTAAATGATTCAGAATTTAAAATTATAATTAAGAAATCTTAAATTGGATAACTTGGTCCAGAAGTACATTTTAATATATTTTCCAAAAGTGAGAAACAATCTAGGACACATGGTTCAGAATCGTTTTAATTTATTAGTATTTTTTGAATGTTTACTATGTTTTAACCACATTCCTGGTTAAACAGTAAATGGTCTATTGAATTTATGAGAGTAAATGTTCAAAATCAGGTAAATCTTGAAAGTTAGCAATAACATGGAAATACAATTATAGATTTTGATTTCTTCAAGGGTAGGAACAAGACAAATATATACGAATTACAAATAGATTTTAGCTTACTATAGGAAGAGCTTCTCAAAATGTATATGTTTGAGAATGCAATGGGCTGTCCCCAAGACATGCCAAGTTCTTTCTGACTGAAAATGTGTATAGAGATATTTGTAAGTCTATGATTGATACATTTTAAAGAAAATTTTATCATTAAATGGATAATTGGACATTGGACCCTGAGATCTTTCTAGACCTGATTAAATTTCTTTGTGGGGGTCAGTGCAAAATAAAAAAAAGGTGAATCCCATTGCTCAAACACTGTTATGAATTTTAAGATGATGACATGGAGCATTAAACTGAAGTGTAGGGCCACTCTACATTTGGATTCTTATCTGAGCCTCCGGTCATGTGTGCATGAAGCCAACCCTGGATCTTACAGAGCTGTGTAATTCTACAAGTGCCCTATGGCCTCTTTATTTCTCTGACAATTAGACAATTTCTCCTCTATTTCCATTGATGGCTCCTTCATTTGTCTTTGGCGTCCTTAAATGTGGTATTTCTCATAACTCGTCTCTTAATGTGCCATCCTCCTTTCTTTGTACATTTTTCCTTTTTTTAAAAATTTATTTTTTCATTCAGTTCCAAGTATCATATGCATTTGTTTGACTATTGAATCTACAGTATTTTTTCTTCATGGTTCAATCACCACATAAAGCTCAGTGATTTGGAAATCACACCAACTTTTTATTTAAAAAGAAGAAAAAGAGAAAAAGCAAACTAAAAAGTCATTCCCTCAGCCCATTCGTGAATCCAACCTCAATATTTCTCCTAGTCAAATTCTAGACTCAATAAGTATGTCTCCTTTTTTATTCTGTTTCTAAGTCCTTTTAATATGTCCTTTTAAAATTTTCTACTCTAGTTGCCATGTGTGTTATTTCTTAGTCAACTGTTGCTGCAACTGAGAGGCTCATAGCAGAACTAGGGAATCTAGATGAAATCTCATCTCCTCTAGGAATGACAGAATGCTTTGTCCCTCTCCATTGGCAAATGACCCATGTTATCTGTGCTTCACTGTTTTCATCTGAAAAATGAGTCTAATGTAGTATCTATCTCAAGGCTGTTGGGTGTTTTAAATGGGTTATTTCATGCAAGTAACTTATAACCTAGATAATAAATGCTCCAAAATATTAATTGCCATTATTATAGCTTTGCAATGTCTCCTCGCTTAGTGTTTTTCATGTTGAATTGTAAAATATGCAGACTTGGTCTAAAATATTGTGTTTCCTTTTTCCATATTGTGACCTTGAAAGAGGCATCTTCCCTGACATGTAAATATAGACATTGTAGTTTCTTAATTTTAGTGTCCTACAAGAATTAGATTACACCATATGGATGAATGCTTCCACTGCGACAGAAGTGGAACCTTCCTCCAGTCTTGTCAGTGTATTCTGGAACTTTCCTCCCAGTCTTGTCAATGTATTCTTCCTCAAGTATTTCCGTTATTCTGGTATCCATTCTAAAGAATGTACATAAGTGACTTACGTCAGTGACTTTACAATGCCCATGACATAAAATTCCAACTCTTTATATTTTAGACATCCCACAGTCTGGATCCACCATAGTTCTACATAAGTTTCCTCTCTATATGAAGCATCTGTTGTAACCAAATCCATCATCCAGAGGCACATGTGATGTAACCACATCACCCCTTTATTCTTTTTTTTATTAAATATATTTTATTGATATTTTACAGTGAGGAAGGGAGGGAGATAGAGAGCTAGAAACGTGGATGAGAGAGAAACATCAACCAGCTGCCTCCTGCACACCCCACACCGGGGATGTGCCCGCAACCAATGTACATGCCCTTGACCGGAATCGAACCCGGGACCTTTCAGTCCGCAGACCGACGCTCTGTCACTGAGCCAAACCGGTTTCGGCAACCCCTTTATTCTTGCTATTATTTCTCACTATCTTTAGCTCTTCCCGTCTATGTGAACTCTGCATTTTCAAGACTGAACTCAGATCATAACTCTACCATGGTATAAATGCACATAACTCCAGCCTGGCATTCCCTTTTATTTCTTGAATTCCTATAACGTTTATAAAGTACCTTTGACATTTTTATATGGCTTTGTTCTCTTATTTCTTCTCTCATTGAAGTTAAGAGCTTACCCTTTGTAATCAGGCAGATTATGTTTAGGTTCCATTCATTAGCTATGAGCTCTTGGGCAAGTTACTTACACTACCTAAGTTTGTTTATTTATTCCCCAAATGTAGATTATAGTGATGGCTAATTTGCAGGATTTTTGTGAGGATTGAAGTAACACATTTAACATTCTTAACCTAGTTTTATTTCATTTTTTCAATATAGGCTGTCAATAAAAGTCTATATTATTGTTATTGTTTGTATTTTCTTACCTCTCCCCAAAGACTGAAAGTACCCTGGGGACAGGGATTGTGTATTATATGTTTTCATAATCCCCCTACCATGGGCCTCTTGCTTTAATTAATTTCTGCTTTATAATGCTTTTTTATGACTTCACTGAAAATATTTGAAATTTGAGTGACAAAGAAGCAATCCCTGGCTACTGAAATAGAACTCTATTTTTTTAAAACAGTATCACTGACCCTGGTAGTAAGCACAGGCTCTGCCAGTAACTGTTACAAAACTCTCCCATGACACTTAGTGAGGTTCCTGCTCCTTAGAGGAAGAGAAATTTACCAGTTGGGCTTAGGTGCAAACAATGTTGACCATATTATGTTGTTGGAAGCATATGTCCAAGGAAAGATCACCTTTATTATGTTGCCATACAGTTTGAATACCAAGTCAATCCATCACTCATGTTAAAATACAGACTGCTGAGCTCTTCCACCAACGGTGTTCTACTGAGAAAAAACCCCACAAGGTTTTCTGTGTCGGAACCAAATGACAGATACTTGAATATGTACTTCTGTAACACCAGCTACCTAAACATAGTGAAAGGAAGAATAAGGAGTTGGTCATCATTCTACACATTTTCAAATACATTGACTGGATATTATTGATCTGAAAAACTTTTGATCTACCTCCACAGAGCCAAGAATGTTTGTTTCCTCTTGTGAAACTGTCTATCAGTTCAACTTTATAACTTCTGACACCCTCTCCCTTTTGTTAAAATTATCTGTGTATCCAGCAGAAACCGGTTTGGCTCAGTGGATAGAGCATCGGCCTGTGGACTGGAAGGTCTCGGGTTTGATTCTGGTCAAGGACATGTACCTTGGTTGCGGGCATATCCCCTCGGGGGGTGGGGGGAATGTGTGTGTGCAGGAGGCGGCTGATCGATGGTTCTCTCTCATCAATGTTTCTTACTCTCTATCCCTCTCTCTTCCTCTCTGTGAAAAATCAATAAAATATATTTTTAAAAATTATCTGTGTTTCCTACTTTTTGGCAATTTCCTTCAGTACAAGATCCACATCTGACTTGAATCTCACATCTATAGGTGCCAGTCAATGGCAGGTGTCCATTGGGATTTGCCTACACACATAGGAAGGGAGATAATTTATTATAAAGATATAAAGAGAGGTCTTATAGAACCCAAGGGCACAGTATATATTCACATCCTAGAAAGAGATTGGAGTTGGGTTCATGAGCCCATCAGAAAATGCAGGACACTTTCTGTCGCCTCCATGGCTCTTCTCTCTTGGCCTCTGATGGACTCATTATTCTCTCTCAACACAAAGTGATTTTATTTCTACTCCCCAGTCTGCATGGCTGCTATCAGCAACTCATTACTTTACATCTTTGCTATTAAAGTGAGCCATCTGGGTTGAGACTGGAATCTTATTACATCCAATTTCAGGTTCCCAAGGAAGAGAATTTGATTCACGCAAGTTGGGTTGGGTACTCACCTCTAACTCAGTCACTCAGTGCCTAGTACAACCATATGAATGTGTAAGTGCATTACTAGAAAATGGGATATAGTTGTCCCATAGTGGAAGGTAGAAGAATTCAGAACAAATAACTTTTCCTATTACAACACCTAATGAAATGTCTTTACTTCACAAATATCTTTGTAACTTGGGTGATGAAAGAATGAAGTGATCTGAATTTACTTTCTGGAATTGATCTTCACATAAAGACATTTATTTGCATGAGATATCTCAGCTGTTTTTTACATTTCTGAAAGCATGATGTCTTCATTAAATATGCCAAATACTACCCAGAGAAATAACATACATCAAATAGTATTGCAGTAGGATTTGCTAGAATCGGATAAAAAAACAACAAGATATTAGGACATTTTACTAAAACCTGAAAATACCACAAAATAAAGTGACCATATTAGATTATATTTAAATATCAGTTTAAGCTTTCCTTGGTCTCCATATGACTTGTTCTTCATTCTTTATATTTCTAGGAGGATTCAAATAGTAAATGATTATACATGTGGGACGCTGGTATTATTATTTTACAGTGTCTTTTTCTTTTTCTTTTTTCGTCTCCCCCCCCCCTTAGATCTGTATAAGAAAAGTCCTTCCATCAAATTGATAGGGTGTTTTTCCCCCCTACCTAATCTTTAGGTAGTGGCTGATTCTGTGATTAGAAAGAAAATGAAATGTCATTTTGTAAAATTTCTTCTAGATTATTATAGATGTTTGGTTATATAAGTTTAGGTTTTGAACACACTGAAAACTGGCTGCTCAGACGCCGAGACATTTTTAGATCAGAGTACAAAATGAAGATGGTAACCAGGCAACATGGTTCTTGTACGGTTATTAAAAATAAAACATGAAGCTTCCACAATGCAGAATAATTCTCTGACGAGTTCATCTAGCCTTTTCTGCCATTGTCTGGAAAAAAATGGGTAGGTTCCATTTGTTGAACTGTTCAATACTTTCTCTGAATTAAAATCATTATTTGGTAAGATTATGATTGTTAGAAAATAATATACACATGTGAATGTAATCATGATAATTTAATGATTCAAAAAGTTTTTAAACATTTCTGCACAAGAAATTACATATGAAAAATGTTTACAAAATTTACCATGGAAACATAAATCTGACCTATCATTCATTAAGATGACAAGCTTGAATAAACATATGTATACTCTAGCCTTGACCAGTTTGGCTGAGTGAGTTGGGCATCTTCCCCATGCACCAAAAGTTTGCCAGTTCGATAACCAGTAGGGGGCATGCAGGAGGCAGTTGATAGTTGTTTCTCTCTCTCCCTCTCTCTTTCTCTCTCTCTAAAAAAAACACAATAAAAATTATGTACAAAAACCCCATATCTATACTCTACTAGTATATAAAGTGGAGTATTATTGATTAAAATGTTGGAAAGCTTCCATTTGATGAATGGCAATTTTCAAAGAATGGCACTGAAATGCAATCAATTATGACAGCATATTTCAATCTTTATTTTATGTGTCAGCAGACATTTAAGCATGTGATATTATCTGAGTAATCATGATTTATATATCAATAATAGAAACCTCCAACTTCTGGGACCTTGTCGTCTGTGTTTCTAATATCCCTTAGACAACTCTCTGGGATTGTGCAAAATGGTTATATGAGTAGTTAAATTGCATAATATTCTAGAGTGGATGTTGTCAACACAGGCTGCATGGGATTCACCTGGAAAGGTAAACATAGTGATGCCTAGGCCCATCAGCAGAAACATGTGATGTCTAGGTTCCTCAGTCTGGCTTGGAGTCTAGGTACAGGTTTCTTATTTTAGTTTTATACATCGTTCTACTGTGAATTCATGGGTATAAACTACTGTTCTAGACATAGATACTCTGAAAATGCTTATTTAGAACTGGGGAAGAATTCAGAAACTCACCTGCATGATTATTTGTGGGTTCGTATAGCAGGGAATGCGTCAGTAAGCAAAAGCCCTTGGCAAGCACTTCTCTTATGTCTTTTATGACAGGCAAGTTTCAGCTGGGATTTTCCTGGCAGATCCTGTGTGATTGTTTTGGATGTCACGTGACCTTCTCCAGCTAGGTGATTGGGCCCAGCCTAACTGGAAACTTACTGTTTTGTTTCTTCCTGAATGTTGACAAAATAATAGAAGCTCAGATGGAGTATTAAAGCTCAGAAGACAGAGAAGAGTCTTGGAGGCCTGGTTTAAAAACAATTTAAAAATGAAGGAGCTGTCTTAAAATCTACTAAGGTAGTCTTTCTCCATAACTAGAACCTACATAAGGCAGGCTTTAACCCTGAAGGCAGTAGGGGTGCAGTGCCACACATGCACATACACATGCACATACACATACATAGGGTCATGTGTATGTGTGAGTGTGTGTGCATGTGTGTACCATGTAAGTACTTTATTACTTCATCCCACTGGGAGCCCCTTGTAGGAAATTATAAGCAATTCTAAACTTTATGTTCTATAGGAAGAAAATCTCTATAATGCAAACAACAAGATTAAACCAAAGATACTGTTTAATCAACATAATTTGCAACATACCCTACTATTGTTGATTTCCTATAAAGACATTCCCTACCATCTATCACATTTCTTTCATGAAAATACTGAACAGTTTATATTAAGCAAAAGTACCATATGTTTGCCCTTCATATTTTCTCAGAGATGTTTTAGAACTGAGAGTTCCTTGAGAGCAGAGAATTGTCTTTTATGTCCAATATAAAAAATCCATGCAAAACATTTAGGCCAAAGCTTCAGGCATAGTAGTCACCCATTAACCATTAGATCATATTCTCATTAAATTTCCATATCTGAGAGTAGTATGTGATCCTATATAATAAAAGAATAATATGCAAATTGACCATCACTCCAACACAAGATGGCTGCCCCCATGTGGTCAAAGATGGTTGCCCCCATGTGGACACAAAATGGCCACCACAAGATGGTCTGCAAGGTAGGGCAATTGTGGGCAATCAGGCCAGCATGGGAGGGCAGTTGGGGGAGATCAGGCATACAGGGGAGGGCAGTTGAGCACAACCAGGCTTACAGGGGAGGGCAGTTTTTTGGGGGGAGGACCAGGCATTTAGTAGGTGAGGGCAGTTGGGGGCAATCAGGCCTACAGGGGAGGACACTTAGGGGCAAACAGGCCTTCAGGGGAACAGTTAGGCATCGATAGGCTGGCAGGGGAGTGGTTAGGGGGTGATCAGGCTGGCAGGCAGAAGCAGTTAGGAGCAATCAGGAAGGCAGGCAGGCAAACAGTTGGGAGCCAGCAGTCCCGGATTGTGAGAGGGTGCAGGCTGGGCTGAGGGACAACCCTCCCCTGCATCCTGTGCATGAAAAATTCCAAGGAAAAATTTGTTGAAAATATACAATCATATCAAGGATGGCAAGTAACTCTTATCTTAAAAAATGCCAGTTCAGAATTAGCTCCCTAAAGCACTAAGCTGTGAAGGAGCTAGAGACTAGGCTTCTTAGGACTAATTATCATGATTGATTGGTGATGTCTGATCTGGTTGTAGTAGCAGGGAGTGGTGACATGAGTCTACTTATTATACCTATTTTAGATAAAGTCATAAATGAGAGATTTGTAGATTACATTTGTAAAAATTGGCTTGTGATTAGAAGTAGGAATTAACTTACCTTGAAGAATACGTCTATAATATCTTAATACATGCAAAAGAATGAATATTATATAGAATGGACATATATATTTTGGTGACATATACTATGTACATGTCTTTATTATATAAATAATTGTGTTTTGCTTTCCTTTATATTTGTTATGTAAAACTATATATACATAAAGAATGAGAAAACACAGGTGAGCTAAAAGTAAAATAAATATAATCCATCCTTCAATAAATAACCTACTACTGATGTTTGATAAGCAATTATATATACATATACATATAGTAAATATATAGTATTATGTATTTATATATAACATTATATAAATATATATAAAATAGTCATACTATCCAAGTATTTTAACTTTTTCAATATGACATACTAATATGAATTCCCAGTTCCTTGGGTATGCTCTTAAAAACTATAAGTTTCTATCTGTCAAATTCTGATGACTGCATACCATTGCAGCATATAAATATTCTTTAAGCATGTGTTTTTGGAAATTGTGATGGTTCTACATGTTCCTTATTATAAAAAATGTTGTAGCCATAATCTTCACAACTACTTTTAAAATGTTATATTCTAGAAATTCTCATATACAAAAGTAGAGAGAATTGTACAATGAATTTCCATTATCCAATAATCTAGCTTCAAATGCCAGCAATATATTGCTGCTCGTGTTTTAGCTTTCATTTTGAAGGGACATTTCAGATAAAATCCCAGATATTATATCTTCTCACCTAAAATATTTCAGAAAGTATTTCTAACTGATAAGAACATGCTATTTACATAATCACTATGCTATTATTACATCTAAGAAAATCATTTAGTACTTTATACATCTTTTCTTATTTATATTTTTAATATATTTTAGATATTTCTTGAATGCATATAATTAGCCATAGCTGGTTTGACTCAGTGGATAGAATGAACTAACAGGTCCAAGGTTTGATTCCAGTCAAGGGCATATGCCTGGGTCGCGGCCTTGATCCCCAATAGCGGGCATGCAGGAGGCAGCTTATCAATGATTCTCTCTCATCATTGATGTTTCTCTCTGTCTCCCCCTTTTCCTTCCTCTCTGAAATCAGTAAAAATATATGTTTTTAAATGCATAACTTATTTCAGGAGGATAAGTACCTTGTAAAATGGGTAGATCAAAGAGTTTTCACCTTTTTAAAATAACTTTTAATACATCATGCTAATATTTATCATAGTCAAGATTGAACGAATTTAGTATCACAATTGTTATATTCATCGTCACTGAGGAGGAAAGAAATATATGGAAATTTGGGATATCTTGAAAATAACATAGTTTGGATGGAGGAAGGGGAAGCCAAGGAAGGCAGGAGAGAGGAAGGCAAGGAATTATAGCCATGACAATAGAAACCCAAGCCTGAGAGAATGCTGTAACCTCTATGAGTGACTGGTACCACTGAGTCAGGCTCTTTACCGAGCTTCTGCACAGAGCATTTAGCCAGCTAAGTCAGGCTCACAAGCTGAGCATCATACGAAGGGCAGGGTAGAAGGAAGGAGGACCGGAGCCTTCCACCACACCTGACCCATCACCTGCTCCATCACCTGCTCCACATTCTGCAGAGGTAGCCTGTGGCCTCCAGGGAGATGGGCTCTTCAAGTGACCACTCCTAAAGCATCCACTAGGAGGCGGGCTTTTTACCCTTCATATCTCCTGACTGCATCCTGAGCTGCTGTAGGACAACATAGATTCAGGCCATGAAGCTCACATGGCTGCACATGGCTTAGGAAAACCATGAGGGGCTTTCCCACATGGAAGGCAGTTGCTGTGTAGTGTCTGGAACGGACACTAACACTGTGTACATTAGGAAGATCAAAAGAACCTGTCTTGATTCAGCAATTTTACGATGTTAGTTGGTTTAGCCGTAATACTTCAAATCTTTACATCTGTCTGTAAGGTAGGTACTACTATCCTTGTTTTATAGATGGAAAAAGGGGATGAATGAATGAATGAATGAGTGAAAAAGCAAATCAGCAAACGAATATACAGTTCAGAAACACAAACAATAGAGACCTAAGTGTAGTATGAGATAAATTACATAAAATGGCTAGTAGCTGGCAGAGCAGGATTCACACTCAGCTCCATCTGACTCCAAAGGCAGAACCTTCTTAGCTGAACAATTCATATGCAGTCCCAGGGTCCAAAGTTCCCTAAATTACCTCTTCTTGTTCTCTCTTTTCTCACCTGTGACGTGAGCCTGTGTTCATTTTCTTTTAATTTGATTAATATTTCTGCTCTTACAATGTAAGTGCCATGCATTGTTCTAAGTACTACCTGTGTTCTCCCACGGAAGCCTCCTAACAATCCTGTGGAGGAGATATTATTACTCTCCCCACTTTACAGATTTAGAAACAGACTGGTTAGGTCATTTGCTCAAGGTCATCTAGCTAACAAAGAGCAAAGCTAGAAAATGAACCCTAGAATTCCAGTTTCAGAGTCTGCTTTTAATCTTTTAACTATTAAACTACCACGGTAATATATGTCATTTATACCTATATGCGTTTCCATACAAGTATACTTAGATTACATAAAATGCCCTGTGATTCCCTGGCAATTTAAATAAATGAAGAAATGGCATGCATCCTAGCATTATATAATATTCAGCATCCCTTTGGAGGCATTTTGTTGAATAATATTGCAAACATTATTCTCTCGAACTCATCCATAAACACTTCCCATGGGATTTTCGTTCTTTGTGGAATAATTTCCATTGCAATAATTCTTCTTTGTTTTCTCAAAAATAATGGCCGGTTTCCACCACTCATCCATGTACTGCATAGCCAGCAAACTTGTGGGTGCATCTGACAGCCTGGGTTTTTCCCACTAGATCAGTAATGATCTTGCCAGACTGATTTATGTGCTCCCAACTTCAAACTGCTTCAATAAATGTTTACAAGAGCCGAATTGGGAAGGCCAAGAGGAGTAGGGCCCCCTCTCTCTCCTCCAGGAATGTAAAATTTCTTGGAAGTCAGACAATTGTACATGGGGATTTCATATCATAGTGTATCTGAGTGCTTATAGCACTGCACTGTGTAGGTAGACCCCATGCACAGAGTATCAGGGTACATGCCAAGTGGCACTGGAGCCCACCAAAGACATTACACAGCAGGTGGCTGCAAGGGTGAAGGATCCCCAGTTCCTATGAACGTACAAGATCAATCCCCTTGAAGGGACTGAAAACCAATCTTTTTCTTGGGTCTCTCCTCACCCTCCATGTACCAGGACCAGTTTTAGATTTCATCTGGGGAACACCAACGTTTGTGAACTGAAAAACTACCCAACTGGTTGCTAATATTAGATATTATTAAAAGGGTAGAATAGAGCTAATGAATTTGAAATGCTAACTTTATTTACTATGATAGGAAATTCCCATGTACAATTGGATTTATTTCTGGACTTTCTGTTCTATTTCAATGGCCCATTGATCTCCTATTTTTGTGACAGGACTATTCTTTTTTAAGTCTAGAGAATTTTTCATATAATACCTGGTAGAATATGTCCTCCTTTTCCTCACCTCCCATCCTCATCAGCCCCAAACACTCATGCATACTTGCTCTTCTTGTTCAGAGTACTACCGGTTCTCAATTGTTTAAAATATATTTTATTGATATTTT
The DNA here is from genome assembly GCA_963924515.1 of Vespertilio murinus. Taxonomy (NCBI): domain Eukaryota; kingdom Metazoa; phylum Chordata; class Mammalia; order Chiroptera; family Vespertilionidae; genus Vespertilio; species Vespertilio murinus. The sequence continues at coordinate 36,128,090 of OZ004715.1, read as the reverse complement.
ACAGAGAGGAAAGGAGAGAGATAGAGAGCTAGAAACATCAATGAGAGAGAAACATCAACCAGCTGCCTCTTGCACACCCCCTACAGGGGATGTGCCCACAACCAATGTACATGCCCTTGACCAGAATCGAACCCGGGACCTTTCAGTCTGCAGACCGATGCTCTACCACTGAGCCAAACCGGTTTTGGCTGGTTCGCAATTTTTATATGAACTTTAAGAGCAACTTATCTAGCTCTGGGGATAATAAATTAATATTTTATTAAAATGACATAACTTACAAATTAGCTTCAAGAGAGTGGATATAAAGGGAACTTTAAATCTCTACTCAAAAACAAAAGTCAGTCTGACTCAATGGAGAGATAACCATGTTCTTGTATTCATATTTCTTGGTAGCTATTTTACTTGTGCTCTTTCCTATTTTTATGTGATTTTGTTTGTGTATGTGAAGGCAGATAATTTATGTCATCCTACTGCCTTCCCTACTCTGCTATGTCTTGAGTAGATTTTTCATGAATATATTTTTAGGAGCCTGAGGTAACATTTCTCATTTCAATGGGGTTTTGGCAGAGGTGAGTAACAATAAGGGAGATGCATTTATTGGTGTTGGGAAAGCTCAGTGTCTTTCATGACAAACACACAAATCTCACACATGTTGAAACTATCAGAGGTGGATGGGGAAAGCTGTGGGTGGAAGATCAGAGGCTCATGTAAAGGAAAGAACCATTCTTCAGCACCTGCTGACGGCTGCCACGTGGGCATAGGGTCCATGTTACTAGATCTTCCAATGTTACACGTATGTAAAGTATGTAAAGCCAGAAATCTGGACTTAGAAGTGATGTCTCCTGGTTTTTTAAATTAGTTAAAAATGTTCTTTGATAGTATAGAAAGGACAAGCCCATAGTTTAAACACGTTCCCCAAGCTGTCATTTGTTAACATCTGAGAAACAAATGTTGTCATTCATACCAGACCAAAGCTGTAGCATGATATATTACTACAGGATTGATTTATTTTCCTTATTATGGGTGTTTTAGTTTCCTGGGGTGACCATAACAAATGACCACAAATTTGTTGGTTTAAAATAGAATGATCTTAACAGTTCTAAAGACTGGAATTCCAAGATCAAGATGTCAGCAGGGTCATGCTTCTTCTGAAGGTTCTAGGGGAGGATCCTTCCTTGCTTTTTCTGGTGGCTCCGGGTTTCCTTAGCTTGTGGCTGCATCACTCCATTCTTTGCCTCCATACTCATGTGACCTTCTCCATGGATCCTTCTCCCTATGTGTCTGTGTGTCTGTGTGCCTCTTATAAAGATACTTGTCATTGGATTTAAGGCCCTCACAGATAATTCAGATGAACTCATTTTGATATCCTGATCTTAATTAATGTAATTTGTTGTCATAGAGTCGGTGTTTCCCAAACTTTTGACATATATGTACCCCTTCTATAATTTCTGTAACACTTAGTACAAAAAATGGATGTGTTTTAATAACAATCAAAATATATTTATTTTTATTTTTTGGTACATACACAAAATAATAATAAACAAAAAATAAAATTATTCATAATAAAATATAAATAAAAGTTGTATTATAAATAACATTTATTTGGATCAATGAGAAGGATGAAATTGACTTGACTCATGAGGACATAGAATTAGGCGCAGCTAAGTATGGTGCAGTGCATATCCCCACCAAACTCTTCCCATACCCCTGGGGGTACGCGTACTACACTTTGGGAAACACTGATAGAGTATCCAAATGTTTTCCTAATAAGGTCACACAAATTTTGGGGGCTAGGACATGGACATATCTTTTTTGCTGGCCACAATTCAAAATGCCTTATATAATAGAAAGGTCATAAAAGTAATACAGACCTGTTTTTTAAATTGCTGTTCTGATACATCATCACAGGAGCAGGGAATGTGAGTCTCCCTGCTTCCTCACCTCATCAGTATCCCTGTCTTCCCTCTCTCCCCTTCCCTTCCCTGTTCCCTTTGCCTCCTCCTACTCCTTTCTCTTCCCTCCTCTTCTCCCTCTCCCCTACACCTTTCCCCCTCTCTCTTCATTCTCAGTCTCTCTCTCTCTCTCTCTCTCTCTCTCTCTCTCTCTCTCTCTCTCCCTCCCTCCCTCCTCCTCTCTTTCATCCTCCTCCTCCTTCTCCTCTCTCCTCCACCTTTTCCTCCTTCTCCTCCTCATCCTCCACCTTTTCCTCCTTCTCCTCCTCATCCTCCTCCTTTTCCTTCCTCCCTCCTATCTGTCTTTTCTCTTTTTTAATCATTGATTTTTAAAAATCTATTCCACTCATATTGCATTCCTGTGATGTGAAAGGAGCTGTGTGGTTCTGAAAGTTGAGCACATCCTTCCTGAGCCAAAAGCAGACCGGAAAGAGCTAAGAGCCTCCCCTTTACAGGCTACCGAGAAGCCAGCGATCGTGCTCCATGCCCTATGGCTGACAGGGATTCTCTAACCTGCAGAGCAGGACTTGTGTGCATTAGCCTGAAATCAGGGCTACTGGTCACTGTCTGATACCCTATGAAGCCACATTAATATCTGCCAGTCTCCCTTCACTCTGGCCATCCAGGCAGCTGACCCCTCTGGACATCTGGTAGATTTCCTTCCAGCACACACTTGTGAGAGCCTTGTTCCCTCTCAGCTGGAGAGCTCACTCCCAGAGGCGCTGCCCAGGGTGAACTGTGTGTCTGTGAAGTTGCCCGCTCTTGTCTCAGCCACAGATTTCGGGGGGGGGGGAGGGGCGTTTAGGGGTGGCACTCCAGTTAAAAGGGGGAAAGAACCAGATAAATACAGTTGTATATTTGTCAGCTAAACCCTGATTGTTATCTCCATGTTGTTCTAAGCTTACTTTCAAAATGATAGGTATGTTGCATAATGCGGACCCAAAGGGACATTTGCTTTAAACCATCTGGAGATTAAATTCTGATGTTAAATAATCCCCTCCCCCTCCCCAAAAGGAATAATTTTATTAAAATAATTTGCCTACACCATATAAAATAATGATCTTTCTCCTTTGATATAAATAGGATTCTGTTTCCTGCGAACTGAAATCCTAGTCTTGATGCCTTGGGTTACTTTGAAAAACTCTAATAATTTAATCACACCTTTATTGTGTATCCAGATCACTTTTCTTTGGAGCTCTAGTAGGAATGAGGAAAAGCCTCAATGCACTGTGATGCACACACACACTAGTTTAGAGTTACACTAATTTTTGCTTCTCTCTGTATTGCGTCTTGGTGACATTGTACCTTGTATTAAATCGCCTATTCCTAAGAGCAGATAGGCAAAATCATCAGGCTACAGAAACTAATGGAAAATCAAGGGTAATGGTTAATGGCTGAAGCCAGAGGGAAAGCTTTGGGCCAGTGCATAACAGAGCCCAGTATCTGGAATAATAAAAGGGTAATATGCTAATTAGACTGGATATCATTCTGGATGTCATTCCAGATATCCTCTTGGACAAAGCCAGGCCTGGAGGGAACCCTGGGTCCCGGGTGCCAGAGGGAAGCAGGTGCCGGCAGCCAGGGGAAGGAAGGCCTACTCTTGCAAGAATCTCATGCATTGGTCCTCTCGTCTACTAATAAAGCAGAGGAATGGAGAGTGCCTGAACCCAAGGCATTGTGAATGTTTGGCCACAGCGAAGTCTCTTTCGGAAACTTAGATATCCCACGGACAATTTTATTCCTTTTGATTGAAAAACAGTAGAAGGAACCAATAAGAATTAATTTCTCTTTCACCAGAGCCTCTGCTGAAAGAAGTAAACACATTGTTTGGTCATGAAAGAAATGTGACTCAGCTGAGGCAAACAGGCACGGACTCACTAAATTGAATCACATCCATTTGACCTCTGCCTCCGCGCCTCTGAGTGATCTAAGAGCTGTGTGTTCTGAAGCCAGCTTCTGCCGCAGCACCGCCAGCCCTTGTAGCTGGTTGTACCATTGTGATTGACTCGCTCATCCAATACCTGCCAGGTTCAGGCGCACCTGGGAGAGAGTGTGTGTTCCATTCCAGACCCAACGGGGAGACACTGAGGGAGCACCCCAGGAAAACCCATCATCAGGCATGCTGTCCCCCTCCAGCGCCATCTACAGGCAGCAGGAGGGCAAGCTAGGGCTCCTGCCACAATGAGTGGAGGACCAAGCAAAAGTCTCAACTGAACAAGAAGAGCGAAGACCCTCTCTTCGGAACCATGGCGAAACTTGAGGCTGAGAGGATGGGAATGCTTATACCTTAACCCCCTGGTCGGCAAACTGGGGCTCACGAGCCACATGTGGCTCTTTGGCCCCTTGAATGTGGCTCTTCCACAAAATACCACAGCCTGGGCGAGTCTATTTGGAAGAAGTGGTGTTAGAAGAAGTTTAAGTTTGAAAATTTTGGCTCTCAGAGGAAAGTTCAATCGTTGTACTGTTGATATTTGGCCCTGTGGACTAATGAGTTTGCCGACCACTGCCTTCACGGTGAGGCTTACCCAGAAGGGCTGGGGTTGTTCATTTCCCACCTGCTGGAGTTCAGGATTTGCTCTGGGGCCCTGCTTCTCCCGGTCTGGGCAGCGTGAGCATCACCTGGAGCTTGTTAAAAATGTAGAGTTTCCCCCGAGAGTGTTAAAGTATAAGCAGCAGGAGTGTCAGCTGGGGCGTCTTACAGCGGCAGCCCCTCTGGTCCACCCCAGGTCTTCTGAATTAAAATATACGTCTCATGGGAGCCCCAGGCAGTTCATATATAAGGCATTTGCAGAAGAAAAGCAGTGCTCTGTCTACTGGAGGGTGGCCAGCAGAAGGAAGAGGAGGAGGAGGAGGAAGCCGAGCCAGTCGGACATGTGAGTGAATCGGACAAGGGTTTGAGCTAAGAAAGCCGGCCCTTCATCCAGGACCAGCCCGGTCCATGCAGCCACCCCCTGCGGAGCCTCCTTTCTTCCCAGAAATCTGTTGGTTCTCACTTAGAACAGGGGAAAGTGGACATGCTTGCTGCTGCCCCTTCCTTTTCTCTGTTAAATGCCCCGCAGTCACCGGCCTGCATGTTAGGCGCAAACTGGTCCTTCCTTCATCCGTATCCCTCTGTGTCCAGCAGACACAGGAGGCAAAGAGAGCCATTGGGAAGTGATAGACTTTTAAAATGATGAGGTTTGGCTCAGTGGTGGAGCGTCAGCCTGCGGACTGAAAGGTCCCAGGTTCCATTCCTGTCTAGGGCATGTACCTTGGTTGCGGGCACATCCCCAGTAGGGGGTGTGCAAGAGGCAGCTGGTCAATGTTTCTCTCTCATTGACATTTCTAGCTCTCTATCTCTCTCCCTTTCTCTCTGTAAAATATCAATAAAATATATATATTTTAAATGATGAGGTTTCTTCTAAAGATGTTTTCTTCTGAGCTGTACATTATCTTCTGAGCTGGAGAGTGCAATCGCATCCAGGCTATCCTTTGAGCCACTTTTAAGAGTTCCTATTCTGAGTTTAGTTTGGGATGCAGACCTGTGACATGCGACCGAAAAGTTTGTTTCTGAAGGCCCCTTTGCGTTCTGTGGAGGATGCCGCTTCCTATGGAGTGTGTTGTGGGTGTTGCAGGGAGAGGGCCTGGGGTGCTGAGATGAAGGGGTGTTTCAGCTGCCTGTGGCTGTGCCCGTGGCTGCATGACAAACTGCCTCAGGTGCCTGGCTTAAAGGAGAAAGAGCCCCAGTTCTGCAGCTCAGCTGGTCTCAGCTACATGCTGTTTCTACTGCAGTCAGCAAGGGGCTGGAATGGGCAAACCGGCTTTGCTGAGAGGAATGGGTCTGGCTGGGGTCCGACTGGGGTCTGGCTGGACGCCTCTCTTTCCACGTTTCCCAAACCTCTAAGATCCAGGCAGCTGGGTCCCAAGTAGAATTCTGCAGGGACAAGCCACAGGGTCCCAGGTTGCCACTCTGCTTGCTTTACCCTGGCCCGTGCCCCAAAGATAAGAATACAGAGTGTAAGGAGGACTACACCCAGGTGTAAAGCTCAGGAATCATGGGCCATCGGGGCCACTTCTCACAACCCACCACCCTTGCTCCCCACCAGCCCCAAATTCCCACCCCAGGCACAGGGCAAAGATGGAGGGGAAAATGTAAGTTGGTCGCTAGTTGTCATATGTACCAGTAAGTGCTTGTATGTTTGTACATAGCCAAGTGCATACATGTAGTGATCTCGGAAACACGGATTCCCCTTTATTTAAGAGTTTTACGCTATCCTATTGAGCATTGTCTGGAGGCAGGGTTATGGGAGAAGAGTGAGTGGGGAGTGGGCTTCCAGCCAGTTAATTAATCAATCAGTATCGACATCAAAATGAGATCAGATGCCACAGCCGGATTATGTTAAATCAGTTAATGTGGTGGCTATAAAAGGACAGTTCTCTGCGTACCTGGTCAAGCCATTATTATGTTTTATTATGTCCTGACAATAGCCTGAAAAAATGGCCCAAGAGATATAAAATATTATTTTTCATTTTCCCTACTATGCTATACAATATCCTTTACTTTATAGGGATTTCCCCCCTATTTTTACTGTCTTGTTTACTTACTTGAAGTTTTCTATTTATAGCAGGCATACTATATGCCAGGCCATGAATCCCATGCTGGGATAGTAGTGGTGAATTAAATTGACCTGCCATTCTTCTCTCACCAAGTTTAGAGTCTGGAGCTATTTTTTCTTTTCTTTTCTTTTTTTAAATATATATTTTATTGAATTTTTACAGAGAGGAAGGGAGAGGGACAGAGAGTTAGAAACATCGATGAGAGAATCATTGGTCAGCTGCCTCTTGCACACTCCCCACTGGGGATGTGCCCGCAACCAAGGTACATGCCTTTGACTGGAATCAAACCTGAGACCTTTCAATCCACAGGCCAACGCTCTATCCACTGAGCCAAACTGGTTTCAGCTATTTTTTCTTTTTTATGACTCTAAAATGTAAGGAAAACTTTGAGTAACTTAATGTGAAAGTAAGTTCATCTTCCTCCATGGTCTTGACCTTAAACTCTGTAAGTTCCTAGTCTTCCCACTATTACAAACGAGAAACAGAGGAAGGCGGTTGTACCATCTTCATGCTTACAGATTGATGAAAGGAACACTGAAAGGTTAAGCGTGTACTTGCTCATGTTTACACGACTTAAGTGAGATGAGTGGAGCTGGAAGTCAAGCCCAGCCTTTGTAATACTGAATCCAGTCTGATTCTCACAGGACCGTATGGCTTCATTGGAATATTTAAAGTGGTGCTGTCCTAATGAGGTAGCTAGAGATTTCCTGGGGACCTGGCCTTTCCGGTCTCTGCTCATCTCAGACTCTTGGTGAATAGCACAGAGCTGACATTGACCTCAATTTACCAGTGGCTTCTTCATAAATTTAATTCTACTTTGACTAGAAAGTCAGTTGCATACTGGGATATTCCTAAACAAAAGAGGACTCTCAAAATGATATTCAGAGGTCAGTTGCTCACATAGGGAGGGATGCAGAATATGGTGAAATTGTTGACCGTGGGCACATTATTATTTCATCAAACATTTGGTGTGCATAAACAAAATGGGAATGATATAACTACTGCATAGATTGAGAGAGTAAAAGAATCCATATAAAGTCCAGAGTCTGGTCCATAGTAAGCACTAAAATTATCATTATTCTCTTGGTGTGATGGTGATGATGATGTTGATAGAGATGCTTTGTTCCTAGTCTTTTTCATCAGAGATGCAAGGCATGTTGTAAGGACTATATCATCCCTAAGGTCTCTAATACAGATTTTATTGTGAAAATGTCATTTATAAGCCATACATCTGCCTGAAAGACTAGAGATATAGATATAGTTTAGCATTATAATTTTTTCCCTTTGATTGACACAAAAGAGCATTTAATCTACTAAAACAAAGAAAAACCACAACCAGTATTTTGTTTTCAAATGTTCCAGCAGTGCCCAGCAAGTAATAAACTCTGACCTTTTCATTCAACTCTCTTTAGGGTTTGATGCCTATTTTACAACCCGCACACTTGAAAACAACAGAAGAAACGTCTGGTTTGCTGAATACTGGGAGGAAAACTTCAACTGCAAGCTGACGATTAGTGGGTCAAAGAAAGAAGACACAGATCGCAAATGCACAGGTAATTTCATTCTCTTGGTCCTGTTACTCTACATGGCCAGCCCTGAAATGTCTGCACCACTGACAGAAGGAAGCTTGGCTGGAGACAAATTGAAAAGGTAAATTGAATTTTACTAGATTGCTCAGAAAATGGAACAGGAGCATAAAGTCTCGGGAGACAAGAGAAATACAGGCAAGATTACTCTTTTCTGCCTGTCCATCTAGCAGTAATTGGCATTTTCATTGATTCTTTGAATTCAAAAGGGGTCATGTTGCTTTGAATGCTCTCACAGGTAAATATAGGTTCATGCTGTAGCCAGGAGTCTGAAGTTATTTCCACATAGACAAAAATCTCTGACAAATTCCATATATGCACCTGATTTAACTGCTACCATGGGTGGTATATTTGATTAAGAAAACAAAGGACTGGGTTTAGAGTAATGAGTTTCATAACATTGAGGTTCATGTGTCACCTGCTATTTAAAATATGTTTAAAAATAATCATCCAGCCTGGAATGTAACTATTCCAAATTAAAAATACATGTGTGTGTCATATAAATACATTAGTAAGAAGGAAAGTTATATGTTCATTCATTGATCCATTCAAAAATGCTCATTGAACAACTCCTTTTTGCAAAGCAGTGTGCTAGGCACTGCTGATCTGATGGTGAACAAACCTACCAAGGACCTGCTTCGGTGCCACTGAGAGAATAGTAGGGGAAATCCACGTTATTACAGGGATCTCTCAATGAATACATCATTTTCATCTGCAATACGTGTCTGAGAGCTGTAACGGTATATAACCAAGGAATTTCACTCATTGAAAGCAGAAACTATCTCAGAAATCCTCCTTTGGAGGAGGAATCACTGGCTGGTTAAGAAAGGAAGTGGAGGGACAGATTGAAGAATTTCTGATGATGAAGAACATGAAAAAGGGCTTATAGCATGAGGAGTTATGGTACCTCTCAGGAAGTAAACAGAAAAATGTGAGTAAGGAAAAGAAGAGGATGAATGTGGGAGCTCAGATTGTAAGTGGAGAGATATGGACAGGGAATAAGTCATGTTGGGATATATATGGAATGTGGTCTTTATCCTAAGAATACTAGAAATCATGCAAGGCTATGGCATCATCTACTAGCTTACCACCTAGCCCTTTTATTAAACAGCATTTCCCATTCTATACTGCAGTTGCCTTCAAGGTTTGTCTGTTTTTTAAAATATATTTTTATTGCTTTCAGAGAGGAAGGAAGAGGGAGAGAGAGAGAAACATCAATGATGAGAGATAATCATTGATTGGCTGCCTCCTACATGCTCCCTACTGGGGACTGAGCCTGCAACCCAGACATGTGCCCTGGAGCAGATTTGAACCCGGGGCCCTTCAGTCCACAGGCCAACATTCCATTCACTGAGCCAAACCAGCTAGGCAACCTTCAAAGTTTGTAATGACAACCTTGAAGTCCCACCAAACTCTGAAATGCATTCTGTATGCCCAGGAAAGCAACACTCGTGTTGGAAACACTTCCTGTGCTTAGTTTATTTTGTGATATAACATTCCAAAATATCTATTAATTAGGAGTGATATATGTGCAGCATGATACAAAAAACACCATCATTAAGTGAAGATGCTGAAGTTTAGGTCTTTTCCACAAGAAGTTTTCTGTAAAAAAAGAGAAAAGATATGAACAGAGATGGGAGTAAAACAATGATACATAATAAATAGGCATAATTGAATGTGTTACTCAGTTAATTAGAATATCCTGCTAACAATATTCTCTATGCCATGGTATATAGCATCAGTGTTTTCAGAAATATCCGTATGTTTGGGGAAAAAGGAAAAATCAATTTGATGTTGTCTAGATCTAAGTGACACAAAGCTTTCAAGTGGAAATTGAACAAGAAAGTTTGATGTCTGGATAATTTGTCTATATGACAAGGAACATCCAAGTATACTAGAAATAGCCACATGATCAATGACAGGTTTTGGTTCTTTTTGACATGGAATATTCTGTAGAGTAGCTGTGGGCAAACTACAACCCGTTCAGCTGTTCTATCCGGCCCAAGGAGCCGAAAGAGCGGAGGGTTCTCTTGCTCTGCCCTCTGCTCCTTCACCAGCAGCCCAAGATGAGAGTGCCAGCAGGTCAGGTTGCTTTTGTTCCGGCCCCCCCAGTCCAGTTTAAGAACCCATTGTGGCCCTCGAGTCAAAAAGTTTGCCCACCCCTGCTGTAGAATGTCGAGTGGCCATAAGGAATGTTCTACCTGAGATCAACCCCTGGTCCTTTTATATGCTTTAACATAAACTGTATTATCTGTAGTCACATTTTAGTGCTGATCACCAATAATCTGGGTTTATGAAAACAAATAAACTCATTAGCCAAACCGCCAACTTTAAAAAATAGAAATACATGCAGTTGTATTTTCATATCTTGCTCCATCCATCTAAAAAATTGATGATCCCATTTACTAAATTTCCCGTGGCCCCAAATTATTTAAATAGTCTCTCCTTTCTCTTTTGGTTGGTCTTGAACTGGCTCTTATACTCACAGAGGGGGAGGGGAGACCAAAGAAAGAAGCAGACCACTCCAGATTGGTAGCTGGCAGGATTAATAAGCAAGGGGACTTGTCTTAGATGCTGCCAGACAAGTAGATCTCTGCCCGTGCCCACCAGGACTTAAATGTTTATATGAAGGCCTTAATGGGTTCAGTCATGTATCCAAACTCCAGTGGTCTCCACAATGTGTTCTCTCATGATCACACCCTTGGAACAGCTCCCCCTGTGAGAGCATGAGACAGGGTGTATGTTCAGAGGGCAGGGGAGGGTGTGAGGAACTTCCGATGGCCTGGGTCCAGCTGGTGGTTCCACTGGCAGGCATGTCCTCCTGATGACCTCCTTTACCTCCGCTCCTTCCGCTGTGAGCAGGTGCATCATTTTGGGTGGAGGTAAACACTATTACTTCCATTGTGTCTCTTGCTCTTGCCCTCACTGGATATGAACACATGGGTGGTTGTGTATTTTTCTTTCTTGTACTTTCCTTTCTCAGAGCCAACTAAGCTTGCATTTTGCATTGGAGATGTTACCAAAACACTATTTTAAAAATCTTACTATATAAGTATACCTCAACTTAGAAGAGGAGAAATGGTGGGAAAGGCATGCTGACATGTGCTAGACTAGAGGAAAAGAAGTGATGGGGAGAAGTGACAGATTGCATTGTATTAATGAGAGTTCTTGAAACTGTGGTAAGAAACTAGGTTTCAATGAAGAAAACGAGTGGAGGGGAGGGGGAAGCCTGGTGGTATGAGGGAAAGCTGCTTTGGCAACCACACTTGAAGCATTAGAAGAATGAGCGCCTTGGGAGGAGGCTACAAGGCCCGGGGGTTAGCTGAGTAGTCTGGCATGGAGACCGGGCATGCTCTGACCTGAGGGCTGAGGACAGCAGCCCCTTCACATATTTCTCTGCCTGGGCTCTACTGATGAGTACGAAAGTCTTAACGTATTTACTTCAGATTCAGACACAAATTAAAACGTAAACTTTTTTTTTTCTGGGCTGTATATTCCTTTTAGCTGCAATGAGCAATTGATTGTGTATTAGCTCTAAGTAGACTGTCATCAAATCAGTCATCTGGCAAGACAAGTTTTGAAGCTGAGTTATGGGACCCACACTGCTTGGAGAGAGCAAACTTCTGGGGTCAGAATAACAATGAGCGCTATACTCTAAACAATAAAATTATAAAAGAAAAACAACAACAATAACAACAAAACCAATGAGCTCTAAAAACCCAAGAGGGTATAAAGTCATGGAAGAAAGAATAACTGTTGAAAATTTTATTAAAAATCAACTATGTATACTTCATAATTTCACATAGGGCTAGATGTGCATGGATCGTTACGGGGGTAAAAATGAGCTAAATAGTCACGTGATCTTTATCCCTATAAATTATCCACATGCATTTAAGGTTCCCTTCAACCAATAAAGCTACCACATTCTTCGGTATTTTAAGACGACCTCAACTTTTCTTGAGACCCAGTCCCAAGATCTCCCAACCTTGAGAGCTAGACCTTCTTCCTCCCGGTGGCGGCCTAATTTACATTCCTAATATTTAACCTTGGCAGTGACCCATCCTGCTCATGGGTTATCCGGGCGGCCATCCCCCAAGGGATCATGCCGTTGTGCAAGTTTATTGGCGGTGTAATCACATTAGCAGGAAATGCAAACTGCATTTGACAGTCCTAATGCCCGGCACGCCGCCCTATAGAAGAGCCACATTCTCGCGTGGAGACAGTGCAGGCTCCGCACACAACAAAGGCAGCTAGCTCTGCGAGGCCGCTCAGTATAGAGCTCTTGTCAGATGTGGGCAGGAGGGTCAGCTGCGATTGTTTGTCAACGGGGGTTTATGTTCCACCGCCTCCACACCACTTGTGTGTGTTCCATCTCAAGACTTGCAAGTGCATCCCCTACACAAGGACCCGTTGAGAGTCTGATCTCTTTAGAAAGAACATTATATTTTTGTGAAGATACCAAGGCCAGTAGCAGAATGAAAGTGAGAGAGGTCTCTGACAAAGAGAATGAGGACAAAGAGTGTTTAAGAAGCTTGGGTGTGGGCCTGACAGCGACCTGCGTTTGTGTTCCAAGGCTGTACTTGAGGCCCCTGTGAGCGCGCGGGCATTAATGAACCTCGGAAACCCTCCCCTCAGCCTGGCAGTGGGCGTGGTGAGGCTATACGCCCAAAGTTGTTGTGGGGGTTAAGTTAGAGATTTCAAGTAAGAGGTCTCAAATCAAACTGGGACATAGTAGTAGGTCATTAAATGATCGTCTGTTCTGGACTGCATGCCGCTACCTCTGAGGGTTTCGTGAAGACCAGCTTGTTCTGCATCAGTCCTAGGGAAAATCGGGATGCATGCCAAGTTCTAACAGGAAAATAAAGCCGGAGATTTAAATAAGGATATCAGACAGACAGGAGTTCTCCACAGGGTGCACATTAGACAGTACGTACTGCCAAAACCGGTTTGGCTCAGTGGATAGAGCGTCAGCCTGTGGACTGGAAGGTCCTGGCTTCGATTCTGGTCAAGGGCATGTACCTAAGTTGCGGGCACATCCCCGGTAGGAGGTATGCAGGAGGCAGCTGATCGGTGATTCTCTCTCATCAATGTTTCTAACTCTCTATCCCTCTCTCTTCCTCTCTGTAAAAAATCAATAAAATATATTAAAAACAAAACATTAGATAGTACATACTAAGCTTTCAGAGTTTGCAGCAGGCAGGAGACAACTTGATGCCGTGCATAGAATATGAACCCCCGGCTTAAGGAATTGCAATGCCATCATGTAGGGTGTGTGTGTCTAAGCATCATTAGGCCTTGACTTGCAAAATATCTCAGGTCTCAAATTTTGTTCCATCTTATCTCTGATGTTCTGTATCTTTATGCGGTTAGTATAATCTCCAAGGTCTTTGCTCCCAGACTCCTTCTTTAAACTGAGGAGGTTTTGAAGAATCTGGCAGCCCATAAAAATGATCACTCTGTCCCCCTGACCAGTGTTTTCCAGTGGTTAGAGCACCAGCCTGCATACTGAAGGGTGGCAGGTTTGATTCCCAGGCAAGGGCATGTACCTGGGTTATAGGTCTGATACTCAGCATAGGCCAGGGCATGGATGGAAGGCAACCAATGCATCTCTCTCACAATATTTCTGTCTCCCTTCCTCTCCCTCCCTTCCACTCTCAAAAGTAATGGAAATATCCTCAGGTGATGGTTAACAAAAAAGTTATCCCTCAGTCTTATCTTGTGGCTTACGTAGGACATTTGTCTAACATTACTGTTTGTCCAATGTTGCTTTGTGATACTGATTCGTGAGAGTTCCTTTACTGAAAAGAAGGAACTCACCATTGAGAAATCCATCATCCCATGAATGGACACTTTGCCTTTCAGAAATTGTTTTCCTTTTGATGATTACCTTGGTGACTTTTTTCTTTTCTTTTTTTTTAAGCCACTGTATTCCATTGCTAATGCTTTCAAGTCACACACTAAGCAAATTCAGTTTTGATTTAAGTCCCTAATCAAGCAAGGTTTACTGTGGAAAGTGTCAGGGTCTAAAGAGCACTCTCTGATAAATGCCTGCATTTGGGGAGGTCAGATCCTTAAACTGTGGTTTTCATTACAACTCCCTTCTCAAAGCGAACCGTTTACTTAAAGGTCACTGAGTTGGTGGGGCCCCAAAAAGCCTGGGAATAAATGCCATTAGTGAAAAGCAGGTCTGTTGATGCTCACCTGGAGCCCTGGCCCATCAGAGCCCATATAAACTTTTAATAGGACTATGCAGGCAAAGATTTACATGCAAGTGAAGTGCTCTGAGCAAATATGTACAGAAAGAATGTATGACCATGCTAATTAGTTTTCCCTGTCATTGTATTATTCTCTTCTAAATTGACCTTTAATTGTTGTATATTGTGTTGTGACACCTAATGTATTCAACAAGATCGAAGAATGCTGGTCAAAAAGTTATGGATAAGTAATGGCCAGCCCTTTGGTGCTGTCAGGCTATTTGAAGCCATTTTGATGAGAAGCAATATAAAATGCATTTCACACCTTTATTAAACAGAGGTTTGACACCGATTATTTACAATTTAATCTCTATGGAGCTCCTTTTTGGGGATTGTGTGTTAATATGATTCTTTGTTAACATGTTTATTCTGAGTTATCTCTAAACATCTTGGGTGGTGTTTCTCTTGTTACAGTAGCCCTCAAAGCTTCCTCCTCATTGGCTGGCTTCTGTGTGGGAATGGAAATTGTATGTGCCTAATTACTAACAATTTCTATCTATTCATTTAAAAATGAGTGTTAGGTATTAATCTCAGAATCATCACAGAAAGGCTAAGGTATAGAGCACTTTGTGAATTTAGTATAGTATTTTATAGTAACTATTTGGTGAGTTTATAAAGAAAATTTAGATAGACAAGGTGCTAATTAATATAGTATTCCCCAAATTAAAATGATCTGATTGTCACATCTGAAGTCCTCATTTTTTTAAAATCTTTAAATTCATATATATATATATATATATATATATATAATTTTATACATATATATATATATATATATATATATATATAATTGATTTTTTACAGAGAGGAAGAGAGAGGGATAGTCAGAAACATTGATGAGAGAGAATCATCAATGGGCTGTCTCTTGCACACCCCACACTGGGGATATGCCCACAACCATTGTACATGCCCTTGACCAGAATCAAACCTGGGACCCTTCAGTCCACAGGCTGACACTCTATCCACTGAGCCAAACCGGGTTTGGCATAAAATCTTTAAATTCTTTTTGGAATAAGAGTATTG
Source organism: Vespertilio murinus (assembly GCA_963924515.1). NCBI lineage: Eukaryota > Metazoa > Chordata > Mammalia > Chiroptera > Vespertilionidae > Vespertilio > Vespertilio murinus. The sequence goes on along the minus strand of OZ004715.1, from coordinate 36,112,679 downwards.
AAAAAAGTCCTATGTCCATTAAAAAAAGATTAAAAATTTATTAGACATTGGGTTCCCACATGTAATAGTCAAAAAGGTTTTAGCATGACATTAAATCATAGTACAGTAATTGCCATGCTAATTCTGTGGCTTTGCTTTTAATTCACTTAGCTCTGAAAGTTCATTTTGTTTTATTCTTTTAAAACCAATGAAGTTCTCTTTATAAAGACATTTAAGAACAAAAAGGTGGCCTCTTTTCAATGGGGATTATATCACTTGCTTTATCAATGATTCCACTGGATAAATTTGAGGGAAAATAAGAATTATAATTCTAAGAGCAAGAACCCTGCAGTCTTTCTTTCCTCTGATTATCTACTGCAGGAAGTGCTTCTCCAGCCACAAAATGGGTAGTGCAAAAAATATAAAAATCCTGATTATTTTCTGTAACTTCTATTTTGTTGTTTTGTTTTGTTTGTTTCTCAAGGTTCCATTCCCCAAGTTTGTAGAAACACGGTCAGCTTTTTAGAAACCTTTATTCCACATGATCAGTGTGGTTGACTCATAGTTACAAAAGGCTTCTTAAAGGCCAGGACATTGGAGGTATTTATGGGGGCCACCTGCTCTGAGCCTTTGGCATCTGTCCATGACTTCCTTCAGTCTGCCAGTCCATCCCCAGGAATGGCCTTGTCTGTACCTCTCCTGAGCGGTGAGATGTCATGTTAAGGTGACTTCAGCGGCATGAAGGTTTCTCCAGGTTTGGCTCTGATTTTGATGACCTTCACAGCCTCTCTGACCATGGTGGGAGGTTGAGAACCCAGGACCCTTTTCAGGGAATTCAACATTTCACTTTCATGCTTCCCTCAGCCCCTCCCTGCTCATTCCTCTTCCTTTCCTGAATGTCTTTATTAGGGGTTGGGGGAGGACACTATCTTAGACCCAATCATATCCTTCCAAGACTTTTGTATATGGAATACACTCTATGCTCTTAATCTTTCAGTTCTCAACTGCCAAAGCACAGAAATTAATACTAACCACATATAAACTTAAAAGTCAATCTTCAATTTCTATTCTGTTATCTTCTTTTCCTAAAGCAATGGATTAATTAGAGCACTGTGGCTCACAAGGTTGCTGGATATAGGATATAGCCACATTATTTACATGATTAGGCCCTTTCTCATCTGGGGGAAACTTCACTGTTTCATTTACATTATTTACAGGTACATATATGAGAATATGCAATATCGTGTCATTAAGATGACACAATAATATATGACTATTCCCATTCAGTGCTGTATGAACACAACCATAGACGGCAGGCCTGTCCTTGTCTTTACTAAGTAGTATAGATGTGGCACTAACCATTGTGCCCAAGGTAGCGGCTGTCTTCAGCCTTAGAGGCAGACCCTGTAGTAAATGAATTATTTCTGCCATCAACTCTACAGAGTTTAAACAGTGGTCTCCACCGCACACATTTTACTTCAGGCCATGTTTCCACAAAGTCCTCAAACCCCGCGGCACAGCAAGGCGCCTCCAGGAGCTGTGTTTAATTTGTGCACAATCTGGGCACTGGAACCCCCAGTTGAAATCCCAGGGGCATCCCTCCAAAACTGCTCCAACATTTTAGAAGCCATGACTATTTGAACTGTATTTCATTTCTTTCTCATTAACTCCAACAGGCAGTGGCTTTAAAAATGGGAGTTAGGGCCTTTCCATTATCAGGTCGGCAGTTAATGAGAAGGAATTCCTACAGGAGGGGGATTAATGCATATGTGTATCTCAGGAGAGTCCTTGTGAACCAAGTGCCTCTTGTAAGCGATGTATTATAAATCGGTACTTCCTGCATTTGTAGGTAAGAAAGGGCTGTTGAATGACTTATCAAGGGCCATCAAGCGAGCTAGAATGGAAGATAGCTTTCCTCAGCAAGAGCTTCTGGTTATACAGGTTTCCTTTTCAACCTTTTCCTCCTGCAAAGAGAAATAGGGATACTGAAAGCATTTTAGGTGTTTACAGTGTGTGCAGCGGCATATTCATTTTTCTAGAGAATAAAACTGTGCTCACAAGATAAATATCTACTGTATATAAACCCAGATAAGACCTTTCTAGGGCTCCCTCTAACTCTCTCACTATTTCCAATAGCAGTAGATCAAGTGTGTGGGTGAACACGTGGAAAGGTTTCCCATTTACTCATCCTCAAACGATGCTTATGTGTCCTTTGCCATCCTGGGAGAAGGTAGCTCTGAGGGGACGTAAAGCAGAGCTGCCGTGATGGAGAAGCACGGTAGGCAAGCCGCCTGCTGATGGTGCCCTGACTGACTCCTGAAAACAGTTAGGGCTTAAAGAGTCACATTTCCTAGGTTTGAACTCCAGCCCCTTCCCTTCCTCTCTCACTTGGTCAGGCTACTGAAACATGCTTTGTCCCTATTTTCCCATCTGTAAAATGGGTAACCATAGTCCCTACAGCAGGTGGTCATTAGTGAGGATTACGTGGGACAGTGCCTGTGGAAATAGTGAGTGCTCAGTGGGTTCAGTGGTTGTTGGTGGTGGGACTTGTATTACCTTAGACCTTTGTAGAAATAAAAACAAAGAGAACCCCCTCCATGGTTCAAACTGCCTGGCCTTCCTTTATTTTATATCCAATCTTGTCCTCTCTTTTGTTTAAAAGTGCTGGCTTGTATAGTGATATCAGTACACTTTCATGAGTCGGTATATCACCCAAGTTGATGCCCATATCAACCCTCAGAAATGGACAAAGCTGAACTCTGGGGAAATTATGTGACTTTTCAGAGAACATAATGAAAAAACTAGAATATTCCCATCACCTGATGGCAGGCATTCGTTTTCTCACACCTTCTCTTGTGCTCTGTGCACTTAACAGATGTGGTTGACTAGATAGGCCAGTGTCTGTGCTGGTCTTGAGAACACAGACAAGGTTTTACATCAAGGAACTATATTGTAGGAAGGAAGGCACACAGAACCATAGAAAGATAAATCAATTAATTACAAATTGTAATTAATACTGTGAAAGAAGTAAGAGGCTGAACCAGAAAGGAAGAGTACAGGATTATTCTAGGGAGATGGTCGGCAGAGATTATCACAACAGTCCAATTGTCTATGAAAGGTTAGCATTCCCGTTGTACAGATGAGGAAACCGTGGCTCAGATGAATCAACCAAAAGGTAAATACTACTGATTTCTCCCTATGCTCTTTCTCTTCTGGGTGGCCTTCTGAGACTGAGAAAATCAGACATGAATAGGCCCTTTCTCATCTGGGGAAAGCTTCATGGTTTCATTTACATAGCAATCCCCTCACGTGGGGACACTCAGCCACCACAGGGCTCTTAGGAGCACATAATTGATAACGACCCTGCATTGATCCTTTGGTTCTCACTTACCAACAGCTACAGTGAACCAGAGAATCGACCTCATTTCTTTGCTTCTCTCCTAAACTCGACACAGGGCAATATTTTCCAGTTACTCTCCAACTTTCCTAAATTGGTGAAAAACTAGTAGCTTATACAAAGAGAAAAGACACAGAGTTATAATGCTTCATCTCACAGGCAGCATAATTAGACAACAGGGAATTGCAGCCGTAGCTATAAACTTCTCTGGCTATTTCTCATCCCGTGGGACTTTGTCCTTTTAGGATGGGCAGACAAACATGCCTGCAGCCCAGCAAAGCCAATAATAGGGGCTGAGGTGGTGAGAAACCCAGGCAGCACGAAATAACAACTCTAAGGAAGAACATCCCAAATATTGGAAGAACCGTTATAAACCGAGCTTCCAAAGCGGCCCAGTGTTCTGGCAGACGTGGGCAACTTACTACGGAAGAGAAATGTTGAATTACAAGACACTATTGCGTTTTCATTTGAGAAAAACCACAACTGTCCACGAGTAAGTTTTCAGACAAGTTTGTAATAAAAGGTTAGACTTTAGAATTCAATTTGAAAAAGCAAACACACATATAAAAAGAAAACTATGCCAAGAGCCAAGCTGAAGCAGCTCTCTTGATGTGCAAACAAGCGTACCAAAATCGTTGGGCTAAATAATTAGTGGACTTCTAACGTCTGACAGCCTGGCTGCTAACGTGACGACTACATAAACTATGCCTCCGGCACAGCCTATATATTTCAGTAGATTCTCTTTCCCTGGACAAGCTGTGAGCTTGCAGAAGTGTTAGTGAGTTTCAAGACCTTTGCAAAGCCTACGTTGGTGGTATTTTTAGCGCGCAGAGCTAACTGTGTCTCCCTCTGCATCTCAGACATTTTAATGGTCATCCCTGTTGGAAGGAGGATGCGTGGCTTCTGGGGCCCCCGTGCAGGGGTCCATCTCAGACTGCTGGGGCTCTCGTCTTCTTCTCCTTTCTGTACAGATACCGGGGCTGTCCCCCCACAGGGCCAGGCATGTGCTGTCCCTCTGCCTGCCATTCTCTTTCCTCAGCACAGCTTCTGGCTACTCAATAGTCACCTTCACGTCTCAGTGTCACCTCTGCTGGTGGCCTCTGGGATCTGGGTCAGATTCTTTGCTATCTAGGCTCCCACCTCCCGTGCCTTCTGCTGCACCGGCCTTGGTTTGTGCTGCTGCCCTCACCAGTGGGAGGATGTAGTGTACCTCTCTCAGGAGGAGAGGTGCACTTAGCTGCAGGCTCAGGGCGGCTGGGCCTCAGTTCCCTGCTGACTCTCCTCTTCACGTGGCCTACCCCCGTGCAGGCGGGCGTGGAGCAGGAGCGTCACCAGCAGTGGTTGAGAATTGTACATGCCACGCTTGAAGCAAGCATCTGCTTAGCATAAGCCATTATTTGCAATGGATCAGATTGGGAGAGGAGGGGCAGGTGGGGTGTACCTATGTTTTCCTGACGTGCCCAGCTCACTGAACTTGAGTTTCTTTCAGAAATTCACCCCATAGGTTGAATCAGGGCTTCGTAGGATGTATTGGGCTGCACGTGTTAAATGTTTCCTAAGCCCAGTATGTTGTCACGCAAAGAAACAGCTCTTATTCAGTTGACAAGTGTTCCGTTTTAAGTAAAAATGTGGTAATCCCCAAATCAATGAACTGGAATATATCAGCCATTCCTTCCTGTAAAATAGAAAAATTCACAAGGATGGGGGACTAGGGAACATATTGCCCCCCATTGATCTGTGTTATTCCCAGAACTGAAGAATTGCTGCATTTTATAAGCTATGAGGAAGAAATCAGATGCAGGGCTAAAACCATAACAATAAAAATAATAAGACAGTCCATGCTTATTAGGTACTTTCTGACATGGCAATGTTTCGTCCTGTAATCAAGTAGGTATATATAAGGCACATAAGACCTCTTGCTTTTTCCTTCTTTGGGATGATGACTTTTTAGTTGTTAGGAGAAGGAAAGAACAAAACTCCTGAAACAAATTGTGTTTACTGCCCCGTTCTAGCTATGAAGCCTAGCATAAGAGCCATTGCATCGCTGTGCCCCTGTTCTAATTTGTAAACGTTAATAACCTAATGGCGTTTTGTGTTGTATTTTGAGGAGAAGCCCTTAATGAGTTGATGCATGCAGAGAGCTTAGTCCATTGCCTCGCACATCAGAAGCATTGGCTGTTTTTATCCTTACAGCTTCACAGTGCAGTGTTTTGGACTATTGAAGTGTATTGTCAAACTGTTTTTCGGAAAGGACTAGAGGGATGTGTTCAGCCCTAGCAGCCCTACTGGAATGCTGCCTCTGTTTTGATTTGCATTTCTTAGAAGGCTGGCAAGACTGAGTGGTTTTTCTGTACGTGTGGGAACTAACCTGTCTTTATCATGAGATGCACTTTAGAACCTTTAAATTGTGTTTATATCCCCTGTGTCATCTGATCGTCCCTACAACTCAGCAGAGCCGGCAGAGCTGATGACATTATAGTCTCCTGGAGAGAAAGATAAAAGCCAACTTCCTGGATGTTTAAGTGGCGTGCCCAGAGTCATTTGGCTGGTGCCTAGCAGAGCTGGGATTTGAACCACAGGGCAGTGTGTTTTACCATTGTAAGCAGTGATTCATAAAAGTGGTCCCTCCTGACATGAAAGGGTTACCATCATATCTATATCATGCTATAGGCCTGGTGCACAAATTTGTGCACAGGTGAAGTCCCTCAGCCTGGCTGGCAATTGAGGCATAACTGGGGGGCTGGCCAGCCAGGGGAAGGGACCCCAAGTGGTTGGCCAGCTGGGGGGAGGGGACCCAGGAGATTGGCTTTTGGAGCGCACTGACTGCCAGGGGGGCAGCTCCTGCATTGAGTGTCTGCCCCCTGGTGGTCAGTGTGCATCATGGTGATTGGTCAACCAGTCATTTCAGTCATTGGGGCATAATGGTCACTTAGGCTTTTATATTTATAAATTTACTTATAATGAACACAAAGAAAATAAAAGTCCTAACTTTGTCCTATAACAATTTAAGCCCTTAGGAAAATATTATTTAAATACCTTATAGGCTGCATTTGGGAATCAGAATCTCTGTAATTTGGTCACCATTATCCTACTATTTCTGGTTCACACAGCTGGATGTATCCGTCAGAGTCCAAGCAGGAAAGGGTGGCTCATTCAAACTGGAATATTTTTAAGTGTTTCATAAAGAGACAATCTGCAACGTATCCTAGGCGTCCCTTAAGGTAACAAAGGATAGTACAGTGCCCCTGGCCTAGTAACACAGAGGACCATGATCACCCCGAGACTGAAAGTGCATGCAGGGGCGGGAGAGGGAGGTACCACGATCCAGGTAGAATGTCTGCTAAAAGAGGCTGCTGATGAGAGAACCAGACAAATAAATATTAAGACCAAACCATCCTCCTGCCTTCTGATCTCCTGCCTGTGACTCCCATGGGCCAAAACCAGCTGCATATTAAAAGGCAAGAGCTCTTCAGTTTTGTCTATGAAAGTAAGCTCCTTGGGGCATAGAGAAAGGTGATGAGTGGATCTGGAAGACAGTCTATTGAGTGCAGGTGTCGTGGACAGGCAAGGTCTTAAGAGTGGAAAGGGCATGGGTTTGTTCCCTGTTAGACATGAGCATCTGGCCAGAAAGGTTAAGAAGGCAATTTAGTTCATGTGCCCACAACTGAGATGTCAGTGGTGGAGGTACACAATGTGCTTGTTAGTAGATGATAGCATCAATGGAATGATGGCTCCTATCATTATAAGTGACCAGGTTCCCTAAGCCCTAGGTTCCTCTCCTGTGGTACAGCTCATTATGCAACTCCATTCTCTTTGTCACCTTGTGTGATTTAGGAGTTGGGAAACCAGAGCATGAAAATGTTGATGGTCTGACTACTATTTCTGTGAGAAATAAAGCCCTTGTCTCTGACCTACGAATCTCATGTCTCCTGCCAACATCCATGAACCAGTGGCAGGATAATTTTGTAGGCCTGCAGGTATGGTAAAACCTCAGACCCTTCACAGTTCTTGACAAATGACTCAAGACCCAAAGGGTAAGACTCAATGGATCAGGTTTTTTTATTTTTTACAAGGGAAAATAAATTATAGGATGCAAATTGCATTGGGTTATTCAAGGAAAGAAAATATCTCCACTCATAGATCTGCAGGGTTAAGCAGTGTTCTCAGGAAACATCAACATTTTAGTTAAGTTAGAAAATATGGTAGGATTAAGGAATGATCCTTGTGGATTAGAAGTTCCAGCCATCCCAAAGGACTTGTGCAAAGGAGGTGGTGGTTGAGCAAGGAAGAAATTAACATATGGGGGTGAGAGCTTCACAAGTCAAGGATGATCAGAGAGGCTTGTCCCCTGGGCAGTGTCCAGAAGGTTGGATGGGAGGCACAAAACATTTAGTTCTGAGAATGGTCTGGAAAAGGATGATCACTTGAGCACAAGAAGGTTCAGGAAATGAAGCCTAGGGGTGAAACTACCAATCTCACGAGTGGTTAGGTAAACTTTGACCTTGATTTTGGTAGTCTGTTTCTGACTGTGTGCTTAGAAGCAATGCAAGTGATACAATTTCTAGCCACACAGGGAGAATTAAGTTTCTCTTTCATAATGAGTTCTTTTTTATATAGATGAAGAAACAAGTTTAGAGAGGTTATATAACTTCCTTTTTGTCACAGGCATAATGCACACAGAGGCAGAGTTTCAAACCAGGTTTGCCTGCTACCAGCCTCCATGCTCCAAGATCTTTTTTCGTGCGCAGCGGTTGAGTCCATTACAGGAAAGAGAGAAATGCCATCACATTTTGGTTTCAAAACGTTGAGATTTTGAAGGACTTTCTCCCAATTATATAAATCATATCGGCAGCATATGTTTTAAACTGAGCCTGGATTTGGGGACTGGATTTGAGCCTGGATTTGGGATTTGGGCCTGGATTTGGGATTTGAATATAAATAATGAAAGTCCACATTTCCTTAAATTTTCTATGCTCTCCCTCCCCCCAGTAGTGGTGTAAGGCATGCATCCTGAGGAAGCAGTCTGTGAAAATGGGCAAAGTAAGCAGGTTCTTCCAAGAGAAATCCTCACCAACTGAATGAACACTAGCAATCCCGGTAGTGAAAGTGTATGGGTTGTTCTTACGTAGTGCAGCTGTCAGTGTAGTCAACAGAAGGTTCAAAGACTGGATGAGCCCTTTGGGTAAAAATGACAATGGAGCAGAAAACCAGGAGACTTCAGAAGGCAAGCCTCTTTGCCTGCTGATGTAAAAGGTAATGCTTCATAGTTCACCTCATTTTACTTCAACCTTGGACTCTTCTGAAACACGTGATAAAAAGGATGGCCTTTATCCAAGGAAAGAATGTAATGACACCTCAGATAATTAGGAAAATGGGAAGGATGAGCTATTAACTGAGAATTAAAGAAAAAAGGTATTTTTTCTTATTTCAATCCATGATAAATCTAATTTTTGAATTTTTTATTTTATTTTTCCCATCAACATTTATCCCCTTTATACCATCTGCCACTTCCACCCCCTCATCTTCCTTTCACACATGCCTTAATCACCATGCTTTCTATTTTTCATGTATGTTTTTATTGATTTTTTTTAGAGAGAGAGGAAGGGAGAAAAAAACCCAATAGCTACCTCCATCAGGGATCAAGCCCCAAACCTGGGTATGTGTCTTGACCTGGAAACAAACTAGGGACCTTTTGGTGCACAGAGGAGACTCAACACCCAACAGAACCACAGAACTACACAGGCCAGGGCATCACAAAACTTTAAAACTGCATTGCACTTGTTCATTTGGTTGTGGGGGAGGCATGCTTAATGCTTGTCTCTTAGAATGTTATAAAGAGGTGTATGGATAAAAAATGTAGTGTTCAAAGAATTTGGAAAATATTTGGCAACTCACAGCTCAATTGTGTCTTCATATCTCTAACACATTTTTATTCTGCTATCATTTTTATGCTCTGTAATTTCCTCAGGACCACAGAGTGGCTAGAGTAACTCTGTTTTGTGTGTGTGTGTGTGTGTGTGTGTGTGTGTGTGTGTTGCTTTTGATACAATGAGCCTATTTTTTTTAAAGCAAATAAAGTTTTTCAGGAGCTCCCAACTAACCTCCTTTCTTCCATCTCACTGGCTAGAATTAGATACCATGCCTATTCCTACATTAGTCCTTGGGGGAGGAAATTGGATTGGGTTAAACAGAATAGACTCAGTGAGGCTCAAAAGAATTCTAGAACCGCTCACCCATACAGTAGGCCACCACCATCTAGTGCTCTAAGCTTAGGTAAAATTGTATATTTAACTAGTGTCTAAGCTTAGGTAAAATTGTATACTTAACTAGTGCTCTAAGCTTAGGTAAAATTGTATACTTAACTAGTGCTCTAAGCTTAGATCACTAGTTAAGTATACAATTTTACCTATATGTTCCCAAAAATTCTAGTTTAGCACTTCTTAGTTGAGATTCAGGAATCTGTATTTTAACAACTCCACCAGGTGATTCTCATCATGAGAGAAGTTTGGGAAACACTGATCTAGAGAATAGAGTTCTGTTAGGGGAGGAGGGGCAGGTGGTAAATGAGTAACCAGAGACTCTCAGGAAGGCACAAACAGTTGTGTCTGCCACAGCAGGGAAAGTAACTTTATTTTTTTTATTTTTTTATGAACTGGCCACTTCTGATTTTCTTGATATAAGTGTACATTTTTTTCTAGTCCTGATAACCCCAAAGACAAATGTATCCCTTAAGACATAGAGCCTTTAATCTGCTAAGGTACCTGGTGACTCTCCATGAGAGGGATAAAGCCTGCAGTATTTCACAAATAATAAAACGGTTCATTATTTAAAACAATGCAATTATTTTTCAAGGCATTCTTTCTGGGATGAATGTCTTTATGAGTGCGGTTCAGAAACTGCTCTCCTGAATTATTAGTCTGAACCCACTTCATAGTATATATTTTATAGTGGTCATAATGCCTTCAAGATTGCCTCTTTTAAGTACTATAAATTATAAGAGAAATTTGTAAAGTAGCAGGTTTTAAAATGGATGTTAGAAAATGAATGGCCCTGTAAAATAAGAATAGTAAAATGTCTGGATGGTGAGGTCACTGGAAAATTCTTTCAAACTTGCACTATGTTTAAAATGTTTCATGAGAGTTGAAAAATAATAACCACAATAAAACAAAGAATAGCTTTTATGTATATGACCAAAAAAACAGTTATAATATACACAGCAACACACACATATACATACATACACACACACACACACACACACACACACACACACACAGGAGTGGCCAGATTATTATGATCTCTGAAAGTATAATAATCTGGCCACTCGTGTGTGTGTGTGTGTGTGTACTAGAGGCCTAGTGCATGAATTTGTGCATGGGAGGGGACATGGGCAGTTGGCTGGCCTGCTTGCTGGTCAAATGCCTGGTCGAGGGGACAATTTGCATATTAGCCTTTTATTATATAAGCTAAACTATTATATATTATAACTGAAGAGCTATGTGGAAAAGATAAATTTTTATTTATTTTTCATACTGTATATCAGAATATATTTTAAGTGGATCAAGTATATATCTTTAAAAAACAGATTCTAGAAGACAACATGGATTTTTTATACTCTGAGAGTGGGGACATTTCTTTCCAAACATGACTGAAAATCCAGAAGCAATAATAATAAAAGAAACCGATAATTAAAAAAACAAAACAAACACACACACACACACACACACACACACACAATTTTATTTTAAAAAGAAATACCTAAAGTTAAAGAAAAATTACAAACTGGGAAAAATAGCTGCACCTTGATCTCAAGGAATTAATATGTTTAATTAATAAAAAGCCTCTAAACATAGTGAAATGACCAACTTTTTACAACAATTGGGTAAATCAGTGTTCTGCAAACTGTGGCTAGCAAGGCAAATGCAAGCCATGTTTTGCCACTCTGTTGACTAATGAGTTTGCCGACCACTGGGCTAGATTACAGACAGAAAAATAAATGCAATGGCTCTTTTAAAGAGAGATGTTCAACTTCCCCCAAAATAAGAAAAATTCAAATAAAAATACACTTGTAGCATCTTTTTCAAGTCTAATTAAAGACAATACAAGTTTGACATACCACTTGGGTGGGGAGGTGGTAGGGAAATGAACACTCTCATCTTTTGCAAGATCGTACAAACCTGTTATAGATGAATATGCCAATAATTAGCAAAAACACATATGAATTTACTCTTTAACAAAGCAGCCTCACTTCTCAGAATCTATCACCAAAATACCCTGACAAAATTGAAAAGCACATATTTGCCCAAGGCTATTCATTACATTACATTATTTAGATTGTTTTTTAGACATGATTGTTTTTCTTAAAATGTTATCTGCATACGATGGGATAAAATGAATGAATAATCATAATGGTATCATTAAGAATGAGCATTTTTCTCTGAAAAGGGGGAGGTAGATGTGTTAGGAAACAACCTCTAGTCTTGGGTATGTTGGAAGTAGCAGTAGGAATTCATGAGGAATTTTATCTTAAAAAAGAAAATTCCTACTCTAGTCCTGGCCTGTGTGGCCCAGTTGGTTGGGTGTCACCCTGTGCACCGAAAGGTCACCGGTTCAATTCCCGGTCAAGGCACATGTTTGGGTTGTGGGGCTCATCCTTGGTAGAGGCCATGCAGTAAGCAGCCAATTGATGCTGCATTCTCACATTGATGTTTCTCTCTTTTTCCCTCTCCCATTCTCTCTCTAAAAATCAATAAAAACTTCATTTGAAAAAAAACACACTCTCTAAACATGCGTAAAGGCCTAACTCAAGTGACTAGCAGTGAGCTTCAGTTGGTTGTCACTTGAATGATATGCACGTAAACCACAGAAGGTCTGCCATATAAGATAGTGATGTGTACTCTGAAAAGGAAAGATGCAAATTCAAGTAAATTTGGGAAAGTCTGAATTTTCTTCTTGGAAACTTTTTTTTTTATAGTAGTAAATGCTCCGAACAATTCTATGTCACTGTCAGGAACCCTTTGCAGGATAATAAGATGGGGCGCAGAGTTCCTGTTGTGTCTTCACTACCCAAATGTGCCTTAGGAAACAATTTGGGGATTAGTGCTGTGGAAGTGGAAGGCGATCTGTGGCTCATTATTTCTCATAGAGGGACAGGAGGTCTGAAGAGTTCCTGCTACTTTGAACTAAGTGACTGTGTAATTTAATATATCTATTGTTTAGAATCTGCTGGATACTAAATGCTCTGTTCAGTGTTGGGAATAAGAAAAGAAATGAAAGTCTGGGAGATAGATGTTAGAGCATTAAAATATAGTGCTGTGATTCATTTTATAATATTTCAAGTGTTTTGTAAAATCTTTCATTGTGATTGAGGGGCACCATTGAATTGTGCCATGGATAGATAATTAAATTATGATGGGCAAAAGCAAGGGGGAAGAGCATTTCTAGCAAAGTAAGGAGCATGAGCACAGATTGTTTAACATGGGAGTTTATGATGTATTCAGAAAAAAAAAATAGCCATACTTGTCTGGAACAACAATAAAAAAAAGTACCTGTCTGGAACAACAATAAAAAAGTGTACCTGTCTGCCAATAAAAAATGTAGCGAAAGTCTGGGCGAGGCTAACATAAGGACAAGGCTTTAGGGCCTAACAAGCCTGAATGGTCATCATTGATCTGCCTGTAAATTCTGTAAATGACCATGGAAAGATGATTCAATCTGTGTAAGGCTCAGCGTTCCCATCTGGATAATGAGGACAAATAATATTTATCTCACAAAGTGAGGCTAGAAAAAAAATGTATGCAAAGCTTCCAGCACAGTGGGGTGAGGGACACAATGTCTGTTCTCACTGTTACTAGGCAGATGGGGATGAACATTCTCAGTTGTCAGTGGAAAGGGCTTGGAGGCAACGGAGAGCCATTGGAGCATTTGGAGAATGGGGAAGAAGTGATTATCTTCGTAGGAGGAAAGATGGACACAGAGGGATGAGTAGATAGAGTCACGTGGCATTGCATCCTAATGGGAGATGAGGAGCCCATAGATAGGGCATTTTCAATTTGGCCAAAACTGTTCAGTGTATCAAGGGTAGAACTGTTGGAACTTGGCTGCTCATTAGCTCCATGACATGTACATGTATGTGGTTAATGGGGAGTGAGAGTCAGGAAACAATGAAAAATGACACCAGATTTTTTAGCCCAAGTATCTCAGTTCCCAGTAATACCAACAATTGAGACAAGTCAACATAGAAGGTGGATGGAGTAGATGTATAGAAGGTAGTGAGTTCCATGTGGAATTTTATTTGTTTTCCATCATTTTCATTTCAGCCTCTGACCTTTCTAGAATAAGTTAGCTTCAAAGATTTGAATGTGACAGCCCAGCTCCTAATCCCAGTGATCCATAGATTCTCTGGGACCACCACATTTTGAATAATGTAGTGGCCGCTTCTAACCTTCGTGTAATGACGATGGGAAAGATCAGTGTGATATTCTGCAACGTCCACTACTAAAAACTATCTAATACAGTGGTCACATGTGGCTAGGTGGCTTGCACTGTCCTAGTCCTCAAAACATTAATTGATTTAAGCATAATTGAAAGTAAAGACAACGTTTGGGCATTCTACTCAACGCCAATCTTTGTGTGCTTCTTGTTTTAATGTGCAGGACAGGAGAGAATTGGAAAGGATTCCAACTATGAGCAGGAGGGGAAAGTTCAGTTCGTGATTGACGCAGTCTACACCATGGCTCATGCCCTGCATCACATGAACAAGGATCTCTGTGCTGAATACCGGGGCGTCTGTCCAGAAATGGAGCAAGCTGGGGGCAAGAAGTTGTTGAAGTACATCCGCAACGTTAATTTCAATGGTGAGTCTCCAGACATCAGTGTTTTTAGGAGTCCTGTGTTGGTGTTCTGCTTTAGAAGTTACATATTGAACGATTGTGTGCTCTTGAGTATGTGTCAAAGCCTGGTTGATCATCTAATTTTAAAGATTGGATCAATATATGAATGAGTGAGCAGTGAGAGAGTAGTGAGTGAAGGAGTGAATAAATATTTGGGAGAATGGTTTGTCTACCTTTCCTTAAAATAGGTTCTAATATGAAGTCAAATTCTTCCTCAGTGAATATAAATTCAGAACTGTGAAAAAACACACATATTTATTAGTTATTGTACACTATCTCTATAGTTATTTTTGTCTCCAGTCTTATAGTATTTACTCAAATACTGTCTTCCTAAAATATTTACATTCATTTTTTTCTCACTCTCATCAGTGTGGTTCTGTTTTTAATTTGCAATCTAGTCGGGTTTATTCATGATTACATTGAATTTGGTTAACCATGTGATGATTAATTTTATGAGGCAGCTTGACTGGGCAAAGTGATGCTCAGGTAGTTGGCAAAGTAGTACCATTGGGTACATCTATAAGAGTGTTTCTGGAAGAGATTAGCATTTGACTTGGGAAACTGGTGAAGGAGAGAGGGCTCTCCCCAAGTGGGTGGGCTTCCTTGAGTGTCCTCCACCCCCAGGGCCTGAAGAGACCCAAAAGGCAGAAGAAGGGAAAATTCTTTCTCCCTCTGCTCCTGCCCTCAGACATAGGTGCTCCTGCTTCTCAGACTTCAAGACACACACAGGGCCTTCAGATTCGACGTTAACATGTGGGAAGGTTACATACAGAAGCACTTCTGAGGTCTTATTGCCAAAAATACATGCTCCAATCTAATCCTAAGGAAACAGAGGACAAAGTAACTGACTAGTACTCTTCAAAAGTATTCACATCATGAAAAAGGCCGGTGGAAGGATTGTTCCAGACTGGAAGAGACTAATGAGACATTACTATTAAATGAATGTGGGAAAATTAACTGATCCAGAAAAAGGACACCAGTGAGACAATGGAGAAATTTTAATGAAATTTGCAGATGAGTTTCAAGTAATAGTATATCAATACTAGAACCCAGTGCACGAAGATTTGTGCAAGAATAGGCCTTCCTTCTGGCTGCCTGCACCACCTTTGCTCCTGTCAGAGCCACCTTCCAGCCTTCTCTCTGTAGACTGTAAGCCAATACATGTATGTAGCACACTTTCTGGCACACAGTAATCATTCCATAAACATGGGCCCTGTGTCTCATCCATAGGTCAGCATCTCTGGCCAGAGCCACCTTCTGCCTCTCACCCTATCATCAATTTGCATATTTCCTCCTTATTGGCTGTGGGTGCCACCACCTTTTCACAGAGTTATGGTCAATTTGAATATTTCATCTTTATTAGGTAGGATTAGTTTCCTGGATCAGGTGATTATATTAAGGTTAAAGGAAACCTTCTCTCTTTTCTGCTTATAAACAACAATCTACTTAAACCCATAATATTATATCAAACTTCCAGGAGTTCTCTAGTATTTGGATGAAAAAGAACCACACCCTATTTGTGGATCAACAGTTCTCTAGTTTAGATGGAGACAAAATGACTTTGTGTTAAACCAGAAAGTAGTCTAACTACAAATTATCTTATTTTTATAGTTTCTTCCTGATTTTACAGAATCTCCTAAAATATAGAATTAATTTTCCCAGAGACAGACACATGCAAATTTCATTATTTATCAAGCACTAAATTTCATTAGTTAGGTCAAGTCTCTGGGCTTTGTATTCTGGTTCATAGGTATGCATAACCATTCTTACAAGAGTGACCAAAATTATCGTTTTGAGACTGTTCTTGGTGACTCTTCCCCCATTCTTCTTCCAAATAGTGCTCCATAGAACATTTTGTCAAAACAGTCTTATCCATTGATGAGCCAGAGATGCTGAACTACGGGTGAGACACAGGACCCATGTTTAAGGAATGAGTACTGTGTGCCAAGAAAGTGAGCTACACACCTGTGTTGGCTTATTTAATATTTAGGACACCAACATGGTGTAGGTGCTATTATTTACCTTTTTTTTTTTTTTTTTTTTTTTTTACTATAAGGAAACTTCACAGAGAATTAAGAATCATGATAGTCAGATCCACACATCTGGATAGTGATGATGCTACACTGGTTCTTGGGCACCTAACCCCACAGGCTGTCCCTGTAAATGTCTGAGAGGAAGGGCTGACTGCTTTATTCCTGCTTCATTTTTAAGTGAACAGCTATTCATGAAAAGAAATTTGCCATTTTTTCACTCATTTAATTTCTTGATTTTTATATAAAGAAATAAACTACTAGAGAGGAGAAAAATATGTGTTCAAGACTAGCAGTTAGCAAATGACATAGACCTATCTAGAAAGCAAGTCTCTTTCTAGTTTGTTGTGAAAAATTTAGCCTTCTTTTAGCGCGTTTTAGTAAGGTTTTGATTTTTTTGGTCTCAACTAAACCTAAGTGTTTTCTTCTGTGACTTTTCTACAAAACTTTCTGCACCCCTAGGAGTTTTGTTCCAGACCAATAGAGCACAGTTTAATACCTCTGACCCTCACATTTACAAAAGCATCAATTTAGGAAATGATAATAGAATGTCCTGAAAATATTGCTGTAGTTTCACCAAGCACTTAACCTTTTCTTATGATGCACCAAGAGAAAAGATGACTACTTTTATCTTTGTTGCTTCTGGCCATGTTTTTTCTTTGCATCCCAAATGATGCAATGACCTGAGCTTAAATTGGAGTTATGTGGTTATACCTACGTTGGCCCATGTAAGCAGATGTCAATACCTGTAGATGAAAATTTAATAAATTTGTTGCCTTGGATACAACATCTTAGAGAATTGCTGTATAATGGCATATTTAATCTGGGATGTGTCTGTATCTGGATTTACTAGTTTCCAGAAGACAGATTGGGTTGCAGTATATTTTGTAAAGATGACACATATCATGTGAATTTTAAAAAATCTTCACAGGAGGATATGTTTTTATTGATTTTTAGTGAGGGAAGGAGGAAGGGTGGGAGACATAGAAACGTCAGTTAGCTGCTTCCTACTAGCATATGCACCCCAGCTGGCGATGAAACCCACAACTTAGAAGTGCCCTGACCCAGAATGAAACCTGCAACCTTATGATGTTTGGGATGATGCCCCAACCCACCTGGCCAGGGCTCATGTGCTCTTTTTGAAACATGAAGTGAGTTTTCCTTTGTCAAGAGGTGAGCTCTACGCTCCCTCCCCTTGAAATCTAAGTGAGCTTGTGACTGATGCAGAAGTGGCAGGATGTGACTTCTAAGGCACACAGGTGAAGAGGCTTCTGCCTCATTCTCTCAGGACATTTGTATTGCAGACACAGCTACCATGTTGGGAGGAAGCCAAGATGCCAAATAGACAGGCCACACATGGGTGTTCCTACCACAGTCCCAGCTAAGGTCCCAGCTGACAGCTGGCAGCAACTGTGAGGTATGTGGGCTTCAAGCTGGCCAGCTGACACGAGGGGACCAGAGGTGCTGTCTCCAAGCCCTGCCCAAATTGCAAAATATGGGTTGTTATTATTTGGAGCACAAAGGTTTAGGGTAGTGTGTGGAGCAGAGCTAGATAAGTGGAATACAAATCAGTGTCATGTTTCTGGAATCTGTACATGGGGTGGGAAAGTGAGAACAGGAAACTTGTAAAATACCTTGATGCAGAGGACTGTTTGGACACCTGAGCAATCTAGATCCTAGGTCCTTCTCTACCCAGGAAAAAAGGGCGCCATTCAGATACTCTGACCCAATAGAGATTTCAGACTTGAGTACATCCTGTCCTGTCATCCAGCCTCCCACTATCCCATCTTGTCCAGAGGCCCTGTTTCCACTATCTCAGTGCACCGGCATCCCAGCCCTGATAGCTGGATACATGTCTGCAGATGACCACTTCTTTTTTGATAGTTTCTTTCTCTGGACTGTCGTGATCCTTTCTTTTTTAATATGGTGGTGGACAAAAGTAGGTTTATAGTTGAAAGTATTTAAAACAGTTTATTCTTGTATTATTATTAAGGATTATATTTTTCAAAAAAATATTGATTTTAGAGGGGGGGACAGAAAGAAATATCAATTTGTTTTCTACTTATCCATGCACTTATTGGTTACTTTTTATATGTGCCCTGACCAGATATGAACCCTTGATCGTGGCATATGGGGATGACCAGCTAACCAACTGACAACCCAGCCAGTGCTAATTATTGTATTATTTATTTGTATTATGTAACCTACTTTTGCCCACCCCGGTATAGACTTCGTTGAACACAATCCCCTTTTTTTCTCTTTTAAGAAATCCAGGGAAGCTGTTAAAAAGGTATTGTGGAAATAATAATCCATTAGCTTTACAGAATCCATCAGAAAGGTCAAAACCACATGCACTATTACAAGTCATCACTTAGATAAAGTGTTCAGCTCTTCTGTCTTAATTTTTAAAGCATGAACTTTAATGAGAATGGAAAGGGCATGACACGAGTCATTTTGCCTAACAAAGATTGTAGGAAGAGAGAGCGATTAGACGGTGTGTCCCGTTCTGGTGAATATTTAGCTGGTGTGAGCCTGAAATCTTCGGAGCCCAGGCCTCCGATATTCTTCTCTCCTCTAGAAGACAATGAAAAGCTCATTGTATTGCGTAATGACCAGAAGTTATACAATTACAGCTGATCCCAATGTGAAAGCAAAGAAAGGTGAGCATCTGAATATCACTGTCTTCCTGCAAAATAATAGGATTATTTTCTGGCTGATAACATATAAAATTCGGACTTTGTTTGTTCTTCTTATATACTTGGAAGGCTCACTGTAGAAAGCCAATATTAAAAACTTCTTTTTGTTCGTTTTCCTCTGTCTGTACTGGAAAGGCTCCTGTTGATTCCTATATAGAGAGAGCTTCCGAGATCCTATTGGGATTCAGTGGGTGCCTTCATGGGCTCTGAGGGTAGTGTCTAGGTACAATGTTGATGAAACAAATTGATGTGGTGCTTTTGACCAAACAGACTTAGCCACTGGGTCAAGCTGGGGAGACCACACCTGCATAACCTATAGATCACGCCCTCTCTCTCAGTGGGCTCTAGCCTGCTGTTTGGAAAATGGAAGATGCTTACCCTGATAGATAAATTGAAATTAGGTGCCCATTAGGAGAGTCAGCTTTAGTGCATTGGGAGGTCTGGGTATGTGAAGGCATGTGCTCTCGTCCTGAGATATCAGCCAATAAAAAGTGGTAAAAATAAAAACAACTATATGCCCTAGCCCAGTGGTCAGCAAACTCATTAGTCCACAGAGCCAAATATCAACAGTACAATGATTGAAATTTCTTTTGAGAGCCAAATTTTTTAAACTTCTAACGCCACTTCTTCAAAATAGATTCACCCAGGCCATGGTATTTTGTGGAAGAGCCACACTCAAGGGGTCAAAGAGCCACACGTGGCTCACGAGCCACAGTTTGCTGACCATGGCCTTAGCCAATTTGGCTCAGGGGGTAGAGTGTTGGCCTGCAGACTGAAGAGTCCTTGGTTTGATTCCAGTCAAAAGCATGTACCTCACTTTCAGAGTCCTCTGTATCCCTGGTCCTGGTTGAGGTGTGTGCAGGATGCCACCTACTCTCTTGGCTAGGACTCCTAAGCTCTAGCATCTTTTCCTACCGTTAAGTACTGCCTCCCTCCAGTTAACATACTTATGCTTTTCTTTCAGAAAGATCATTAATGTAAATGCTGCCGTAGCCCAAATTCTGCAGAGGCTAATGATTCCCTTAGCCAGATGCAGAGCTCTGCCACCATGAGTCTTAAATTTACAACCAGAATTTACAACAGTGCTTCATCCTCCTCTCCTAAAATAGCCAAATGAACTTCTGTTCCCAGTGATTTTATTTCAGCCTGTAAATTCCCCGTAAACTTCCTTGTAAAAGGCAGGGGCTAGAGCACTGTGTGTTCTGAGGACTATTCAGTGTGAGCCTGAAGGCAGAGCAGAGATCAGCCTCACGCCTGAGACCACCCACCTCTATCCTGTTTCCAGGGAATCCAAGGGAGAAAAACTGCACCCAGTGACCAAACTTTTGGCGATTCTTTTGTAACTGTTCCTGAAACTAACCAAAACGCACAAGTTTTCATGCTCTATGTGTGGCTTGCCAATTGCTGCATGGGATTAATATTAAGAGACTTTTTACTCATATCCCACTTTCAAAGATATATATATATATATATATATATATATATATATATATATATATATCCTTTTCTTTCTCTTTATTTTTCACTCTTTAGCTTTCTATCTCTTTAACATACTCTAAATAAATCTATTGGTTTCCTCTTAAGATGAACACTTTAAACATGTGAGGTTCAAACGGGAGATTGAGAAATAAATTAATATTTATAAAACATGCCAGACACACTGCTAAGCATTTTACACTGTTGCTCATATAAAGTAATACTATATAATAAAGAGCTAATATGCTAATTAGACAGGGCAGCAGAACAACCCTCCTGATGACCAGTGGGCCAGGTGGCAGGGCCCTGGGGCGACAAGGCAGCCTGGGCTGGGAGGGCCGGGGCAGGCGGGCCTGCAAAATTCATGCATTGGGCCTCTAGTTTAGAAATAGTCACCCCAAAAAATTATAAATGCAATCAGTATCCAAGTACCTTTTAAGTAAACTTTTTTGCTTGTTTGCTTTTATGTGTGTGTGTGTGTGTGTGTGTGTGTGTTTTTTTTTTAATCTGGCATGCCCCTTTTTAAGTTTATGTATTTGCTTATTATTTTACAAATGGCTCTTTATGATCACAATTTGGGTGGTTGGAAGCTAAACAGTACTAATTAATTATAATGAACTTGAAGCACTCTAGAAAACCATTTATTTTTATTCTCCACAATAAAAAGATTAGAGTGAAATATTAAGAAATACTGAGAAACAGAACTGCTCATAAAAAAAGGCAGTTTGTTTTCCCATCTCCTGTCAGTAGCATCTGTCGGCCCCAGTGGTGGTTTGCCCTGAGCCTTAGAGACCATTTTGGGGGAACCTGTTAAACAGTGGGGTTACGTACTAGCTACCTTGTCCATTCACAGGTCTCTAGACCATCACCAGTGGCATAAGAGACGGAAGGAATCTTGCTTCACTCTAAAATATGGCACTGTCTTGCCTTCTGCAGGTAGCGCTGGCACCCCGGTCATGTTTAACAAGAATGGAGATGCCCCGGGGCGGTACGATATCTTTCAGTACCAGACAACCAACACCACGAACCCTGGCTACCGTCTGATTGGACAGTGGACAGATGAACTTCAGCTCAACGTGAGTTCTGTTTTGCCCTCTTCCTTTGCTTGTGTGATACATGAACAGGCTTTTAATATGCTCAATAGGCAAATGGTTTTGTTTGCTTGTACATACATGAGTGAACAGGCAACCTGTTAACAGGCATCAGCAGGGACTGGTGATAATACAACATTGAGAGCGATGGTGTTGATGATGATAAAGATGATGATAGGAAACATGTGGTGAGTTCATATCAGATGTTATACCAGCACCGATGTGACTGATCTCATTTAACCTGAGGCTTGGATTGCTTAACAATCAAATTAGTAGATAATACTTTAATACTTTCACAAGATACTTCTCTTTGTCAGACCTCCCTTCCTCCCTTCCTCCCTTCTTCCCTTTTCTCTCCTTTCCTCCTTCACTCCCTCCTTCCCTTCCTCCCTAATTCCTTCCTCCTTTCATTCTTCCCCTCCTTTCTCCCTCACTCTAGCCTTCTTCCCTGTCTTCCTTCTTTCCTTCCTATTTAGCGGTATATTTATGTTTCTTGCAATGCACTTTAGTGAGTTGCTTTGTTGTCTGTTGAGATTTTCTGGGTAATTGTAGCTTTATCCGCTTCCATAACCTCTTCCTCTTCTGGTACAGTGTGACCTTGAGTAAGCAGCCACTTCCTTGGGTAAGGTTATGCCCCAGTGCACCCGGCAGTGGCGATGAGGAGCTCATCTGACACTGTTAGGTTAACTTGCTGAGTAAAGGACAAGCTTCTGGAGTCTTCATGATGAAGGAGGCAGAATGGAATTCTCTATAGGCTTTGGGCTGAGTTGAGTGAGTAAAGCAGGTTTACAGAGGCTGGGCCCATTTTGGTTTGGATTCTCTTAGGGAGTAGACATAGTTTCATGGTTGTTATCTAGGAGATGGAAGGATGAAAGATAGGTGAGAGCTGTCATTAACAAAGAAACAGTAAGTACTCATGTGAACGGGAAAAGGGACATTTTAGTTATTTTTGTGGTTGCAGAGTATCCTTGTCTAGTTTCAAACATGATGGCAGGATCATCTTGTCACACCACAGAAATGGAGTGGCCTTGTCTGATAAACTTTTACGTTTTGCTGAGATTGTTTATGTTCTATTTGAATTTGCCTGTCCAGCTGTTAGCTGATAACTACAGAGCCGTTTTTTTAAATATTTTAAGTTGAACATTTAATAGTGTGTTTCTAATAATAGTTACAATGGTTATTTGGAATTACTAGTTTTAAATAAATATACCAACTTTCCCAGGGAATGAAGAACACAGATTGGGCATCTCCACCCTGGCCGGGCCCAGCACACCTGGAGTTCAGCGCACCATGTATTCCTACATTTCCTCTCCTCCCAGGAGAAAATGCAATAGGCCTGTCTGAAGCCTGATGGCTGGGGTCCTGGAGCCTGGGAAGTGGGGTGGAGTGGGGTGGGGTGGGGCAGAAGTTGGAGAAGTAGCTACACTATAGAGTCTCTGCTGAGATGCACTGGACTGGGTTATATTTCAACAGGTTCTGTAGAGGCCTCTCCCTATGGCATTGAACTTGGGGATGATGTTCACCAGGGCTGTTGTGGCTGGGTACTTTGGATAGGACCTAGGGCTTCCTAGATCCATAAGTATACATGGAAATCACAGTAAATAGAAACATACAATTTTCTTTTCGTCCAGCAGGGCCCTGCATTATTTGAGGTTCTCTAGAGAAATAGAACTGATGATAGCTATATAGCTAGATAGACAGAAAGACAGATAGATGGAGAGACAAATGGATAGATAATTAGGAATTGGCTTTTGTGAAGGCTGAGAATTCCTGATATGTGCAGTCAGCAAGCTGGAGGTGCAAGTGAGCCAATAGTATAAGTTCCAGTCTGAGTCCAAAGGCAGGAGAAGACTTATGTCCAAGCTCAAAAACAGGCGGGAAAGACAGGATTCTCTCTTACTCAGTCTGTGTTCTATCAGATCTTCGGTTTCAGTTGAGTCCCTCTCACAATGGAAAAGCAATCTACTTTATTCAGTTTGCCAATTAAAATGTTCATCTCACCCAGGAACACCCTCACAGAAATACCCAGAATCACGCTTAACCAAATACCTGGGTACCCCATTGTCTGTCAAGCTGATGCATATAATGAACTAGAACAGGCCCTATGCTGGTAATTCCTTCTAATCTCTCTCCCAAAGCTGAAATGATGGCCTTAGCAATGTGTACCTTACTGTGTGCTATAGAAATCATTTCTGAGCATAAGTCTTGAGAGTGGAATATGTAATTGATGTTTTGAGGACAATGGGTGTGGGTTGTAGTTTCTAAGAATGGAGGATTGTGCATAAGGGATAAGTGGTTGGTGAAGTCACCACAGCCAGTTACTTCATTTGCACCTCACCCTGCCTGGCTCTGCTTGTGCCTGTCCAGTTGCCCCTCTCCTGAGGTCCATCATCCAGGGGAGCAGACACAAAGGTGGGGTCTATAGGATTGTGATCTGGCATCCAAGAATGGATGGAGCTGGACAGCAAGTGCCAACCACGGCTGAGATTAATGCTAAGGGCCAAAACCAAACAAGAAGCTAAAAGCATCCTGAACTGAAGGCACTTTTTCCAAGCAAAAGAGGAAATAAAAGCAAAACAAATAAATTAATAACCAATCAAATCCTAATAGGTGAGCCCAAGGGGTAGTAATTCAAAGCACAATCAGAGCAGCATAACCTGCTGACCCATAGTGTTTTGTTATGGGTGCTGACTGAATGATACAAGATGAATCAGCCAGAACTAAAGGCAGGCAGAGCGTCAATGTCTGTGGCAAGAAGTGAAGTGTTTAGATTTATTGTGAGATGCAGGAGATTAAATAACACATGAATCTTCCCTTACACAACCCCTGAACTAGTAGTAAATCCTGACATGTGTAATTTGTCCACATACACAAAAATCCCCAAGCAACATTCACTAACTTTAGACATTACCTGGCATTTCTAAAGCAAACTATTTTTAAGAACCAACATCAACAATGATGTTATTTGTTTTCTATTTTATCCTGCAAAGAAGCCATTCAACAAGTTCTTGGTTCGTGTTGTTGTTTTTTGTTAAAAGTATCTCTCATGTGATACGCATTATGAGAAGAAGTGAGTACACAGGGGAGAACAAAACAAACGTTGTCCCTGTTCTCATATATTCAGTGATCTAGGATGGAGTTAGATGGTAAACTTATAAACAGATTTGTATGTGGAAATTGCAAAATGTAATAGGAGACATGGTGGGAGAGTGTATAATGCATGTGGAAAGGAACCTACTGGATGAGAAGCAGACAATGGGAGGAGTATGAAGCTTCCACCCAGGAGGTCAGAAGGCTGGTATGTGGATAATGGCATGACTAGGGTGTTGGGTCCATGACAACAGGAGAAAGGCCCAGAGACTTCTTAAGAGTTTAAGAAATTTTTATTAGATTTTCTCACAGCGAGCTGAGATCAGTATATCAGTGTCAGGATCTAGTGAGCGTTTATGTTCTCTTCTTTAGGGCCTGGGTCAGGGTTGCACCAGCCAGCTTGGGTAGCTGCCTGAACAACAGGATGACCTTGGAAGATAGCAAGATATCTGATGGGTGCACAAATGTGTGAGGCAGAGGGGAGCGCCTGGGGAGTGCACCTTAAATTCTGCAGGTGCAGGCCATTCGCTTCAAGCTAGGAAAAAACTTTTGTAACATATTTTTGAAAGCATGTTAAAATGGCAGATCCCAGGGGTAGTAAATGCTAACATAGGGGAGAGCAGGAAGAATCAGAGCAATAGGTAAGAGCCAGAGCATGTGGTCCCTATAGGCTATCTATAATAATAAAAGTGTAATATGCTAATTAGATGGGACAGCAGAATGACCTTCAGGATAAAGCCTGGGCTGTGAGGGCTGAGCCCCTTGCATGAATTTTGTGCATCGGGCTTCTAGTGATAAATATTTAAAAATTTTTTCTGAGTGCACTTAAAAGACATTAGAAGTATTAAGAAAGGGAGTGACTGGATAGAATTTAGGGAAATTTTTACCTTGTCTGCTGAGAAGTTAATGAATTAGAAGGGATAAGTGTGGGAGTAGAAAGCCCAAGTAAGAGTCTATTGCAGTGGTTGAGCTAAAATAGGCTAGCTAAGTGAAGGGGCTCTCAGACGGCAGCATGGGCCCAATCACCTGGAGGGCTCATAAAACATTCCTGGCCTCACCTGACACTGTCTGATTCAGAAGGTTTGGATGTGGGGAGAGGCTGAAATACTTGCTTTTTCTTTTTTTTTTTTTTTTTTTTTTTTTAAATAAATCTTTATTGCTCAGATTATTACAATTGTTTCTCCTTTTTCTCCCCCATAGCTCCCTTCCACCTGATTCCCACCCCACCCTCTGCCCTTACCCCCTCCCCCCACTATTGTCCTCATCCATAGGTTATACAATTTTAATCCAGTCTCTTTCTGCACCCCACACCCCTTCACCCTGATAATTATCTATCCACTCCCTTTCTTTGCCCCTAATTCTATTATATTCACCAGTTTATTCTATTCCTGAGATTTTTAATTCACTTGACCTTCTTCCTCTTCTTAAGTAATACCTTTCAGCATTTCATATAATACTGGTTTGGTGGTGATGAACTCCTTTAGCTTTTTCTTATCTGTGAAGCTCTTTATCTGCCCTTCAATTCTGAATGATAACTTTGCTGGATACAGTAATCTTGGTTGTAGGTTCTCCCTATTCATCACTTTGAATATTTCTTGCCACTCCCTTCTGGCCTGCATGGTTTCTGTTGAGAAATCAGCTGATAGTCGTATGGGTGCTCCCTTATAGGTAACCAACTGCTTTTCTCTTGCTGCTTGTAAGATCCTCTTTTTGTCTTTTACCCTTGGCATATTGATGATGATGTGTCGAGAAGAATTTTTCTTTGGATTCCTCTTGTTTGGGGTTCTGTAGGCTTCCTGTACTTGTAAGTCTATTTCTTTCACCAGGTGAGGGAAGTTTTCTGATATTATTTCTTCAAATATGTTTTCAGTATTTTGCACTCCCTCTTCTTCTGGCACCCCCATAATTCTGATGTTGGTGCGCTTGCAGTTGTCCCAGAGGCTCCTTACACTATCTTCAACTTTCTGGATCCTCTTTTCTTCTTCCTTCTCCAGTGGAGTGTCTTTTGGCTCTTTGACCTGATTCTTGTGTTCTTCCATTCTGCTGTTGGATCTCTGCATAATATTTTCCAATTTAGTCAGTTTATCTATACTTTTTAGTTGGGTCTCATGAAGTTTATCGAGCTTTTCTAGGATATTGTTGCATAACCTTAGAACCGTAGTTCTGAATTCTATATCCTCCATCTCTTTTGTTTGAGATCTATTTTCTTGTCTCGGCATTATCACTATTTTTCAGAGTTGGTAGGATGGCTTTGTGTGTTTGGTGTCCTATATAGCACAGTGGGTCAGCCTCCTCAGTTACCTGAGGTAGACACTCTTGGTGATCCCCTTTGTGGACTGCGTGCACAGCCTTGTTGTAGCTAAGTCTCTATTGTTGTGAATTGACCTTCAGGCCAATTGGATGTGGGTATCAGCTGTGTCTACTCTGGGATAACTTCTGTATTGGAGACAGTCTTATAGGATCAGACTTGAAAAACTGCAGAAACCTCTGCTCAGCTTGGATGGGGCGGAGTCTCAGGGCTGAACTGACAGTCTTGGCTTCTGCCCTGCCCTTGTGCACTCGCCTGAGTTTCCGCCTGACCGGCCCAGTTTCCCCAAGCAAGAGCGTGGGTGCTGCAGGGGCTCACCCGGACTTGGGCTGGTCTCTGTAGTCTGGAGCTTCTGACTCCTTCCGCTACAGAGAGGCCGCCATCTTGTACATAGAGGCAGCGGCAGCCTCCGCAGTCAGACCTGGAGCTTCTGACTCCTTCCGCTACGGAGTGGCCGCCACCTTGTACAGAGAGGCGGCGGCAGCCTCCGCGGTCAGACCTGGAGCTTCTGGCTCCTTCTGCTCCGGAGGGGCGGCGGTCAGACCTCAGCGCGTACTTGCTCGCGCGCGAGGCTGTAGACCCTGCAGACTGCGACTGCGGCTCCCGGTCCCCGGTCTCTGGGTCTCTGAGTCTCTGGGTGCCTTTCTCTGCAGTCCAGACTCCACCCGTATGAGCCTGGGACCACGGAATTTCAGCCGGGGCTGGGGTTCAGTACAGTCCGAAAGGGTTCCGTGCAATCGGGGATTCCTCCCCTCCCGCCAGGCAGGTATTCGGCGGTCGCGTGCGCGAGCGTCTCCCTACCTCAGTGCTTTTCGGCTCCCAGTCCGATCTGTGAGCCTCTCTCTTTCTTTCTAGTTGTAGCTATTCCACTCCGCCAGCTTTCCTGAGGTTTTGGTGAAGTCCTTTTTGATTTTAGTTGTTTTTTTAATTAAATTGTTGATGAGGCGGCAGCTTAGGAGACTGCCTAGGCCGCCATCTTGGATGTTCTCCTCCAATACTTGCTTTTTCTATGGAGCTCTTTGTCCTGCTGATGGCACATTGGTTGTGAGTGGGAAGGGTAAAATTAAGAATCCCAATTTAGTGTTCTTAAATATATGAGAGACAAGATGAAATGGATATATGTTTATAATTCAGAAGAGCTTTGCATTAGTTATTTTTTAAATGAAATTGTAATCTATAAAGTCTTTAAATCCAATAGAGAAAAGAGAGAACAACAAAGAACCCAAGGCCTTGAAAAGCTCATAGAAAATGATACAGTTTCATTCCAACTATTCTAAATGCCACCCAATTTAAAATATTGTGTTTAAGATGTCTGGAACATTGAGATGACCTCTAGGTTGGATATTGTTTTAGTGCATGGAAGCTAGGTCTGGGATATATGCTTGAGTTGGCATTCAGAGGGAACATTTTTTACCTCTTAATTTGTCATGCTAGCCAGTGGTACAGTAGGAAAAGCAGACAGGACACCTGGATTCTCAGGTAAATCCAGTAGTTTATGCTCAGGGTTGCATGGAACCCAAAGGCATGAATGGCTGAGCCATGAGCAGAGGACCGGGGGTAGTGGGAAGGGCATGGTTAGGCCTGTGAGAGGCTGGGTTCCTTTAACTAGAGTAGCCACTGAGATGACAGGCCTTGATAGGAGGGCACCCTTTTGATCTCTCTATGGGCCCTTTAGGATCTTATTAAATTGAATTTGAATCCAAAAGAAAAGACAAAAAGAAGGTAAATACAGGACCAGAGGACTCTACACACCTCACGGGAGGGAGGGCCAGGGCCACCGCCCCTGTAGCTTATTCTATGGTTGGTATCCCATCCAACATCCCTGGCCCACAGTACAGTGTTCCTTTTCCTCTAATTATTCTGATTTAGTTAAAAGTTCTGTGAGAGTTGAATTTGGGAAAATTGAGTTTTGTAGATTTGCTTTCTTCTCAAAAACGAAACAAAACAAAGCACTTCAATTAACAAGGGCTTGTCTCATTTACAAAAACTCAGGGGTACAGTTTCAATCCCCAGTTATGTCATCTCTAGCAAATGAGAACTTCAGGAGCACTTTCTCTGTGGTCAGCAATAGCTAATGAGCCCTAGGCAATTTGGCTCAGTGGGTAGAGTGCCGGCCAGCAGACTAAAGGGTCTGGGGATTCGATTCTGTCGAGGGCATGTATCCCCAGCCCTGGTCAGGGCGTGTGTGGAAGGCAAACAATCGATGTCTCTCTCTCTCTCTCTCACATCCATGTTCCTCTCTGTGTGTCTCTTGCCCCACCCCTTCTAAAAATGGATGGGAAAATGTCCTTCGGTTAGGATTAACAAGAGAAAATTAAAACATTGCAAATGAGTTTCTTAGCCCAGAAATCAGAGTTTGAGTTTCATAATTCCAGTGCTGTAGGCCAGACTACTTTGCTATTCTAAATCGGGTCCTCTGGAATGTCAGTGTCCAGGAGTGGGCTGCCATGGTGCACACCCACTGCCAGAGGTGACCACGTGGTTTGCTACTAGGATATTTCTGCATGAATAATAATTCATGGAAAGGAAATCACAACTAGCATAAGCCACTTACTCTCCCAGTTGCAATCCCAAAAGAAATCGCCCTGATTTATTTTCTCAGGTTCATATTCTACTCAGCAGAGATTTCATAAAACACTATTCCTGGTGGAGAAGCAGGAGGAGGGTTAATGCAATGCCAGACACTGGTTGTCCGCAGTGTGTCAGGCAGGGTGCTAGCTAATGGGGATGCTGGAATAAAGGAGAGACTGGTGTACAGACGAGGGGACCCGTTCTGTAATAGATACAGTGCTCTTAAAGGGCTTGTGTAGGCACTGACTTAAGGAAAGCTACCAAAAAGTACATTTGAAAACTGAGCAGCAGTCCCCAAGGTGAAGAGAAAAAGAAAAGAAAGTCTTCAAAATGAACAACTCAGTGCTATTTAAAAACAGTGATAGTGAAACATGTTGGGGAAAAAAGGCAAGAAGTGAAATGTGGATGCTTTCAAAAATTCTAAATGCCTGATGTGAAATAAACTCTATATTATGCGTATTAGAAAAAAGGTTATTTTCATCATTTTTTATTTTCAATTAGTAGGGAATTTAGATATGTCCAAAATGTTAATGTTTCAAGTAATTGAAATTCTCTAAAATACCAAAATGCTAATGAAAGTTAAAAACACACACACTGCTATTGTTAATGAGCAGTTTCCTACAGGGAATTTGACACTCTCTTAAACAGAAAACTCTGAGTGAATAGTACTTAACCTTCTCTGGAAACATGATCATCTGCCATTCTTTAGGACAGTCCAACCTATGATCTTTTGAGGTATGTGGGGGAGGCTTGTTAGCTTTCTGTGTGATTTATTCTGTTGAACGTTCTTTCCATATAATGACTGAAAGTTTCTAGAAGGTAGAATTCCATGCTTTAATCATTGTTCTATATACCTATTAATACAGGCACACAGTAGGGTTTGTTTGTTGTTTTTTTTAAAAAAATATAAAACCATATTATATGAACATGAATTATTTTTAATTATGTACATTACCTCCAGCAAGCAGCTGCTCTTCCTCCTTCTGGGAAGAGGATCCAAGTTCCTTTCAGAATGTGGTTTGTCCTTAATGGTTGCCAAGTACAGGCACAGGATCTAAACCACTCGTCATGGTGATGGGGCGGGCCATCAATTAAGTCTGTCCAATCCAGATGCACTATTGGATGCCTGCTGGCCAATCCAGGACAACAGTGTGCTCTTGTTGGGAGTTGCTGTGTTTTCAGGAGCCACTTGGGGCCTTTGGAGGCCACAGTGGATGAGCTCCAAGGAAAAGGAATAAAAACTTGGAGAGAGAAAGTAGGTCTAGGCCATATCCCTTCAGCCCTAGGGAAGGACTGAACTGCGGAACAACTGGTTGCTATGAAGTGTACTGAAGCCATTCATAATGCTTTCTGTATTGTTTTATAATTTAAGGCAATTTAGGTCACATGTTCTTTACTTACTATTTCGTTCACAATAACAATCAGAAATGAAAATAATAAAATTTGTTTTTGCTTTACTATGCCCGATTAGAAAAGAATGCCAGCCCACCCTCAATAAGCAGATTTCTTTCAGATTTTATTAAACAGAGGTGATTACAAATTAGTCTATGAAATATTTTTATTAAATATTAAATCTTTCATACTGGTTAGATTTTTTTCCCCCTCACAGGCGTTTAAAGACATAAAAGCAAGGTTGATTGCCAAAAATCACCATTTAATCAAAGAATGTATCTCAACATCAATACTTACATCTACCTATAAATTCACTAATCACTCCATTGTTTCATTATCACAGGAGTAAAAATACTCTAATCACACTCATAATTTACAGTGAATTGCATGAGCTGTGGGGAAATGGATAGCCGTAATCAAAGCAGTGCTGACAAAGAGAAAAATATGAACGTTGTCCAAATCTAGGACTTTTCTCAGCTTCTATTTGAGGCTTCTTTTGGCTCACCTTATTGGTCATCATAAAGAGTGGCTCTCATCTCCTCAGGTATAGCTTTGTTGTTAGTAATCAGAGAACATCTCTGAGGCTGCCCTGACTAAATGGACGTCATCTCGGCTCCACCACCTCCCAGCTGTAAAGCAGGATTACAGTAGTGCCAATCTTACATGGTTATTGTTAGAATTAAATGTAGCAATGCATGTGATGTACTTAAAATAGCGCCTGGTACCTCGTATACTCAGTAGATGTTAGGCACAACAGTAATAATAATTTAATATCTTTAGCTAGTACCTTATTCATACTCCTCAAAATGTCATTTTCTAGTGTGTAGCTAGACTGTTTTTCTTTATGCTCCAGCACCTAGCATGATGTTCAGCATATACAAATGTCTTGTTCTATATTAATTAGATGAGATGAACAGACACACAGTTGAATTCTATTATAATTTTTTTTAAAAGAGGAAAAATCAGAACAGCCAAGGATTTAGGATGAAGTGAATCTGGTTTGTAATCACAGCACAGGCCATGTATCAGACCTGTGTCCAGGACAAGAAAGGCCTCTCCGGAAAGATGGCTTTTAACTTGTAACCAGAGTGACAGAGTTATTTCCACTTGAATCTGTGATATTTTACAAAGGATGTTTACAAATTCAAAACAGTAAGTGCTGTTTCCCAGTTGTCAGCCAACTTGGGATGAGAAATCCCAAACTGAAAACAGACAGCAGTTAATGTTTAAAAGGTTCATTACTTGCCAATATTTTGAGAATCAAGACATTTCATTATTACATTGTGCTTCTCTTTTAAAAAATCAGGAGATCTGGTGATGTGCTTTTGCTCATGCACAGCTAGCAGGATCTAAGTAGCAACTTCCCACTTCAGACAGGGTGTGAGTTCTTCAAGTTCCCGCAGACCCCACCATCCCTCACTGCCTGATACCCAGCGCCCCCCTTACTCCCATGAGCATTTTGGGATATACAAATCTAGACTTAGAGTAAATACCAAATTATTTCCACTAATTCAGTTTGAGCACATGCCTGAATTTATGGTCTCTGGAAATTGGTTTTAAAAATCAATAATAATACATCAATAATATTAATAATAAAAAACACCCATAAGTTTATAATAATTCTTAAAGGGTCAATAGAGACTGTAAGCGAGGGCTTTCTTGGTAAAGAAAATGCTTTTGCTTGGAAATAATGTGTTTGTACATATTCTGAATCATTCTGAAAATGATTGAAAAGGAGACCACTCTTGTGTTGTCAGCTTTTCTTTTAGTAATCAATGGAATATAATAGTGTTATGTCTATGAGTGTCCGAAAGATTAGTAATATTTATAATGATCAGTACGGCTCCATAAGCATGGGCGTTAGAGAAGCTCAAATCCTCATAATTTTCTGTTTGCATTGTAGGCATTCAAGCATATCACTGTGTTTATGAATATACAATTATTTTCTGTGGGGAAATTGTTGAGTTTCATTGCTGTCGGCATTTTGGGCTCAGGAAAACACATTTGGAAGAAGAGATAATCAGAAGGATCAGTTAGAGAGCTAACCTGTTGGAATAGGACTCTCACCAATTGTTCTCAGTCTAAAACTATACAAGGAAAGAGATGAGCTTAACTACTCTTTGCCTAACATTTTACCCTGGAAAGCCAGAAATTCTAGAATGACTTATCCTATATAATAAAAGCCTAATATGCAAATCGACTGAACTGCAGGATGACTGGTTGCTATGACCTGTACTGACCACCAGGGGGAATATGCTCAAGGCTGGAACTGCCCCTAGCCTGCAGGGCCCCAGCCATCCAAGGCAAGTGCCAGTTGCCCCCCCATCACCACCATCACCCCTCTGGTTGCCCCTCAGATTGTCCCTGATCTCTAGCCAGGCATGAATTTCATGCATTGGGCCTCTAGTGTTAAAATATAAGAATTTGATTTGGAACATTTTTAAACAACTGGGAGATAGTCGTATAAAGTGGGACAGTGTTAGGAGGGCCAAGGTGAGTCCTGCCTGCCTTTGCCACCTGAAGGACGGTTCCCATATGTATTAAAATAAGGTTGGGCCAAGCAAAATAGCTACTTCACAAGGACACTTTGAGAATGAATTGCAATACTTTCCCTGATGTAAGAAAGCATATGAGATATACGGTCAGGTTCCTTGTATTCGTTTTCTACTGCTGCAGTAAATACCAGAAATTCTAGTGGCTTAAAACAACACAAACTTCTTATCTTACAATTCTGTAGGTCACAAGTCCTACACGTGTCTCCCAGGACTAAAGTCAAGGTGTCACCAGGACTGTGCTTCTTCAGGAGGCTCTAGGGGATAATCTCTTTCCTGTTCCTTTAGGTTGTTGGCAGCACATGGTTCCTTGTGGTTGTGGACTTAAGTCTGTTTCTTTGCTAGCTGCCAGTTGTGGTTTGATCCCAGCTTCTAAAGGCTGAATTGATTCATTGTCTCATGGCCCCTTCTTCTATCCTCAAAGCAGGCAATGGTGAGTCAAGTCCATCTCAAGCTTATCTCTCTCACTGACTCTACTGCCTTCCTTCACTTTGAAGCACCAATGTGATTATACTTGCCTCACTTGCATAATCCAGGATATTCCCCTATTTTAAGACCTATATCCCATCTGCTAAGGCCCCTTTCCATGCAAATTCTTGAATTATGAAATTACGATGAAGAAATTGGGGGATAGGGAGATATAAGGAAGGGGTAGGTTATTTTGCCTACCACAGTTCTTTACTATTGGGTTTTCTATTATTTCTATGACACAAAAGCCCCATTATTTTTAGAGAGTTAATATAGTTGTTTATACATAGATATGAGTTTAATGCAATTTTGTATACTTAACTACCTTTGTTATCTAAATGAGCTAATCTCTTTATTTGATAAATGTTCTTATCACATTTCTGGAAAAGGCTGGGGGAGAACCCAGGATTAAGCCTGAATTAATAAGCAGGGCAGAATCAGAACCCTCCTTAACTGACAAGGCAGGATTGAAGACTCGCTGGAAAAACAAGGGATGTTAACACAGTAGGAGACTAGATGAACTCCAGGAGAGAGTTCTGTTGACTCCAATTTGTTCTCAGATTCCCACAGAGAACATGGCCCAATATACTGAACAGAATGGAACTCCCTAGTGGGTAAAGAGAGATGAGCTATACCTTATATTAACCCACTTTCCTTTTCATTTGTACTGGGATGGCATTTCCATCATGCTAACTACCCCCAACCAATCATTTAATTTATATTACTTATTAGTCTAAATATAAAAGATTAATTCCTTTCATCTTTTAGTTCCGTGTTAGTGCCCCGAATCCTGAGTATTTTGATTTGATTGCCTTGGTTCTCTTTCAATGACAAAGTGGAAATACAGAGAAAGAGAATAGATTGGCAGTTCTTCTAGGAGCTCACCATGAAGTTGTCACATGAACAATCTGTTCCACTCCTGGGTGTACACCTACTTCTGACATTGTCTGCTCTGCTCAAGGCCATGAAACAGTAGAATGTGGAAGTTCATAGCTTGATATTTTGAGTGTTGACTAACCCTGACAAAGCACCCACATAGCCTGTTGATAGCAGCAGTCCTGTTCTTCACCACCTTGAAAGAGTCTCAGGAACTTCTCAGCAGTGGCAGAACAAGGGCAAATACATTGACATTTGGGATCCGTATTAAGGCACCTCATTCAAAGGGAAAACTTGACTGAATCAGGGAAAGTCTGTGATAGTGCAGTGTTCTGTTGGTGGACCCGCCTGGTGAGGAGGGTTTTGAAGCAAGTTTTTGTGTTAATGCAGGAGATTAGAGAGCTTGGGCCAGTTGGTTAAGTGATTGTGAAAACGTACTACTTACCCACATGGCAATTTTTATTTTTCTGAGAATGGAGTGATCTGTTGTTCAAATAGGTGGATTTTTAAGAAGTTCCTGAAATAAACCATAATTATTTTTTTTAAATACATTTTATTGATTTTTCACAGAGAGGAAGAGAGAGGGATAGAGAGCTAGAAACATCGATGAGAGAGAATCATTGATCAGCTGCCTCTTGCACACTCCCCACTGGGGATGTGCCCGCAACCAAGGTACATGCCCTTGACCTGAATCGAACCTGGGACCCTTCAGTCCGCAGGCCGACGCTCTATCCACTGAGCCAAACCGGTTTCGGCAATAAACCATAATTATATTTGTTACTTTATCTTCTAGGGCAAGAATTTTTCCAATTATAACATCATTAGTGTAGGAAGTTTTCGTTTCCTTGACCCTTTGAATCTGGGTGTTTGCAGGCAGATTGTTCTGAGGAGGAGAACAGAGTTAGAATGTGTAGTCTACAGTAAACCCGTTAGCTGTGTGCAGTTACCCTCAAAGGAGTCCTGTGACTGAGTAAAAAGCTTTTGGTGGCATTGCTTTTAGCCATGTTCAGGAATAAGTCTTGTTCAATGACATGTACCATGGTGAAAACTCAAACTTACCAGCCTTTTTCACTCTCCCCCAACCTTCAGAATCAAAATAACAGTACAACATGAGCTGTATGTCACCCCAGCCAACACCAGTTGCTTAAGCAAGCCAGCCTTGTTAGTGCTGCTATTAAAGTCTCCCTCTGTGTATGTTTCAATGTCTGTGTCCTGCGGAGAGTGTCTTAGTCTGAAAGAGTTCATTTTTCTGGTGACTGTATCTCGAAGTGTCCCTCCCCCACAACCCCCAGTTTTCTGGGGTAAACACTTCCATCCCTAGAGGTGTTTTGTTCAGGCCACCTTTCTAGCATTTTATGTATCATCATGCCTACAAATACATAGCTTCTCCAAAAAAAATGTACATATGAGAATAGCAAACCTTCCTCCACAAAACATCTAAATGAACCAGGTCCCCTCCTCCATCTCTGAGTTGTGCAGGTTCCTCCCTGTCTTTGTTTTCACAGCATTTCACAGCGCACAGCTAATTTTCCATTGTTAAGAATAAAAGTGGTGTCAGGGAGTTTTGACCCCAAAAGCTTACCCTCCCTCATTTCATTATTGATTGTGGAGCCCGATGAGAAATCTCTGTTCTCCTGGAAACATGAGGTGAGGAGTCTAGAACTGGTGGTTTCCCAGCTATACACTTTGTCTAGTGTCTTGGAGTTACCTCATCTGCCATTCAGACACAGCTCTCTGGCCAACAGACGTTCATTACTTACAACCTCCTCAACAAACACTTCACTATTCAGATGTAGGGGGTGTTTTCAATTGCCCTACTTAGCAGTCCTCCCGAACATGACAGTGAGAAAGAAGCAACAAGCTCGGAACAAGGAAGACAGGGAAGATGAGATAAATAACAAATGCATCCTGGATTTATTATGTGGCAGTACTGTAACAGAGCCTTCACAGTGACTGAGTAGGGTACAAGGAGGGCCTTTATCTTAGCGGGAACGTGATGCCTGCCACTGGAAATCCCACTCTGAGAGCAGCCTTAGCACATTGATGGATGTGCATTGGAAAGGTAAGTGGCTCTTAGAAATTGCCCTGAAATCATTTATGCTTCAGTAAGAAGCCAGCATGGAAGTGGGTAAATAGTCAGTTACATGATTTGTGCACATATTTCCAGAGAGTTAATTTTTTCCCCATTAAAGGTATAGATCACCTTGGCCATAAATGTCAGGTTACAGGATTCAATCAAGAGTGCCAGATTAGAGTGTCAGGAGTCTGGCAGGAAGGGGAGGAATGGATAGCTCTTCTTTCTCATCACTGTTATTGTTACACAAATGAGTGCCTTCACCACTTGAGGGGCCTTGTCTAGACTGAAAGGAGGTTGGAGCAAAAGACTCCCTGATTTACTTGATAATCATTAGCTTACAACATTGGGGCAAAACTATTGAAGATGTTGCTGATACCTTGCGTATTTCACTGAAAGCATCATATTAGGCACAGGCAGTGTTGTGAGCATTTTAATAATAGAATAGTTAAGATTTACAGACTCCTGATGAAATGCCTTCTTTTGCTGGCCTCTGCTCTGTATTTATATTTGTTTATAAACATGCCAGAAACTAAAAATGGCTGGTAGGATTCTTTTGAAACAGAATATTCTATTAGTTCCTTTGTAGGACCTTTCCCAAGTCAAACCTGCTTTCTCTGCCTTCATTTTTTTGTTCTGAAAAGTAGAGAGGAATTAGCAGGTCAAGGTTAATAGATATATGTCTGGGTGGGTCATTAATGAAGAGGCAGTGTGGTTTAGTGTTAAGTTGCTTGGGCCTGGGAGGCAGGTGGTCTTGGTTTCTGTCCTGAGTGACCCACTTACTAGTGCTACCACTTAACTTGCTTCCCCTCACTTAATGGGCCTCACTCACCCCTTCTGTGAAATGGGGCTAACTGTGGTATCTACCCCATAAGATTGTTGTGGGGATTAACTATATGGAAAGCACTTAGGACAGTGGCAGGAATATGCATATTTGCCTGGACTATGATAGTTGCCACTTTTTGTGAAACCAGATTTGACCTTATCATTCCTCTGTCAAACCTTCCCACCACTTTCTCCTCCCTCAGAGGTCAGGGTGGACATTCCTTCTAGCTCCTGCCTCCTCTTCCTCCTGTACCCTTTGTTCTGCCCATCACTGCTGTTGCACAGATGTCCCTGAAGTTCCTGGCATCTGTCGTATTCACCATGACTTTTCTGTGTCTTGTCATATCCCTTGAAATGCCACAGTCCACCATGGAACTGAACACTGGTCTTGCACACATTCTGGCTTCCCTGGGAAGCCCTGCACAAAGCCCCCCCTCTTCTTCCTCCTCCAAAGTGGGACTACCCCTCCCCCCATGGCAGCTTCCTTTCTCCAGTTACCTCCATGAAGATCTCAATGGCAGGACCTCACAGGGCCAAGCACAATGTTAGGTACTGAACTGAGGCAGAAGAATGAGATGGTAAACATATCCAAACTGTGAATCTCTTCTCTGGTGCCAGCTTCCTTTATTCTAGAGAGCTCTGTGCTTGCAGTATGAAGAGAAGGGCCATTACTGGAGGCGGCAGAAGTTCCTCTGCCCAAGTTCATAAAATGCTCAATGGGGCAAGATGCCCAGCAGCCAGAGCACTGCAGCCCAGCGCCAGGGAGCCCAGCCTCACCCCAGGGAGGATGCAGAGGGGCAGGAGGTCTTCCTTGGACAGAGACTAAGGGTACCACAGCCGCCCCTTTCCCAACCTTCCCAATATGGTGGTCTACTTCAGAATCGGCCTTTTTAACTCTCTGATGCCAACTGGCTTCCAGAGTAGATACGTAGAAATCAAAGAGGGTTATTTGTAAAAAACCCTCCAAGGATATGTGGCCAGTGAGGGTAACAGATTAGCTGAGCTAGGGTACCTTCTTTAAGAACAAACCCTCTATAGGGGACATGGCTTTGGGGGATTTAAGAGCCGGCCTCTCATTTTTGATAGTTTGTTTCTGAGATGTCTATTTTCATTATTTTTTTCACTCTTCACTGTGATGAACACAAAGAAAAATCAATATATGCCCCTTTTGAATATGCCTTTTGAAATCTAATTGGAATATTGTTGAATGCCTTCTTGCAGCCATTTCTCCCTGGGTTGCCGATTTCCCTCTCTCCCTGCACAGCCTGCATGTCCCAATTAAAAAGTGTAATTACAGACAAACATATTCAGAATCCCATGGGGCCCATCAGTGTCTAACTGGAGCATGGTATGGATGAGCTGTGATGTCCAGTTGTTAAGTAGTCAACTCTCTGCCTGTAACCAGGACCCATGTGCCTTCCCCCTCAAAGAACAAGTTCAGGGTGTCAGAAAGATGACTTCGTTAACGTGGACAACACAGCTCTCCCACCTGAACCGTGAACGTGGCAGTCCTTGCGTATCTCTTGTGCTTGCACTTCCCTTGCAGTCGTTTTCCTCTGCTCAGCTCACTGAGCCTCACCCTGACAGCGCGTTTCCGTAGCTACGAATCTGCAGGCTTAGTCTTTCCCCTGCCAACTGGGGGGCAATCTGGGGAATTACTGGCCTGCTGAAAGACCATATGTTTCTGCCGTCTTAGGTGGAAGCCTTCACAGCTAAGCACTGGGCTCTGTTTCATCAGCTCTCCTGCTATAGGGAAGGTAATTGCACATGGCATTAAAATTTTATGTTGGCCGATGTATCAAGTAGACATTTATTTTTCAGCTGTAAGATGAATGGCGCATTGGAAAAGGAAGGGGAGAAGAAGAGCATGGGGTTTAATCAGTAAATATCTTTGTGCTCTTCCTTTTGCCAAGAGGGTTTATTGCAAGTGTTTAATAACCAGGAAGGTCCAGGGACCAACCCATCAGTACAGTCACCAACTCTTACTGCACTAGAGTCCTGAAAGCTTCCTCCTGTGTTAACCCAGGAGTTTCTGGATCTTAGGCAGATCCAGGAAGTCCTTCAGAAAGGTTGGGGTACAGAGCAGTGGGGAGCACTCAAGGGAGATAGACAGCCCTACTCACCAACTTCGGTGACAGCATGTACCTCTCACAAGATCATGCCTGTGTAGAGTCCTGTCTTATCCCTCCCCCAGGTAGGAAGTTACCTGCACCTCATTGTAGGAGCAAATCAAATGTTGCTCTCTCTGCAAAACCTTTCCTGATTCACAACCTTTTCCTGCTCAGTGTCACCAGAGCACCATGACCATGACTTTGTGGGACTGCAAGTTATGAGAGGGATCAGAAGGTAGTTCTACAATGGAGGGGAGAGAGCATGACCTGTGGAATGCACTGAACCTCTGTGGATCTCACACATAAAGTGGAGACCTCACTGCTGTTCGAATCTATTTCCTAAAAAGGCAAATGGTGACATAAGGATTTGGTTGAAAGCATTTGGGGGATGGTACCCATAAATATGTTAAAGCAGAGGCGGGAGGTAAGTGAGTTAAGAAAGGGAAGAGGCATTACAGAGTGTGTGGGTGCCTGGAGCTAAATCCCACTGGAGATTCTGAGTGAGTGTCTAGAATGG
This sequence comes from Vespertilio murinus, assembly GCA_963924515.1. NCBI lineage: Eukaryota > Metazoa > Chordata > Mammalia > Chiroptera > Vespertilionidae > Vespertilio > Vespertilio murinus. The sequence continues at coordinate 36,072,334 of OZ004715.1, read as the reverse complement.
CCTCGAGCTATGACAAGGAAGATAAGGATCTTGTCTAAAAGACCATGCCTCGCCCTAACCAGTTTGGCTCAGTGGATAGAATGTCAGTCTTCGGACTGAAGGATCCCAGGTTCAATTCCGGTCAAGGGCATGTACCTTGGTTGTGGGCACAGCCCCAGTAGGGAGTGTTCAGGAGGCAGCTGATCAATGTTTCTCTCGCATCGATATTTCAAAATCCTCCTCCTTTCCTCTCTGTAACAAAATCAGTGAAATATATTTTAAAAAATAAATAAAAGACCATGTCTCACTGGCTAAAAGCTACTCCTGTGGCACTGTCTTCCCAGTGCTTCAACCTGGCAGTGGCCAGAAAACACTCTCAGGCAGGTGCCAAAGAGGGCCTGCCAGCATGTGGGGGAGTCATCAGCATGTACTGAAGCTGCCCCAAGGGGACCTTTGAGTTGGGCCAGGGAGGTCTGAGCACAGACAACACCTGCTCCAAAGATTTCCTTCACAGAGTGCCTGTGATAAGTGCCAAGGGTCTACTCAACAGATACTTTATTAATTCTAAAGAGTAGTAACATTCTGATCATCTTTTCATGACTATATGCCAGTCACTATGCTCCCTGTTAACTCACTGAACCCGCATAGCTGACTTAGTCAGGGTTGCATAGGTAATAAGTGGGAGTGATCAATAAACTCAGGCAGCCTGGCTCCATAGCCCACACTCATCCCCACTGTGCATCATGCCTCTCTGTGAATAATCAAGAGGGAAATGGCTGAAAAGACCTTTATATTCACATCAATCTTAACTAACTCTAATCCTTCTCTTTACTTTGCACTCAGGCAATTTATATAACCCAGGAGCAGGCCTTTGGGAGACAGGACTTGACACCTTTCTTAATGTAGACCTGGCTCATTCATTGGCCGCCACACAGAGGATGCTGTGCTTGCCAGACACAGATGCCATCATTAGTCATGAGCTTGTACCCAAGGTTTCCCATGTGCAGAGCTTTTGTTCTCAGAGCTGTTGGGAGTCACAGTGGACATGGGGAAGACAGGCTCATCCATCATGGAGTCTAACCGGGTAGCGCAGGTGCCCAGAATTCCCCACCTAAGTGCAGACATGAACACTAGGCATGTAGGACTCAGCCAGCCCCCTTCAGGTAGCAGAGCCAGGTTCTCCTCCCTCCCCTGCAATGTCTTTCACAGGTTCCAGCTGGTGAAAATTTAGAGCAAAATCCCTAGAAAAATGAGTCACAGAGGGAGTGTTGTGTGGAAAAGAGAAGGGACCAACTTATGCACTTACGGCAAGAAAAGTGGGTTATGTGTAAGCACACCTCAAAGCAATTGGAATCGAATTGGGATCTGGGTTTAGAGCTGTGTGAACAATGACTTAACTACTGGGAGACTGAATTTCAAAGTGAAATCGGCCCCATAACATCCACCTCACCAGTGTGTTACAAGGTTAACTAGAAAGCAAACGAGCAAAATGATGGTCCATAAATGCTATTTTTCTTTCCTCGCTGGCGCTCTGGGAGTAGTAATTCACTGCGAGTATTGCAGGTGTATTGCTAGTGGGGGATAAGGGATGTGAAATGTATACAGCTCAGAGCTGTGAGTTTCAGAGTCGCCAAACGTTCAGATCACTGGCTCTGATGTTGAAATGGATATTACCAGAAGCTGGCGACACCTTTGAAATTGTGATTCCACAAAAATAAAATGGTTCAGTGCTAGAGGCAATTCTGATGTAGATCAGGTATGGGCCACCCTTGGAAAACATGGCCCCTAATTCCTATTTAACACTGGTGCCAAATTGAGCCGCACATAATAAATACAATGACTTAAAAATCGAAGTATATTCAAATCCAGAATGGTTACCTAGATGGGAGTGATGGGTACTATATGGATGAGTGGTTAGGCACGAGTGAGGGCATTAGGCTACAGGGTACACCAATCTTATATATTTAAAGCAAGTTCAAATTCCTCCTTTAATTCCATGCAAATGGCAGGCAGCTAGTAAGATAGACTTGGTGTTGAGTCCCAGATCTATCAACTCATTTGGCTTCTCGGGGCCTCAGTTTCCTTAGTTGGGAAAGGTGGTATAATACCCAACTAACAGGGTTTTAAGAACAAATGATTTTTATCACTATGTGTGACTGAACCCTGAATACATTTTATAATTATATGGTAGAGGGAACCTGGCTCCGGGAGGGAAAGGGACTCATGTCTATTCATGTCAATATTGGATATGCCCAATGCCTATTCAAGGTTCTTAGAGAATATGGAGGAAAATAATTCTCAGTGTAGCTGGACTGAGCAGCTGTGCAAACTGCCTGCTGTGAGCTACAGACAGCATTAAAGGCGTAAATGCACTTCAGAGGTCAAAGCATTTTGCAAATTAGAAATTAGTATTTCACACCATAGCAGGCAAGTCAGGTCCTATAAAACAAGACAGTTTGATTGACTGTGTCTCAATACCATAGTTGCTGCTCTAGACCAAGGGTCTGTCACTTGATTGCTTCTAAATAAAAGCACTTCACCAGAGAAGAATTAGCCACCTTGTTTAAGCACTGAACAAAATAGGAGAAATCAATATATAGGTAGTCAACTCCCATTCAGATGCCAACAACTTGACTCTATTTGGGGAGCAGAGAAAGGTCCGTAAGTCGATATGTGGCTTAGTCCTGAAGGAAGTCAGTGCCAATGGGGACCAATGTGTCCTTCATCACACAGCCAGGAAGACCCCTGGTTCAGGAGAAAGCCAGGGACTGAGAGGCTGCAGGATGCCAATGAGACAGTGCTGTGTATAGGCCAAATCTGGGATCCACTTGTGAAACACCCTCTATGCCAAAGTAGGGCAACTGCATTTTTTTTCTCTGGAAGAAAGTTGAGCCAGGGATAGAAGTTTTTGTAGAGGAAGTTTAGGTGGGGAAAGTGGGAGAATGAGCAGACTTTATGAGTGAGAGGTGACACAAGGAACTCGAAGAAGTGTTCTGGAAAAGGGTTAAGGATGTGGTCCCTCTGTGTGTGTGTGTGTGTGTGTGTGTGTGTGTGTGTGTGTAGTCATTGGATACAGATACATATGTGCTATATCTACACACATATGTATATTTATGTGTGTATATAATATATTATATATACATGATATATGGACCACCTTACTGTTTTTAGGAATATTGTGAAACACAAAATAGACAACTCTATAAAGGAAAGAAACATTTAAAATAATTTATTGCATTAAAAATAAAAGATTGTTCTCACTAAAATCCTGTTATGAAAAGCTCTATTAATATTTTAGTGAGAGAATGTAATTGAATATACCGCATTATTATTTTCAAAAACAAATATTTGCTTTCATACCTGTGCTATAAAAATTCAAAGATATGTGTGCGGAAATTCCCCCTCCCGTACCCAGTGCTAGAAGGGAGTGGAAATGACATCCCCCAGCCTCTGGTTGTGGAGCTGAAGAAAGGAAGTGGCATGTACAGCTTCCTGCATTTCTTCGTTCAGTTTTGTGTCAGGCACTGTTCTCAGAACTGGAATGCAATAAGAACAAAACAAAAAAATACACTCCCAGTATTAGTGTGTTTGCCCAATTTCCTTGTCACCCCACTTTTCCGATGTCTAATGTTGAGAAATTTAGGATTAGATAGAGCCTTCTAACTCTGGTGATGGGGCTCCTCCAGTGGCCCACCTGCTCCTCCCGCCCTGACTCATGCTCCTGGGTGCTCCTTCCCTGGTGTGTCAATCAGAGCCAGTAACTCGTTTCTAACAGATAAAACAAAGGAAGGCACTGGCTGTTTGTTTCGGAGATGAAGTTACATAAAGACCGTGGCATCAGTCTTGGGTGCTGCCTCTCTCTCTCTCTCTCCATTGCTCACTCTGAGAGAAGTTAGCTGCTAGGTTGGGAGGTGCCACGTGAAGAGACCCACATGGCAAAAACTGAGGCCTCCCACTGGCATCCAGAAAAGAACCGTGACCCTTAGTCCAGCAGCCCTGGGAACCTGTCCCGCCAGCCACCCCGTGATGAGGTTGAGAGTGGACCATCCCCAGTGGGAGCCTTGGGATAAGACTCGGGTCCAGTTGACACCTGGATTGTAGCAATGTGAGAGACTGTGCCAGGGGATCCAATTATGTGTGTCCTGCTTTCTAATCCACAGAAGATGTGATAAAATTTAAGTGCTTGTGGTTTGAAGTCAATACGTGTTGGGGTAATTTGTTACCAGGCAGTAGATAACTAATAGGCCTCTCTTCTCTTAGGGTCAGCATTTTTCTTAAATGTACACACTCTCAGGTGAGTTAGAACTTATCAATGAAATGTTCCTTAACGACCTTCTCACCTACTGAGAGTGCCATGGGCACATCGCTTAGAACTCCTTGTTGGGGAAGTGTGCAGCAGGAGCAGGCTGGGAGAGTGCCATTCTAAGATCACCAGCCCTTAAATTTCTTCATAGTAGCATGATGTGTCTTTTAGTTTGTTCCTGCTTGAATATATTGGAAAACACAATTTCAAGAAATGTAAACACAAAATACTTTAAATTTGAATCTGAAGCCAGGAAAAACATTAATCCCAAAGTAGCAGAAATTATTTAAGGGAGGTCAAGAATTTCTGATAGTAGCCCTTGTTTTCCAAGAGAGCCTTTTGACTATCTTAATCTGTGTGGTTTTTGTTTGTTTGTTTGCTTCCTTGGTTGGAGATTATAGGAAATATGCACAGTGTCCCAAAAATATATACGCTGAGTGGTCAGATTATTATGATCTCTGAACGCATAATAATCTGGCCACAGAGTGTATATCCTACCTAATTAAAGAGTAATATGCAAATTAACCATCACTCTTCTATGCCCAACAGCCATGCCCAACAGCCAATCAGAGCAGATATGCAAATAAACCCAACTAAGCTGACTACCAGAAGGGAGGCTTGAGTTTCCCCAGCAATGGAGGAAGCCAAGCTTTCTACACATTCTGGTAGGTACAGGCTTCCACTCAAGAATACAAAGTTTCAATTGTAGAAGGTAAATAAATTCCAGATACCAGGATCTCTGCTTGGGTTATCAGGGGGTGTGGTTGGTGTGCAAACCACCACAGGCCCCTCGCCCAGGTCACCCCATGTCCCAAGGGAACCTCACTCTGATCCAGGACACCCTTCAGAGAAAACCACCTGGTCGCCACCCATGCACCAGGCGTCTATCCTATTTAATAAAAGAGTAATATGCAGATTGACCACCACTCCCAAACACAAGATGAATTTAGCTGCCCCTATGGGTCAAAGATCCTGCCCCCATGTGGACACAAGATGGCCACCACAAGATGGCCAGCAGAGGAGGGCAGTTGGGAGGTACCAGGCCTGCAAGAGAGGGCAGTTGGAGGCAATCAACCCTGCAGGGAAGGGCAGTTAGAGGTGACCAGGCTGGCAGAGGAGAGAAGTTGGGGGCAAACAGGCTGGCATGGGAGTTGTTAGGGTGATCAGGCTAACAGGCAGAAGTGGTTAGGGGCAATCAGGAAGGCAGTCAGGCAAGCAGTTAGGTGCCAGTAGTCCTGAATTGTGAGAGGGATGTCCAACTGCCCATTTAAACAGGCAGTCGGATATCCCTCAAGGGGTCCCAGATTTGAGAGGGTCCAAGCTGGACTGAGGGACACCCTCACCCTGTGCACGAATTTCTTGCACTGGGCCTCTAGTCCTGTATAATAAAAAGCTAATATGAAAATTGCCACCTCAACTAGGAGTTCTACCAGCAGGCAGGCTGGTCAACTGCCCATGTCCCCTCCCCCTGGCCAGGCTGGCTGGACCCCATTCATGCACAAATTCATGCACCGGGCCTCTAATATACATACACACATACACATATATACTGAGTGGCCAGATTATTATCCATTCAGAGATTATAATAATCTGGCCACTCAGTGTACATACTCTCTAACAGCTAATAGTTCACTTTTGAAAATGAAATGCTTTTTAATAAACACTACCTTCATAAGTATTCAAACTATGAGTGTACATTTTGGGGGGACACACCGTATTTGGTAGTCATTTCCCTTCACCACCTCCTGACACAACACAAAGAGAAATTTGGGTGTCACTGTATAGAAAGTGGAAGGCATAGATTATTAACCCCAGTTCTCAAACTCTGCCCCGCATGTAAGAGTGAGGCTGAAAACTGGAAGTACTTCAATGTTTGTTTTTCTGCATCAATTCATAAGTAGGAATTAGTAGAAGCTGTCACATGTTAAAACCTTAAGTGAATGTAGCAGTAAGTGCATATACATAAATAGATATGCTAGTAGCATGATCAAGTCCTCCAGAAATAGACACCAAGTCCCATAGAAGTTGAGCATGTGCTTTAAAGTTGTTAAAAGAATCCAAGGACCAGGCAAGAAAGGGGTTCTTAAAAGCTGTTTCTTGAACTGACTCTGATCTCAAAATATCTTTCCTTTTGCTCTAAGGAAGTGAAAGTAAAATAGCATAAGATTTTTCATAAGTTTAAATTCATCTTATAACCTTTATTCTGGGATGTTGTTTCTTGTTTTGTTTGCATTTAGGTGTTCTTGTGTTTTTTTTAAGTGATGATGACAATGATGGTGGTGGCAATGGTGATGATGGTAAAAAGTAGGAAGCTTATTTTTTTTTTTATGTTCTTAGCAAAATAAAAAGGTGGCTGTCTTATTTCAGACCTCTCTCTCCACTGCTTGTTGTTGTTTCACATTCTGGAAACCGCTGAGCTAGAAAGGTTTCTATTTTTCTTATGGGAGAAGGCACTCCATATAGACAAGTAGAGTTGGAATGCATGTCAGATAACCCTCCTAGCAGATATGGAAAGAGAGACAGTGTCACCAATGACATTGTGCATTGTTCCTGTGATTCGGCCAGATTCTTTAGGTGGAATGAATGCACAGTAGCATCAGAATTCTGTGTGTGTGTTTCTGTAATATAATATTTTAAATTATACACACACACACTATCAACAATTACTGAAACAACTGGTCATAAATATTAACCCTTACCAATTGTTTACCTTCTGCAGGTGTTGCTTCTGGTACTGTAATTGCTTAAACTCATTTAACAACATCCCTATGAAGTAGATATTAATAATATCTGCATAGTATTAAGGTGTCTCCACAGATAGATTTATTATATTTTCTTTTATTGGATTCATATTAAGAAACACTTTTTACATCACAGCCCAATACACACACACGCACGCGCACGCGCACGCGCACGCGCACACAAAGTATTTACTATTATATTTCGCTTTAAAAAATATTGTTTGTGAATTAACAAGTTATATTCCATTCTTTTCTTCTTCTCCACTACCCACCATCTGTTGAATATATTGATATAATTCATACCACTTTACATAATATAATTTAATATCCACAACAACCTTGTAATGTACTTGTCATTATCATTTTATAAATATACCTCAGAGAAGTCAGTCTTACACTAGCTCAGCTAATAGGAAACAGAGTCAGGATTAGAACTAGATATGTCAGTTTCAAAGCATTAGCTCTCCCCATTCTGCATTATAAAGTCACTAGAGGCCTGGTGCACAAAACTTGTGCACTCTGGCAAGAGGTGTCCATCAGCCCATCCTGTGCCTTCTTGCAATCCAGGAGCCCTTGGAGGATGTCTGACTGATGGCATAGGCCTAAGCCTTCAGTCGGACATCCTTAGAGCTGCCTTGGAGTCAGGAGAGGCTCCCACCACTGCCATTGCACTCACCAGCCATGAGCCCGGCTTCTGGCTGAGTGGTGCTCCCCCTGTGTGAGTGCACTGACTACCAGGGGCAGCTCTTGCATTGAGCATATGGCCCCGGGTGGTCACAGCATAGCGATCGGTCATTCTGCTGTTTGGTCCATTTGCATATTAGCCTTTTATTATATAGGATGGCCACAATGACCTCTGTCTACGAGGTTGATTCTTTGGGCAATTGTAGCCTGTTGTGCACTGTTCCTGTGATTTAGCCAGATTTTTTTTTTTAAGGTGGATTCTTGAGGTAGAATGCATGGTAGAACCAGAATTGTTGGTGTAGGTAAATTATTATTAATTTGATATATAATAATATATATTGTTCCCTATAATATATTATCAAATACACACACACACACACACACACACACACACACCCCACATACACAAATACATATATATATGCCTTACATTATTAATGGGGAAATGAAAACTATGCTAAAATCTGTCTCAACCAAGATTCTCAAATGATTATAACAAAAAAGGTATTAAGTGAATAATAAAATAATGTTTTGCATAACTAATAAACAGCCATCTGAAATTCAATCTATGAAGGTTTAAATAAAATACAGTGAAAATGTAATGAAAATTATTTTATTTTATTTTTTCTGAACCTTTTCTTTCCCATTGTTTTTACCTTGGAATCACATAGTTATCTTGCACATAAACCTTATTTAAAAAATAACACTATAGCACAGATATATGATTTAGGGGAAAATACAGGCTGTGCACAGAGCTCTCTGGAATAGATAGATGAAGATGAAGAAGATGAACACAAGGGTCAAAAGACTCTCCCTCCTTTTTTCAAAAAATATATTTTATTGATTTTTTACAAAGAGGAAGAGAGAGGGATAGAGAGTTAGAAACATTGGTGAGAGAGAATCCTCAACCAGCTGCCTCCTGCACACCCCCTACTGGGGATGTGCCCACAACCAAGGTACATGCCCTTGACCAGAATCGAAGCCGGAACCATTCAGTCTGCAGGCTAATGCTCTATCCACTGAGCCAAACCGGTTTTGGCAGAAGGCTCTCCTCCCTCTTAAATTTCCCCTAGGCAGACCTAAGCAACAATGCATTTTGGGTTCATCCAAATGTGGCATGCGATTCAAATTTTCTCCATTAAGTTTTCTAACTGGACACTGACTTGTTTATGAAATGGGTGAATTTGTCTAAGCATGAAGCTATAATGTTCAAATATCACTTGTAGCATATTCACTTAGCAAGTTGTGGAAAAAATAATAACCCTCTCCAAACCCCACTCCAATAAAAGCAATGTTTCAAAAGTGGTCTGAATAATTGTGGAAATTGAGTGTTTTATACATGGGAGTCCAGTAGACTATTTTGTTTATGCTTAAAGTCTCATTAGCTTATCCAGTGTGGGTCAGTGGTTGAGCATTGACCCATGAACCAGGAGGTCACAGTTTGATTACTGGTCAGGACACATGCCTGGTTTGTGGCCTTGATCCCAGTAGGGGGCACACAGGAGGCAGCCAATCAATGACCCCCATCATTGAAGTTTCTATCTTTCTCTCCCTCTCCCTCTCTAAAATCAGTAAAAATATATTTTTAAATATCTCATTACCCAAAGTTTTACGCATACAGTAAGTCTCAGCTCTCAGCGTATTTTCCTGGCAGCTGTGTGAAGTATGGAATAAACGTGGCAGTATGTCCCAACACTGTAGAGATACATATACCCTTGTCAACCCAAGGTCTACTCCTTGAAATCTAAAGTAAAAACAAACAAAAACACACCTATACACACAAATATCCCGTGTTATGGTAAAATCCTGAAAACAAAACATTCTCCATTAAAAATAAGTACCAAGCAAATTATGTTTCACCTGCATGGAAATTGTTTTGATGGTTCATATACAGACTTATATAGATCTGTAAGAAGATTACTCAGATATGACAATAAAAATGGACTCATCACTATCTAAGTTCATGAGGTTAGAGCCTGCCTATATTTGCTTCTCATTCTATCCTCAAAGTTTAGCATATTCCTTAGTTTATATTTGGTGTGCCATTAAAAATGTATTAAATGACTAAGTGAATTCTTTGAAAAATACCATATGCAGGTAAGCAAGGACTGGAAAGAAATATGAGAAAAAGAAAATGGGTGATTTGTTCAGGATTTGTTAGGTTTTTGGAATTCTGGATGGGTCAGTTTTTTACATATTTTTTATCCCTTTTTCTCTTAAAGTTGTGTTTATGCAAAAATATTAAAGAAAATGAATTAGGTAGGATATACAATCTATAGCAAGATTAATAAGCATTTGGCCTTTAAAAATTAGTTTCTCTAGTTTGTAAACTAGATGAAATATTTGTCCTGTTGTATGGCATTGCCCTCTGCTCCCAGGGAGGAAGCCAGGGGGCTGGCCCTCCAGCTCTCTTTGAGTAACTGAGAGAGTTTGGATCTCTCACTTTACATTTCGTTCCAATTTTTAAAATGTGCAGTTGCTGTGATAACGTACTTCCAGTTACTTGTGGAAGGAGTAATGGACATGGGAGTTGGGGTTGGACACCAGTTCCTCTGCATAACACCTATATGACCTTGGACAAATAATTTTCTCCTTTTTCAATGTTGCCTTAATTGAAAAGTAAAGGCAATAATAAGAATTAAATAAGAGAAAGCATGGAAATAGTAGATACACTGTTTAGCAATTGGTAGGTAGTCAGTAAACACTACCTATAGCAGCCCTTTATAAAGACTAGGGATTAGTCTTTATAATCTTAATTTAAAGGGATATACCCATTTTCCAGAAAATCTCTTGAGTTCCTGTATTCCACCTGGTCAAGTCCCCAGTATAAAGACAGCTTCTTTAGCTGCATTTTTTTTTACATGGATTCGTTTTCTAATGTTCAGCCATCCTTGTATACCTGGAATAAATCTTACCGATAGATATGATACATATTTTTATACATTGTTAGATTTTGTTTACTAATATGTTGTTAAGGATTTGCATTAAACGAGAAATATTATTCTACTTTTCTTTCCATGCACTGTCTGCAGGATTTTGGTATCAGAGCAATATTGGTCTCATAAAATTTTTGGGTAATATTTCGTTCTCTTGTTTTGTACAAGAGCTTAATTAGATAAGACGGGCATTTTTATTTCTATGTTTCATTATATTCTTCAGTGACACCATCTGGTTTTCTTTTTCAGGATATTTTCAATTACAGATTTGCTTTATTTGATGGCTGTAGAACTATTCTGATTGTTTATTTCATCGTTATTGATTTTAGGTAGTAGTTTTGAAGGAATTGTCCTATTTTATTTTAAGTAGGTGAATTTAGAAGGATAAAGTTGCTGGTTGTATTCACTTGACTTTTTAATAACTTCAGGATCTGTAGCAATGTATCTTATTTAATCCCTGAGGTTGGTAAATTGTTTATTTATTTTTGTCCATTTTACTAGAAGTTTGTTTTATTTTTTTTAAGTAAGCTTTTTGTTTCATTGAGTTTTTTCTATAAATTTCCTATTTATAATTTCGATACTTTCTGCTCTTCTTTCCTTTTTCCTGTTTGCTTTGGGTTTATTTTTCTAGTTTCTTGAGGAAAGAACTTAGGTTATTAATTTGAGAACTTTTCTCATTTCTAAAGTAAACATTAAGTGTTATGAATTTCTCTCTTGGCAGTACTTTGTGTTTTACAAATTTTGATATGTCATGTTTACATCTTTTCACTTGTATGATATTTTCAGATTTGCTTTGAAATTTCCTCTTTAACTCATGAATTATTTTCAAGTGTATCGTTTAATTTTACATATTTAGAGATTTTCTTGCCTTTCTGATTTCTAATTTAATTGCATTGTTGTTCAGGAGTTAAATGTATGATTTCAAGTCTTCAAAATTTTTGAGGTTTCCTTTATAACTCAAGATATTATCAATCTTGGTGAATGTTCTGAGGACACTTGAAAAAAAGTGTGTAGAGTATTCTATTTATGTCAGTGAGATCCTGTTCATACGTTGTTCATATCTTTAATATCCTTGTTTATTTTCTAATTGTTTAATCACTTATTGAGATAGAATATTTGAAGTTGCAGTTATGCTTGCGGATTTGTGTATAAGACTTTTAAGCTCTGTCATTTTTTGTTTCCTGTAATTTGAATCTCTGTTTACTAGAGAGTACTACTTGAATGAACAGTAGAGGTATATCCAGGCTAGGCTGTCATGTGTCTTGGTGGAAGAGGGCTGTGTTAAGATCCTCCCACTGCTCCCTCTTCCTCCTCATTTTTTAGTAAGGGAGGAAGAAAAGTGGCTTGGGTCTTCAGGGACAAAGAAACTTCTTGAATCAGGCTGATTTCTATGGCTGGGTCCCTCCTTGCCCATCCCAGTATCTCTTCACCCCTCAGGGCCTGAAATAAAAGTCTCAGGCCCTGAGGGGTGAAGAGGCTTCCTGGACTAAACCCTTGATACAGATAACTCCTCTGGCTGGTTTGGTCTTGCCTGCCCATACAGAATATCTGCGTGTTTCCGTGTCTACTTATTTCTGCTGGGACTCCCAATTAAAATATATCCCTGCCAGTGGTGCCAGACTCACCTGAGGGTGTCAGATGTATTCCTATTTTCTCTGGGGAAGAAAGAGCTTACGGGACTGTCTTCTATTGCTATATGATGAGTCAGAAAACACTGGGTTTGGGCCATCTTCTATTGGATAGGAGATGCAGGATGCTTTGCCACTGTTCTGTGTCTCCAGTCCTGGGTTCCCAAACTAGATCACCACCTTATCATCTTTCAGAGTTCTCCTTTTATTGCCCCTTGTGCAAATTCCCAAATTAATGGTTGGCTTAGTGGGGGAAAACTAGGTCTGTGTGAGCTTAACCAGAGAGAAATTATAAATGCAGTTTTATTACCACATTTTCTTATATCAAGTAATACCTAAATGTTTACTATGAAGCTCATTCTGCATCTTTCTTTATTAGTGGGAAAATTTGCAAGTTCCTGGGGTCAAGACTCATAGGCGGCTGGGGGTGGGGCTCTTAACCATGAACTCAAAGGTTATTACTAACAAAGTGTTTCCCAATAGATCACTTATAAATTGCAAGAGAATAAAACAGTGTCTGTCCAGTTGAGAAACTCAAAAGCATCTTGACTGATTGTTAATATTATCAACAGATACAGGTGGGCACTATGAGTCTCTTGACATGATAATATAAAAAGAGATATATCGTTGTCTGTCTTGTGTTCCAGTCAGGAATGCTTAAAACCTCATCTTGAGGAAACATCAGACACACTCAAAATGAGGGACAGCTATTAAAAATAAAACTGGCCCACATTCTCCAAAAATGACAATGTCATGAAAGACATCACTGTGAAATTTCCCAATTTGCTTCTTTGCTGAAGTTATGTAAGAGAATATCCTCATGCTTAGAAAATACACGCGAAAGTAAAAGAGGAGGTGGTAAAAATGTGGCAAAATGTTAAAAAGTAGTTAAATAGAATATTAAGTTTTATTCTCCCAACTGTAATGTAAGTTTAATAGTGTGGTAAGATCTACTGTCAGACACCGGTGGAATATATGTGACCACAGTAGATAAACAGTGAGGTGCCTAAGAGGTGTTTAGGCACACGAGGCCATAAGTTATGAGTATGGCAATATCTCTCACCATGTATTAGAAACAATGCATAGGTCTCTTACGGCCTCTTCAACCCATTTGTAAGAATCTGTTATGCTTCATGAATCTCTCCTTCTTCCCAATTGATTTTTACCCTAAATGTTTTATCAGGGTAATGTCACTGTCTCTACCAATGTTATAGATTTCAGTGCTTGGCTAAATTTCTCTTTTTCTCTCGAGTCACGTTTTTGGCAGATTACATGGTAGCACTTTCAGTTTACATAGAAGGCCTACATGTTCCACCTCATGTAATTTTCTTGTATGTCTTTTTAAAGGAGAGATAAAGACTCGGGGGGTTAGTATATTTGTGAGCCTTCCGTGCACAATTAAAGGAAGATAATCTCACCATTAAGCGATATATCTTGTGTCTCTAATGAAAGAGCCTCAATTTGAAATCTGTCATTGAATCCTGGATTTAAATTCTGACTCTCCCTTTTATTGGTCTGGGCAGATGTTTAATGTATCTGAGCCTCAGTTTTCTCTTGTGCATAATGCTAATATGAATGTCCACATCTTTGGGTGATTGTAAGAAGTAAATATAGTATATTTCAGATTATCAGATTGTTTTGTATATATTGGGGGCTCAATAAATAGTACAAATAATCAATAGCACTAATATTATTTCTCCAGTAAGGCTGATCCCTTGGAAAGAATCATTACAGAAATACAGGTTTTGTTTGAGGACCTCTTCTGATTCTCTTAGTCCCAGAATGCCTCATGCTGGTCATCATCTGGATTCCTGGATTCCTCTCTCCCAGTACACACAAAACAGTCTTTGGGGTTCTGTACCTTGCTTGGAGAAAATATCTTTATTGGCATTTCCCACCAATAAATCTCATCTCTCTTATTTTATCATAAAGGTCCCTATGGTAATTGCTTATTCTCTAGAAAAATTATAGACATAATGAATTACTTCTCCCATGTGGCAATGTCTTTACCCTAGAGACTGTGGAGTTGGGACAGTGATTTGGTTGAACAATATTTTAGAAGCCAATTGTGCCATGTAGCTGACACTCAACTTACAGGTAGATGTGGTCCTTGTTGACAACTGTTATTAAGAAACATGAGCGCTCTTATTTTTTGTTAAGCAAAATAGCTCTCTAGCTCTCGTGTTCTAGTTAGAAGTGTGGGCACTGAGATCAGAAGGCTGAGTTTTATTCTGCTCTGCTGTTTCATAGTTGGTTGATTTGGGGCTGCTGGTCATGATGAGCATTTAATGATTCAGTGTACATAAAGCACTTTGCACAGTGTGTGTGGCTTGCTGTGCATATTCAACTGTTCTTATTTTCTGTGAAATCCATTTATAAAACTGTGGGCCTGGAAGGCATTTGAGATATTATCAAATTCAATAGTCTTCAAAGTTTTTTTTGCTTTTAGCAGCAGAAGCCTTTTTTTTCTCCCAAGTTAAAAAATAATGAAACGGTGTGCAGAATTCCAATACAAGAAAGAGCTGTGTGGATTGACAAAGAGAGGCGAAGGCCCACTGGTCGCTAAGGCCACCTTGGCTTTTTCCTTTCACTGAAGTGGCTGTAGGATCCCTACGACCTGGGGGTGCTGTGTTGCATGACAGATGACAGACAAACAGGGGCTGCAAACAGCAGCAGCCACTGATTTTGCCCTGAAGCTGAGGTTAACTAGACTAGCGAGGCAGTTCTTACTCAGAGTGGGTCATGGAGGTGCAGCCACGTGGTGGGTGAGGCTGGGAGGTTTTGGAGGCCTGTTTGTTCCAAGTCGGGGTCCAGGCTGGAAGAGCTGGGGCATGTCAGGCACCTCCCTCTCTGTGAGGTCTTGGGGAGTGGTCTTTCCACATGACAGCCTCAAGGTCACCGGGCTTCTTACACAGCAGCTGAGAGCTCCCAGAGAGGGTCTCATAGGAATCAACAGACGCTGCAGGCCCTGTCTAAACTAGCCTCGGGAGTCACCAGGAGCTTCCACAATGTTCTATTTACATAAGGACACAGGATGTACCTGTTTTCAAAGGAAGATGGCACAGAAGCTGCCTCTTGATGGCCAGAGAACCTATTTTAAAGATCCCTAAGGACTAGATTTCATTATAGTCACATTATGAATGTAATGATGATAATGCTGTTGACATCCATGATCGCTCTCCAGTAGGTGCTACTTTAGACATCTCAAGCCTACCGAGAGTTACGAAAGCCTGTGAGAGTAAGTTACTATTTTCAAATGAAGAAATGAAGGCAGAGAGTGAGATTACCCAAGATTACACAGATAGTTCAGGCAGAGTTAGGAATTAAAGCTCAACACTTGGCTATTGCTCAAACAAAGCTACTCAAACTGAGAAAGCAGGGATTCAGCCAAAAGCAGACAATTTAATTGAAGAGCTTGGTCTGGACACCATACCTTCTCACTTCTCTATACCACTCAGCCTTCCCATTCTAACTCACATGGTGCCTTATGAGCTATTTTTACAAACCTGTTTTGGCAAAGTGGGGGAAGGTGTCTCCTTAAGTTCACTCTGAAGATCACATGAGCTCTTGTGTTTTTGGTTTGAAGCCTCCTTTTGGTCCGCTCTATGTTATATATCCTATGGCATCAAGTGCACGGGATTCACAGACCAGCTGTCATCTGATTTGGAAAGAAATTGTTTTTATTTTGAGATAGATTGAATGTGTCATCCCCTGTGATGGTAATAAGTGTTTGCAGTTGGTGTTGGCTTCACTATGCAGTGCCCTAAGAGCCAGCTTTCCTTATTTGGAATTCCAGATGCAGCCTTGCTGCCTGAGAGCCAGTTTTCTTCAACTTGGTCTGCAGGAACAGATCTTGAGGGAGAATTGAACCTGCTCTCATTCAATCACCACATCCTAAGAGTTTGGCTGTCTACAGGCCAAGGGGAAACTCATTTGATAGTGGATGATGTTGATTAAATTGGCCTATCTAAGTCATGAATTCTTAGAATCCAACTATGATGGATTTGATTATTACTTATCAAATCTTCTTTCCTGACTCTCATCATTTTGGCTAGATGTACTTCCCTTCCTTACTGTCTTGTGTTGGGCCATGTGACTTGCCTTGGGCAATGAACTGTTAACAAGCATGTATGCCTACTCTCCTGACATTTGCAAGAGAAAAACATGCCTTGTGAATTCACTGATACAGGAGGGCTGGACAAAACTTCAATTAGGCTCAGACTCAACCTGCAGCCTGCATCCAAGTCCAGCCATTTCACTTCATGGAATTGCCCACCTGAGACCAACCTGCCTTAGCCAAATCAGTCAACTTCCAGATCTGTGAGAGTGGAAATATTTGTCTTTGCAAGTCAAATATTTTAGGCTGAGGGCTGTAGGCTTTTGTTTCACAGCATTAGTGAAGCAAAATATTACTAATGTAACAACTAGCATTTATTGATTACATAATTGTAATATTGTGATTTGTAATAGGACATATATATTTGATCTGCATTTGTTTTGGGCATAGAGCTCATAAAACTTGAATAATTTCCTAAGAAATGAAAGCAATAAAATGTATTTTGTTAGGTTAATGAGCTGACTTTTGGATCCCGCCGAAGGATGGAGTCTGTCATTGGAGCCAACCAATGATGAAAAAGTTGGAACTTTCAGTCCATCCCCAACCTACAGGGAGCTGAGAGGGGTTAGAGATTAAGTTAGTCACCAAGGGCCAGTCATTTAATCATTCATGAGTATGTAATAAAGTCTCCATAAAACCCTAACTACAATGTTTGGAGACCTTCTAGGTTGGGTTTGTGGGCATGCTGGAAGAGTGGGCTTGGAAGTTCTAAGCCCCCTTCCCATACCTTGCTCTACCTTTTCTCTTTTGCTGTTTTTGAGTTGTGTTGTGTCCCTTTCTAAAAATGGTAATAAAGTACGTAAAATGTTTCTCTAAATTCTCTAATCTGGTCTAGCAAATTAATTGGATATGGGAAGTAGGCAGTAGGTACCTCTCTGATCTACAGCTTGGTCAGAAGCAAAGATGACTATGTGCACTTGTGATTGACCTTTGAAGATGAGGTGGGGGGCAGTTTTGTGGGACTGAGCCTTTAATCTGTGTGATATGATGTTGTCTTCAGGTAAACAGTGTCACAGTTAAGTTTGAATTGTAGGACACCTCGCTGATATCAGAAAATTGCTTGGTGGTGTGGGGAAAAAAAAACCCATATGTTGGAATTAGTGTGTCAGAATCATAATAGTGTTGACTGTTTTAAAATTATTTTTCAGTACCTAAAATGTAGTATCAAACACTGCCTAAGCCTGTATTGTGCATTAACTCTTTTAATTCTAAAACAAGCCTGTAGGGAAGATAATATAAACTTCATTTTAGAGCCTGAGACTTTGCTTTTGATGAAAATCATTAGAACAATTTATCAAAACTTACCCTTTTGAACAAGGCACCAGAGTGGATTTTGGAAATCTTTATAAAGATCAGAAAAGCAGGTGTTTGTGAAATTCATGGGGAACCCTGAAAACTTCTACTTCTTAAAGAACAGATCTTTGCAACGTCATGCTGGGAGCTACTATCCTAGGCATAGCAGGGAAGAACAGTGATCAAGGCTGCCATTATTGATTACATGTGCCAGACTCTGTGCTTTGATCACATCAATGATTGCACAACAACCGTCCAAGGTTGCTACTAGATGTATTTTCCTATGGATAACTGAAGTACAAAGAGGTTAAGTAATGTACTTAGAACCACCTAGCTTGTAGGTGACTAAAGTAGAATTCAAACTCAATATTTTGCTTCGTATCTACTACACTAAGCCATCTATTTCAGTACCAATTTCTTTGCTACATGATTTACCCCCTTGTTCACAACCATTTTATTTGTAAATAAATAATATTTAATATTTGAATGGTCTTACAATTTTTGCAATTGCTTCTTAAACAGATATTTATTGAGGATATATGTGCCAGGCACTGTACAGTACAATGGAAGTGAATAATTGGAAAGCATTGGGTATCAGAAAACCCAGATCTGTTGCCAGATGGTAGAATGGGCCTCAGGTGCAACTTCCATCAAGTGTACTGTCCTATGGAACTCGCTGCCTCATTTGACGGACAATGTAGCATGGCTCAGGGTCAAACAAAATTGAACAGAAATTTTGGCTTCTCTGTCTGCTACATAAGAGCTTCGGCAAACTATGTCACTTTACCAACCCTCAATATCTTTATCCATTCAATCTTAAGTGTAGAACTTATCTCAAATCATTGTAGGGTTAGTCATGGGTGAAAATATATTAAAGCCCTTAGTTCAATGACCTATCCCAATAAACAGTAAATCATACTGATAGTAACAATCACTATCATTTTATAGAGAATTATATTTAGTTTTCCCATCATCTTGTTCATATTCATTTGGATATATTCTTATTTGAAGACATTACTCTTAAAAATACCACAGAATCGAACACATTCAAATTGACTGTCAATACTAGTTGGGTATACACAAAGCTTAATAGTATAGTCTATTGCTCTCCCTGGGCCTCGATTTCTTGACATTAAAAGGAGCATTGGATTAGAACAACCTTTGGTTTCTTGTAGATATAAAACAAGACAAAACCAACTAACAAAACAAGGATGAATCATCTGAATAAATGTTAATTCTTGTGGGAAGGGGGTTTTGTATGTTTCAGGTTTTTTTAGTATACCGGGTAGGTCAAATGTAGGTGTACAGCTGTGTAAGTACATGAAACACAGAGTTTATTATTACATTATTATTTACAGTATTAATCATAGTATTATATTCCATAGGAACAACTGCAAATCTACTTTTACCCTGCCCTGCATAATCTTTCTATGGCTGAATGTTCCTTATTGGTCCTAAGTAGTAATAGATTCACTGATATCTTTTTCCCATGCAATGTCCTCTGGAAACCAGAGGAAATGTATAATATATTGAATTTACCCAGACAAAGCCTTCTCTATTGGTCAGTAAAATGCTGCTGTTACTCAAGTAGGCGAGGGTATTGGTTGTAATAAATAAAATAAAATACACAGATCTTTTGGTTTGTTTAAATATTTATCAACATCTATTTTAATTGCAAGGCAACCTTCTACGTGTGATAACTTCCATTTTACAGATTCAGGAACTCTGAGAATCATCATAATTAGACACTATCCATTCAATGTTATAGTAAATTATGATGGAATTCTCAGTTTAAATTCCTACCCCACTATTTGCCCATACAATAGACTTAGTAATGACTAATGTATGTAATTTGTTCTATGGAACTTTATTATTCCTGTCACAGTACTGTGGCTAATTAGCATCAGAGGGAGTGTCTAGAAAGTAGAGCAAGAGAGAACCACGTGGGGTGATAAGATTGCTTTCCCAAGAACAAGTAAGTCCCCCACTACTAGCATTTTTGACAAAGTCAAACAGCCTAAAGAACTCTGAAATGTAGTAACAAATGAAGAATTCTCAAGAAAAGACATAGACCAGATAAAGTCCATCTCTCAAATTTTTCTCCATTGTGTTTCCTCTTCCCTAGCTTCTCTTCCCTAGTGCCAAGGGAGCAAAGAGAAGATATGGCTCTTTCTCAAATGACAGTGGTATCTCCACCTAGAGGGTGGGGGGAGGGGAGGATACTTCTCAGTATTTGCCTGAGACATCCCTGAATATTACATGAGATGCAATCTATTTCAGTTCTTCTGACTTCCAGGATCCTTCCAGACAAATCACTTACCCACCATTTGGTACATATTTGGTCATTATTCTTTTTTAAAAAATCACTTGAGCTAGAAACATTATTAACTTTTAACCACCCACTACAGAGTGGATCCTGAACTTGGTAGTGGACTGCATACCCTCTGGATGCAGTGCTAATACAGTGTATTAAAGATGATTATATCTGTATGTTCAGAGGGATTGGAAAGGTCCCTATGTTTGTCATTGTTTGTTAAATCCTCTGAAGTCAATTGCTAATTATAAGAGCTTGTAACTTTAGGGACTTAGCTGATGAATCCAATTGAACTGTCAGCTTTTTCCAGCTAGACTGTATATATAAAGCATCTCCATCCTAATTACTTATTTAATGAATGAATGCAGAGATAAGGCAACCCATAGAAAGAAATGCTGCAACATCTTTATGGCATAATTGCCACATGGTAACTATAATCTGTTCCTGATGACCACTTGCAACATTAATTATTACACTTTTATGGGGTACCTACCATGTACATAATACATGGGAATATAAACAAAGTGCCAGACATGTCCCCAACTCTGAAAGGGCTTACAGTTCTATTAGGAAGCACTCCTCAGACATATGAAATAACTAGAGAATAAATAAAAAAAAATTGTGGCAGAATAATTTTAGAGAAAGGGGATATACTTTTTGAAGTAAGGCTGCCTCCCTGGGATTTTAGAGCCACCGGTGACTGGGAGGGAGGTGAGAGAGCAGGACCCACTTAATGAATGCGTTATGTAACCCCTCTCCTTGGAATTGCCAAATTCTGTGTTCTTTCTCTCTTTATATGTATTCTCTCTGCATAGAATGTTCTTGCCCCAAGTTCTTCAAGGTGCTGCCTCTTTCTCTTTAGTTAAATGCAAACTCTAAAATTGTCTTGGGCCCTAAATAGTTTGGCTCAGTGGATAGAGCGTCGGTCTGAGGACTGAAAGGTCCTGGGTTCCATTCAGGTCAAGGGCATGTACCTTGGTTGCAGGCACATCCCCAGTAGGTGTGCAGGAGGCAGCTAATCGACGTTTCTAACTTTCCCTCTCCCTTCCTCTTTGTAAAAAAAAAAAAATCAATAAAATATATTTAAAAAATTGTCTTGGGACATTCATTTCTCTATTATATCTAAAGGGAAACTCCACCCCCTTCTATACTCTTGTCTTTCATCCAATAGTCCTCCCCATTTTTATAATCACCTCTTCTAGGAGGTGAGCTTCTGAGAGCAGAGACCTGATGTTTGCCCATCATTTGAATTGCAAGTGCCTGACAGATTGTGGGCATTTAAAAACACATTAGTTGAGGGAACGATTTGTCAGATAAGGATATTTTAGTGTATGGGGCAGAAATGGACTCTGGTTAATTTAAGCAAGGGGGGATTAAATAGAATTTTCTCTTATGAAGTTGGAGAGCCAGGCTTGGAAACAGGCAGGACTTGGAAGCAGGACCGACAGGAGGGACCATCTGGTCAGGACACAGCTGGTGGGATCAACAAAAAACAACCCCATCTTTTGTCTTTGGACACTTACAGAAGTTTTATTTCCATCTAGAGAAATCTAAGCAGATGGGAATCAAGCTAAGTCCTGAGAGGCCAGCTACAGCATGGTGTATCTGTGCCACTGGGAAAGCTGCTTCCAGGAAAACACTTGTTGTATTCCAAAGATTTCTCAGATTGCAGGGACTATCATGGTTCTGATAAGGTGTGCAAGCTAATTAAAGAAAATTATCTTATTAGCAGATAAAGCTAAAGCCAGCTGCTCTCTTAATGCCTAGCCCAGTTGCAGAACTGGTATGGTCCCACCAACTGGAGCTACTTAGGGGAGAGAGAGTAAACTTGCATTGATTACTGTTTGAGAAAGCACTAGGTTGTGCTGGTTGTTTGGTTTCTTCATAATGGTGCCCATGTTCAGTCTTCCGTGTGTTTTATTTCTCTTTGAAAGAATTCACAATGTATAACGTATAGTCCAGTTTTATTTTAAACGAGGTAGAATTCCTACTACGTTTAGGTCTCAATTTTGTCTGAAAGGATATACAATTTCTGGTTACCATTTTCTTGCTCAAACCTTATTTCCATCCTTCAGGTAACAGCACCTTGATTTTTTTTCTTTGTGCGATCACGCCTATTCCCAAAGCCTCATTTCAAGAATGGATGTGTAGTATCCGAAAGTCGAAAACAGGCCATGTGTTTTAGTTTCTCACCTAGAGCACTGAAAACTAAAGCAATATTTTCAATATCTAGGGACTGAAAGCTCTAAGATGTTTTTTTTTTTTCCTTTTTCTTTTCAGTCACTTGTCAATTAATCCTGATTACATAATGTTACATGAGGTCCATCCAGTGACTAGAAGGGGTGAGGGCATAGTCTCTCTGCAGAGAGACTATGACAACCAGAATATGCAGGCCAGCCTTGGAGCAATAAAATAGCATTAGAAGTGAAAATCACATTTGTAATTAGCTCTGTGGGAAAAATATAAAGAATGTAAGATTACACTAGGGAGCAATAAATAATTGAAATATTGGAGAAAAGGCTCTGACTGATCTGTACCATGAAATTATGTTTCTATTAAGGTTATTTCAAGTAGTGTTTTACCCTTATACTTAAGTGTGTTGAGTTTGTGTTCAACAAATATTTTCACACTAAATATACACTAGAGTACTAGTGCATAATTTTATATGCATGTGCATACCTATATATGCACACATATAATTATGTGTGCATATTTTATAATACCTATCTATATATATAAAAGCCTACTAAGCAAAGTGACCCCTCAGGAGTTTAACTGGGAGACTGGAAGTTTGATCACTTGCTATGATGTGCGATGACCTCCAGAGGGCGGTGCGGAATGAAGGAAGGCCCCAGTTGGTAGCTGGCAGCCAGGGAAGGGAGGCTCTGATCACCAGCCAGGCCTAGGGACCCTACCCATGCACAGATTCGTGCACCAGGCCTCTAATATTATATAGAATTATATATGTGTATACATGTTTAGAATACCTATTTGGTCTCCAGCATTGGGCACATAATTCTATGAAAGGATGAACTGGTGATGTGGTCCACTAAATACCATGCTTTTCTCCCAGCTGTCTACTTTGGTTAATGAGCAATACACTGGTGAGGCTGGAATATATTTCTGAGGGTGTTCTTAGCCATGCATCTCTGGTCAGTTTTCCTTTTAGTGGGTTAAGAAGTTGTTCTGAAAAAGCAGTTTCTATGGCATTTTTTGTGAGAATGAAAGGAGAGGGAAATGAAACAGGAAGTCCAGAGTTTACAAAACCCTTGGGAAGCGGCATAATGCTATGTGAGAGCCGCATAGACTGTTTTCACTTCCTTGTCACACACTCACCGAGTTCCTGCCCCGTGCCCAGCCCCTCTCCACTCCCAGGTGTGTGGGCACTGGCCACGGGCGAGACTGAAAGAGGTGGGACTGAGGGCCTCTCTGTTCCATAGGAAGGAGATCCAAACTGTGCTCGGAGAAGCCGCTTCATCATGGGCTTGGAGTGTAATTTCATTGGGAAGCAGTGTATTCACCCACGTTAATTAAGCCCCGAAAATGACAGGCTTAAGGTCGATCGAGTGCAGGCTTCAGTGGCGCTTCAGAGAGGCTGGATAGAGAGGCGGCCACAATTCATTTCCCCCGAGGACTGACAAGGCTTACAGGTTTCACTGGAGAGATTTCCTTTCATATTAAGAAGGGTCTCCAAAACCTAAGTAATAGGAGATTTATAAAAAAAAAAAAACTAAGGACAGGAAGGATGAATTAAAAAGCCAGACTCCATTGCTGGTTTAATTACATGTCATCTTGGAAGAGAGCGAGGCTCGATCCATACCTGGCAGACAATGCAAGTAGCTGTGCCATCTCTAACCGTCCCTGCTTATTTGCTAAGTAATAAAAATGACTTCTATAAGATGCATCGTGTCTACATTGATTTCTGAGATTCCGATTGCTTATTCCTCTTCTTGCTCTGTAAACTAGGGCCTTCCATTATTCTTTTTGTAGCCCCTTTCCCCTCAGAAGGATCATCCGGGAGCTCTCGTCCTGGCTCTCTCTTATCTTCTTGGCCTTTGTAATGTCCCCCCAACAACCCCACCCTCTGAACATGACTTTTGAATCCCCGAGCACCCCAGAGAGCGACCTGTGCTGCCACAGGTGATCCTTTAAACCCCCCATCAGGATTGTCCACGGCTGTTGCACAGAGTGCTCCCCCAGGAGGGAGGGACGGTGTCGGCCTAAATGATGCTGTGCGCTCAGGGCCAGCCGCAGTCCCCGGAGCGTGAAAGGTGCTCAGCACAGACCGGATGCTGGCTGAGCAGGTAAGGCACTACCTGGCCCCGGGACCTTGTCGCCGTGTCCTTCAGACTTAGGTGAACGGAATACACCTCGTAGTGAGACGCCTTCCCTCACAGGCAGTGGCAGCTGGCGGCTAGATGAGGGAAAACGCGGGAAGCGATGGGAAGGAGATGGGTTAGCTCAGGGATGGAGAGGGGCAGGTCACATCGCTCCTGCTGCCTGTGTTTGTGCAGCCCGTGAGCTAAGGAGAGTTTTGATATTTAAGTAGCTGAAAATAATCAAAACATGAGCAATATCTCATGATGTGAAATTATATGAAATTCAGATCCGGGTGTCCCTAGAGAAAGTTTTATTGCCACACAGGCCTGCCCGTGTGCGTATGTGTGTATTTTCTATGTTGACATTTGCACCGCACTGACAGAGTGGTGTCGTTGTGACTGAGACCATATGGCCAGCAAAGCCTAAAATAGTGGCTACCTGAGAACGTTTGCCAGCCCCCAAGTTAGCTCATGGAGTCCAAACTGGACAAGCAGAACTTGGGGACTCAGAAACTCTGGGTACCATTGGGAATCTGGGTACAGGAAGGAAGAGACTATCATTTAGGTTGCCACTGTCAGAGTAAATCTGTTCACCCCATTCTTATTACATTCCGCTCAGTTTCACATTCTAGGACAAAAAAGAGCCCAAATAGTCTGTCTTAGGTGACGTGGGAATGACGATGGAGGGGACCTTTACCAATGTCCCCATCTTTGGGGAACTTAGCAAAAAGAGCAGGCGTACACTACAGAGCTTGACCCATGGTGCTGAGACAAAATCCCAGCTAAGCCCGCTCCCCTCTCCTGAAGAAAAGCAGAAGCTGTGATGCACCTGGTCACAGGCAGAGGCTGCTGCGCGGTGGCGGGCGCGCACCTGGCTCCGTGACCTCTTGTCATGAAGACGGAGTGGGCTCCTCCGCGCAGAGTGCGCGCTCGTTCATCAGGAACGTCAGTTCTCTTCTCCGCTGGTCACGCCCAGCCCTGCGCCACCGCAAGCCCAAGCAGCTGCGCCCCAGAGAAAGTTGTTTGTTTTTTAAAACGATTTATTTTCATTTCCCCAATTGAGCTTCAGAGCTGTTGCAAATCACCTTTTAACGAAGCTAAACTGGAGATGTCTTATTGAGCCGCCAAAGGAATCAGTGTGTAAGGAGGTGAGAGAAGGCGGGGCTGGTAAGAACGGGCCTCCATGGCATCCATGCCCAGAGGGTGCCCGGCCTCCACCTCAGAAGCTACTGCCCCAGAACTCCGAAGCTCCAGCCATGGCCACCGAGAGGCCTGGGAGCAGCAGTTTCAGCACACAACTATCTTATTTTGTTTTCTTGTGGGAGGGAGACTTGAGAAAAGCAGAGTAAGGAGATAAGTCATCTCCAAACCTGAAAAAATGTGAAATTCAATTTCACTAAGAAAGCATAACCGTGGTAGAAAGACAAGAGGTGGTTAAATCAAGTTCCAGTGTGAGGGTCAAAGTTTCTCTGAAAGAAAATGCAACTTCTATTGAGCCCATATGTGGTAATTACAGAGAAGGAGCCTGTGTGTGTGTGTATGTGTTTAATGATGTAAAATATTTGGCAGAAATGGCCTTGCTATGCTTTGACTCAACCTTTATATTTTCTTAAATCTGGGTTCTGGGAAGAGAGAGAGTCTAAGGATCTTTTTTTGGAAGGCAGCGGGTCTGTGGTGGAAGGGTGGTTTAGCTTTTGGTTTTAGTTTTGGTTATTTTTTAAAAATATATTTTATTGATATTTCACAGAGAGAAAGGGAGAGAGATAGAGAGCTAGAAACATCAATGAAAGAGAATCATCGATCAGCCGCCTCTTGCACACCCCCTAATGGGGATGTACCCGCAACCAATGTACATGCCCTTGACCAGAATCGAACCTGGGACCTTTCAGTCCGCAGACCGACGCTCTACCACTGAGCCAAACCAGTTTTGGCTAGTTTTGGTTATTTTTGAGCTGAGGAGAGTCTGATGGGAACTGGAGGGATCGATGCAAGCGTGTTTGTGGGCATTCTTCCTTCAAGTCAAGAATCTGGAGTGAAGTCAACGTCTCTTTAAAAACCCTCCGTTGATGCTGAGGGAAACATTTTCCCTGACCTGGAGCACACTTGGGCGAGGCCCGGGCAGCTGCCGCTCTGAGGAGGAGAAGCCCAGATGGCCATCGTTGGGGGTGGAGAAGAGGCAGGAAGGGGAGGCGTGGGACAGAATGTGAGGACTCTGATGATGTCCTTCCCTCTCCCAGACAGTAGCTGCAGTGGCCTTGTTGAACAAATTCATCAGTGTGGTGAAGGCAGGAATGCTAATGAAGTGTTTTTAGCATAATAGAAAATCAATTTTAATTGTCCCACATGGAACTATTGTTTACCGGTGCAGATGGCTGCCAGGCAGTACCTGGAGAAAATGAATGAGTCAGGGAGGAGGGAACTGTTCAGTTCCTGGGAGCGTCGCAGGGAAGGCTTTAGGGAGTTCAGCCCAAGAAGGTTGCTGCACAGAAAACAAATTACCTGTGAAGTCTGCAAAGCGGTGTTTTCCGTTAGGACGATGCAGGCAGTGGTCTCACCCATTCCCATGCTCTCACCTCCCTCCTGGTGTCACCACCACCAGAGCCTCCTCCAACCACCAGGCTCAAATGGCTTCCTCACCTCTAAGCCTACTTCTTCCTGCGTCTGGCTGTGTCTCCCTTCAAGACAGTGACATGAATGCCCATATACTCTGCACCTGGATTCCCAGACTGTTAGCCCTTCCTTCCCTGACTGAGCCTGGGAGGGCTGCAGCCAATCCCCAAGGCACCCTTATTTCAAAGTCCACCTCTCACCAGACCCCATCCCGGAAGTCTCTCTTTTTTAAAAAAATATAGATTTTATTGATATTTTACAGAGAGGAAGGGAGAGAGATAGAGAGCCAGAAATGTCGATGAGAGAGAAACATCAACCAGCTGCCTCTTGCACACCCCCAACCGGAGATGTGCCTGCAACCAAGGTACATGCCCTTGACCGGAATTGAACCAGGGACCTTTCAGTCCTAAGGCCTACGCTCTACCACTGAGCCAAACCGGTTTCGGCCCCTGAAGTCTCTTAACTGCCAAGGAAGCAGGTCTGTGTCTTATCATACATCATCCTTCTATGTGTGTGTATTTGTGTGTGTGTGTTTGTGTGTGTGTGTGTGTGTGTGTGTGTGTATGTGTTTATATAATGATGTATATATTATAATTATTTTCATGCTAGAGGCCCTTTGTATGAAGAGATTCGTGCAATAGGCCTTCCTTCCCTTGGCTTCCAGCACAGGTTTTCCTCTGGCACCTGGGACCCAGGCCTTAGCTCCAGCTGGAGTCTGCAGTCTTTGTTGGGAGGAGGGGGGGGCAGAGTGCCACTCCTGCAGATCCCTTCACCCCCTGCCCTCCCTCTCATAGCAGGCATCCTGCCCTGCCCAGACACTCCGCCCCTGGAGCAGCTGGGCAGCCACCATCTTTCTCCTTCTATTTTGCATATTCCCTCCTGATTGGCTGGTGGGTATAGAAGAATGATGGTTAATTTGCATGTTTCTCTTTTAGTAGTGTAGATATATCTTTCATCAAGCCTGAAGTTTCTCAAGGGCATTTGAGTAAAGAGCTAAACGTCATTTTAGTAATGGGCTAACCTTAGCTTTGACTAGTAGCTGTGCCCCTTAAGGGACTGAGTAATCCATTTCCTTGGCTGTAAAATGAGGTTGTTGACAGTGTCTGGTGTAAGTATCGATTAGTTATTTCAAATGAAGCTTCGATCCAAAGCTCTGACGTGCAGTTTGAACTCAAAGATAGCAGCTGCTAGTACTATTTTTTTATTATAATCTTGTCACTTTTCTTTGAAGAAATAATCGAAGCATATCACGAAACAAAATATATAATCCTCCCATAGAAAAATCCTCAGGAGGGACAAAAATGAGAGCTCAGAGAGAGGCTCACTGGAAGTGACGAGGTCAGGTTGGCTTAGCGCAGTGATTAGAAGGACCCTCTGCCGCAGAATTGCCTGAAGTGCCTGGCAGTGTTGCAGGTTCTTATTGAATCAGAATCCCAGGGATTGAACCAAAACTGTGTCTTTAATAAGCTTCCCAGATAATTCTGAAGAAAGCTAAATTTTGATAATTTTAGTCAAAAGAAAGCAGTATGAGATTTACTAAGTAGGAGAGCCCAGATATAGGCTCTCACATGTTGATGTGTGGTGTCCCGCTTAGTGTTGTCTTGTCAAAGGGGCCTTGGTTGAGGTGGCTATAGCCAGTTAGCATCCCTTTCCTGTTCTGTCCACTGGGGTGGAGTGGACAGAGACTGATTTCTCAGTCTCCTGAAGCTCTTGGGTACTGCTCATAGGAGTCCCCTGTAAGAACTATGGAGCCATCTCATTTGCATAATTTAACAATTAACATAAGTCATTGCATAGTGTAATCTCTGTCCAGAGTGAGCCTAGGTTGTCCTAAGTATAAGTTCATGATTAAAGGGGCCGATGAGCCCCTTCCCGTGTGCACCTCAGTGGACTAGTTTCCATAAGACACAAGCACTAGATTTTATTCTCTGAAGTCCTTCCCACAGAAACTTTTCCCTGATTTTATTATCTTGAAAACTCAGGTCGTGTTTTGGCAGTTAGCTGTATTCCCCCCCCCCTTTTTCCTTAATTTGAATTAGGAATCTTAATGCACAGAACCTATCTAGTGTGTCAAACTGAACTGGGTTTGAAGTTTGTTTTCACTTGGGTGAGTTATTCAACTGTTTTCACCCTCAGTTTCCCCATTAGTAAAATGGGATTACTGATAAATACAGTATATCTTTGCTAAGTATTGTGAATAGGTTCTGTGATTTTAAGCAAAAACAACTCAAAAGGGAACTAGTTTTACAACTGGCTAATTGATGTAAACAAGAGTTAAGTTTCTAAGACATCTCCACATTAAGGACCTGGAAGAGTGCTTTGAGAATTAAGAATATACATAAACACATATTACACCTGCAGAGAGCTCAAGATAAGTTAATTTCTGTTTCTTTGACTCACAAGTGTAGTATTAGATAGAGAGAAAAATAAATACATTTTCTCTAATTTAAGGGTTTATTAACCTAAGGACAATGGAAATGTTGGGCCGGATAATTCTGTGTGTGTATGTTAAGAAGGTGGGGAGAGCCAGGGGGCTGTCCTATGCAACGAGGGAGGTTTAGCAGCACCCCTGGCCTCTACCCATTAGATGCCAGTGGTATGCCCCCCAGTTGTGATAACAAAAATGTCTCCAGACATTTTCAAATGCCCCCCTCCCGGGATGGGGGGGGGGCAAAAATCACCCCATCAAGAATCTTTGCCCTATGTCTTTGCCTCTGATTTTAAGGTATTAGATGTTAAAACTAAGAAATAAGAACCTGCCCATATTCTAACAAATAGCATAGAAAAGGAAACTAAAGCATGACCTGACTATGATGGTAAGCCTTTGAGAAAAGCCCCCAGCCTGTGCTGGGGAAGTCTCAGAGAGCTGTTAGGGTGTAGAGCAAAGGAGGGCTGGCCTGTTACCAGGTAGTCTCCCACGTGACTGGCGACTTCACCACAGCAGAGGGTTAGATGCTCAGCCTTGAATGGTCTTCTCAGGCTTGCTCACAGCCCAGATGTTGCTGAACTAGGGCTAGATGCCTCTTGTTGCATACACTAGGGGGCAATGGCGTCAGCATGGGACTAATGTAAAAGTGGAATGGTTAGTTTATTCATTCTTAAAGAGAAATGGAACTCTCAAAGAGTGCCTTCTTTCAAGTTGGTGTGACCAGCCCAGATGACTCATACAATCACAGGGGAATCCAGATTCCCCAGATTCCCCTGAGCCTGCAGTAGAATGAGGGCCTGAGGGGAAGCTCAGGGGGCCAATGGCATCAAACCACCAAAGCCTGAGAGGGACACATGCCAGGGTGGCCAACATTTGCCTCAGCATTCTGGTTCTTTCTTTGTTTCTGCTGCTGAAAAAGCCTTCTCCTTAGTGATACAGCATTTTGACATTTTTAAACTCACCTTTAATCTGGCCCTCTAGACTTAGATCTCTGCTATTTGCATGGAGATGACTTTGTGAATCTATATGGGAACGTAACTGGTGTTTTCATAGCTAAAAATCTTAAAGGCAGGTTCTGGCTCCATCCATCACCTGCCACCTGGAATATCAGTCTCTCTGTTGCCAGCCTCCCTAGGGTGCATGAATCCTGTTCAAAATGTCTTTCACAAGTGGGGCTATGGCATCCTTTTCACGCTTTGATTCTCTTGATATCATGGTCACAGAGCATGACAAGCCAGGAGACAGTGACAAAGTGAGGGCTCCCTGAACCACATTGAGACCCCCCCTTCCTCCCCCACCTCCCCAAAAATGTCCTGTTTCTTTTCTCTTTGGGAAAATAGAGGTGGAAACTCAGAGGTGTTTGTTGTTGTTGGCTTGATTTTCTAGTAATTTCACAGACATCTCTTTGTTCTAGCTTTAGACACAGTTAGTAAACATGAATAAACATTTATGGAATGCAGGGTAGACATTATTTGTATAAAAATGAATGCTTGATATTGTTGTTCTAGCAATACTTACTATTTATTGGTACCTTGGTGCTGATTATTTTTAGGGCTTGTATGAACCAGGCATTAACACTTTGCACAAATTAACCTAATTCATCTTCATAATGTTTCACTAATTCAGAACTCCTTTTGTCCCCAGATTTTAAGTTAAGTAGTTCTCCTCACAACTTACCCAGCTGACATGTGACAGAGGTAGGGTCTGAACTATTGCTCCACATGCAGATTTAAGGTGGCTTACTCCCCGGACAGCTACGTCACCAGGGAGAACTGCTGTGGTGTGGTTCATTCTTCAGCAAGACCAGGGAGGCCCCGGCCGCATTTCGAAGGGGCCAGGGGTTCTAACTATGCCAGCAGATGTTCTGCAAAATCAGACCCAGGATAGAGGTAGCTCCAAGTTAATACCATTGAACGGCTTCTGTGTGAATTGCATCTGCAGAGCATCACAGTAAAGCTTCCTCCGTCTGCCTGGCCTGGCAAGAGGGCTTCTCATCTCCTTATGTAACCCAGGCCTGAGAGGGTGACACAGAGCATAAAAAGTGCCAGCCAAGTGTTTTCTCCTCTCTTCCTAGGAAAAACTTCTGGGTAGAAGATTTTTCTTCTCGCCTTTGACCTTCTTCCTGTCATTAGGCCACTCATTAACTGGTTGGAATTAAAATGCTAAGAAAGCCCTGGCTGGTGTGGCTCAGTTGGTCAGGCATCATCCAGGGCATATGGGAGTTGCAGGTTCCATTCCTGATCAAAGGACAGGTCTGGGGTTGAGGGCTGATCCTGGATGAGGGACAGGCAGGGGGCAGCCTATCTATGTCACACTCTCACATCGATGTGTCTCCCCCTTCCTCTCTCTCTAAAGGTCAGTGGACTATTCTTTTAAACCAATTAATACATAAATTAAATACTAAGAAAATATACTTCTGAACTGGCTGAATTCTTAATAAATCCTCACCCAAGGATATTGTTTTTCTATTGCTTTTTAGAGAGAGTGTGAGGGAGGGGAGGGATGGAGATCACGAGAGAAATATGAATGTGAAAGATATACATCAATTTGTCTGCCTCATGAGCCCCAACCATGATCCTTGGGTGTGTGGGTCGACACATTGAGCAACATTGGCCAAGGCATGAACTGATTGAATTTTTCCAACCTCAAAATCATAATACCACTGCTGCCAGCTCTAGTTTTCCGTAGCTTCTGTTTTTTGCTAAAAGCCTCACACCAGCTGATCAAACTGAGAAGTCAGGCAAATTTTACAATCATAGTCATCCAAATAGAAATTAATAAGATGGTGATCAATAAATAGAAAAAAAAGGTTTTTATTTTAATATTTAATTTTCAATTATAGTTTAATTTTATTATTATTTTGTACTAGAGGCCTGGTGCATGGAATTCGTGCAGGGTGGGGTCCTTCTTCCTGGCTGGTGATTTGGGCCAATCAGAGCCATCTCACCCAGACCTAATTGGGGGCTGATCTGGGCTAGTGGCCAGGGAGGGACCACAGAAGGGACTACTGCAGGAAGGCTCCAGGGCATGTCTGGCCCCGTCTTGCCCAGTCCCAATCGGCCAGACCCCAGCAGCAAGCTAACCTACTGGTTGGGGCATCTGCCCCCAGGTGGTCAATACATGTCATAGCAACCGGTTGGTTGACCACTTGGTCAGGCACTTAGTATGTTAGGTTTCTATAGATTGGTTTGAGATGCATAGTGGTTAGACAATCATGTACTTTACATTGTGCTTCCCTTGATATTTTAAGTATCCAACTGACACCATATATTGTTATTGCAATATTATTGACTAGATTACCTATGCTTTAGTTTATATCCCTGTGCCTATTTTGTAATGACCAATTCTTTCTTCTTAATCCCATCATCTCTATCTCCTAATCAGCCAAGCCCCCTCCTCTGGCAACCACCAGTCTACTCTGTCAGTCTATGAATCTGCTTCCATTTTTCTTTTATTTTGTTCATTAGACTTCACATAGAAGCAAAATCATATGGCATTTGTCTTTCTCTAAGTGGCTTATTTCACTGAGCATAATATCCTATAGGTCTATCATTCTGTTGCAAATGGTAACATTTCATTCTTTTTTATGGCCTATTAATATTCCGTTATGTACATGCATCACTACTTTTTAGTCATTTACCTATTGATGGGCACTGTCTTTACACAGTGTCTTCACATGGCAGAGAGTGAGATCTGGTCTCTCTTCCTCTTCATGTAAAGACAGTGTTAATTAACTCTCTTGACCTTAGTTAACTCCATTATGCCCCAGATGCCCTACCTCCCATACGGACACATTGGGTACTAGGGTTCAACATATGAAAAAACATTTGGGGGGGGGAGGGAGGTGCAAAATTGTTGACCAGTATTGATCATCTGTAACAGGCATCTAGCACTATACAAATTATCCTCAAAATAAGACACATTTATTTTGGTTGCGAATCTATAATTTGGGCAGACTTTGGTGGGGATTAGCTAATCTGTGCTCTACTTCTCACCATTTAAGGCAGCTTAAAGGCAGACACTGAAATCATCCAAAGCCTCCTTCACTCACATGGTTGATAATTGATTCTGGTATCTGCCCAGGGGTCTCAGTTCTACTCCATGTGTTCTATCTGTGGGCTAGGTTGTGCCTCTGCATGCTATGGTTGTGGATTTCTCAAAGCAAGCACTAAGAATGACAGAAGAGAAACAGTTGGAAGCTTAGCCTAAAGTTCCCAACATGCTCTGTTTACTGGAGCAATGACAGTCCACCACCCAGATCCAAGAAGAGGGAACATACATTTCACATCTTGAGGGAGAAGATGTCAATCAAATCATAAGAGATGCCAGATGGGCCATGTATAGAACCTATACCAAGAGCTTGGTAATCTGATTATCCATGGTTACTAGAATCCTGAAGGAAAGGCAAGAATATAAGGAGGAGGCAGGCAAGTTCCTGTTGAATGAAAAAGTTTAAGAGAAATTATTGTGTTCTACCAGGTATGTGTCTGACTTAGGCACATGGGTCCCATCTTACCTTTATTAACCCTTCCACCTGCTGGTCTGCTTTGAATCACTTAGCTCCCTTAAGTTCTGTCTCCTGTATTTCCCAAATTCAAATGACTCTGGTTGTGATAAAACAACACCATAGGGCCCTTAACATTTCTCCATTAATATAAAAGGCATCTAAAACCCAGAATCAACTGAGTCTGACTCCAAGACAAGCTTGCATCCTATGGATTATTTCTCTTTCATTTCTCAAGGGGGATCAGGGTGTGGAGAACGCATTTCCTGGTGCCCCATTCATAGCCTGCCCTTGTTTGAGGCTCACGATGCCATTACATAGACAATTGAGCTGTAATTGTAGCATTCAGTTTCCCATTTAAAATAGATTCCATTCCCTGGAGGAAATCATCCAAATGGCCTACTTTCCTGAGTGGGACATCTGAAATGCTCCTGTCAGCTCCTACTATCACAAGTAATTATGAAGACAACATTGATTTTTATAGATTTGCTGAACATCCCTGCAGTATAATCAAAATTTGGGGATTTCCTTTCCAAGCATTTCTCAGATTCTATTTGTGTTTGATACCTTTACACCTGAGTTGTAAGTGGTTTCTCATCCAGGTTTCATTGTTTCTAATGAGCAGAGTAGAGGATGGGGTGTCAAATTGATAAGAGGATGTTCATCCAGCTGTAGTGGAATTATCAGGCCCAAAACTCCTGTGCACAAGGAATTATGTTTGAGTGAATAAACTTATCAACTTATAGTTTGAGCCCCTATTCCACTGGGTGTTAAGCAGGCCGATCTGAGAAAACTATAAGGGGTGTGCCTCCATTCATTCCCCAAGTTCCCAGTGGCCATTTGGACATTGACCGCACAGCATTGGTGGCTGGTTGAGTATGGCCTCAGTCCTTGATCCCTGTCCCTCTACAGAAAATTCTCTTCCTCTATGTTTCTGTCCCAGGAGTCTCATTACAGGATATTTTCAGGCCTGGCCTCTGGGATACTGCTATGTGCCTTAGGAATAAAAGAAACACTGAGTTGCCCTCATGAGCCACTTTGGACACAGAGGAATCCCATGGGCCTAGTCATTCACCACTCTCCTGTGTGCAAAATCCTATGGCTCCCGATTCTCAATGGACCCGGGGAACGGTGTGAAGCCACTGGGCCCCACCTGCTGCCATGTGCCACTCCGATATTTCTGTGCTCATGCCTTCTCTGTGGAAGGAATGAGCATAGAGTGTGGAATCCATTCTCACTTCCTCTTGGGATTTCCTCAGGGAAGCAGCTCATATAGCTGCCCTTCCTTCTCAACTTACTTTGGAGGTCTGTTTAGGTTTTGGACCATAGCTTCTAGAATCTTCTTCCAGTCTGGAAAAAGGTAGAAGAGGGTAAAATGGACCTGGCTCTTTATGACCAAATCTGTTGTAATGTGACTGTACCTTGGCTTTTGAAACCCCAGATTTTTCTCATACTTTCGGCTATTTCACCTCTTAAACACAAATGCAGTCAACTGGGGAAAATAAAAGTCTGGAATAGGGAAGCATAAAAACAGATGAGGAAAAGCAGTCGCCAATTCCTCTGCTTCTTTCCCCACTTTGCCAATTCTCCCAGGTCCTGAAAAGTCTCTGGCCTTGTACTATTCCCACATGTACCTCTGACCTGCTGCTCTGTCTCCTTCTGGAGACCCATTGCTACTGGCTGTTAGTGCTATAAAACCTCCCCATCTCTCTACGTCCCAAAGATCGGTTATGGCTACCCAGACTTCCAACTCCACCGGCACATACTTGGTAGCCAGAAAATTCAGTCTAAGTAACACAAAAGTCACAAGCTCACACATGGAAGAGCATCTTCTGAGGCCCATTGTCATGGACTGAACTGTGTCCCCCAAAATGAATCTACTAACATTCTAACCCCTGATGTGTTGGCATTTGGAGATGGGGCCTTTGGTAGATATTTAGGGTTAGATGAGGTCATGGAGTAGGGCCCCATGGCAGGATGAGTGCCCTTCTTAGACAAAGGAGAGATCCCAGAGCGGGCTCCCTGCCATGTGAGAATACAGCAAGAGGCTGTCTGCAGGCCAGGAAGAGACTCTGCCAGGAAGCTAATGGGCTGGCACCTTGATTCTGAACTTCTCAGCCCCCTTAATTGCAAGATCTAAATTTCAGTTGTTTAAGCCACACAGTCTGATATTTTGTTATGACATCCTGAGCTAACTAACACACCCACGTTCCTATGTTTCCTTTTATTCTTCTTCTACATATCACATGTACTTCCCCTGTTCTCCCTGACTCCACAACAAGGTATTTGTCATTGTTTTGTGTAGTGCCTTTGAACAGGGAGGTAGGCCGGACAAGGGGAAGGAGTGTTTTTTTTCCAATGTGCAATGGTCCAACTCTCTCCTCTCTTCTCCATCGCTAATTAAACCTTGAAACCTCACCTAAGCAATTTCCTGTTTCCTGTAGCAGATGGAGCCGCCGAGACAGCTGAAGTGTTCTCCTGGTAATGTGCCTCCCGTTTTGCTGGACTGGGCTTGATCGGGGCAGTGTGATGGGTAAAGCATCTCCGAGTAGTGGGGTGCATTCCTGCTGCATTACACTCTGCGCGTGAAAGAACTGAAGCAGGTTGCACTTACAGAGTAAATGTGCCATTTTTCAATCTGCATAATTGCAATTTGAAGGCAGTAAGCAAATCTGAGAAAACCATAAGGGGGTGCTTCCCTGCCAGTGGTACCAGCAGGAGCAACATTGGAAAGGGAGGGGTCCTCCGGGATCTGAAAAAAAGAAACTGGATGAGAAAGGCATGCCATGTCATTCTGCTTTGTGACTGTCACAGTGGCCGTGATCACGTTAGCAAGTGGGTGTACTGTGGACATAGTAGGGGATAAAGACTTAGGGAAATGCAGTGATGAGAAGAATCATATCCTGATTTTAAGAAAAATAAGGAGTAACTATGAGTGGAATTCTAGCGCAGGGTTCTATGTTTTGGTGAGGATGCTTTCCCAAGGTAATAAAATCCAGGTGCCTCTGGCAATGCACCCCTCCTTCCTTCTTGCTCCCTAGAGGTTGTCAGGACTGCCAGTGGGCTGGATCCAGTTTAGGTTGGGCCCAAAGTGCATGCAGATGATGCCCTGAGCCACTGTTCACTGTTTCTCAAAGGTAGACCGGGGCCGCATGTGCTGCAAACCTATCCTCTGGTGATATTCTTCCAAATGCAGTAATTGATCCCACTCAAGATGTACTGAATCAGAGTATTTGGAAATGGGATCAGAGGAAATGAATGTTAAGGGCAATCTTAGAAAGCTTTTATGCACTAACGTTTGAGTGCCTGTTATCCAGGGAATTCCTTTGTCCAGGCAGCACCCAGCTCCTAGTAGTCACAAAATAACTATTGCAATGGATAAATAGATGCTCAGTGTTTAGCTTAGTTCCTGACACAGGGTCGTGGTCAGTGCTCCTCTTCTGGTTTATAGAGGCACTTGTGAATGAAAGATTATGTTTGTCCAGTTAACTAGACAGCTGTCCATCCACACAGGCCTGGAAGGGGAGCCAGTAACATGAACTGTAGCTGGAGATTGAGGATCTAAGTTATTAGAATAGGGGTGCAAGGCAGGGAAGGGGAAAAGGAAGGGGTAGAAACTAGATTTTCACTAGGACCCTGCATGCCCATAGCCAGAACAGTCAATGGATCATCAGCACGCATGTTTATAAATTTGCACTTGCATTATGGCTGGGATAGGGGGAATGCTGGAGCTGCTGGGGATGGTGCTGGGATGGAGGGACACAAAGGGAAGAAAGTGGGTCAGATACTACCCTACCGGCACCCAGAATGTTCATGGATAGACAGCAGCTGAGGAAGAATGAGCAGGGGGACCAGGTCTATAGGAGACCCTCTCTCTCCCGTTAAAGCTTAGCTGACTGTCGCCCTCATCCAGCCCTCCAGGGTCTCCCCTCCAAGTGATAACATGCTGCAGCACAGATTCACTTTGAGACGGACAGGAAGATGGGCAAGGCAGTGGCGGCAAAGGGTAAATGAAGTCTCAGATGTCGGTTACCGCTCGCAGTCATGCTCCCCATGCTGAGCCTTAGGCGGAGTAAAACCAAAGGCCACTTCTGACCGCAGAGTAGAACCTATAAACAGGCTGTATTTTGGAAGCTTGTAGCTGAAAATCAAGTCAGATTCTTTTCCAACACATTTTCCCCATTGTGATTGTGATCCATGCTTATTCTGGGAATTTTGGAAGGGAAAGGAAGAGAAAGGGAGGGAAAGAAAGAAGGGGAACAAAGGGAGGAAGGAAGGGAGGGAGGGAGGGAGGAAGGAAGGAAGGAAGGAAGGAAGGAAGGAAGGAAGGAAGGAAGGAAGGAAGGAAGGAAGGAAGGAGGGAGGGAAGGAGGGAGGGAAGGAGGGAGGGAAGGAGAGAGGGAAGGAGAGAAGGAAGGAGAGAAGGAAGGAGAGAAGGAAGGAAGGAAGGAAGGAAGGAAGGAAGGAAGGAAGGAAGGAAGGGGAGGAAGGAAGGGGAGGAAGGGGAGGAAGAGAGGGAAGAAAGGTGGGAGGGAGGGAGGGAGGGAGGGAGGAAGGAAGGAAGGAAGGAAGGAAGGAAGGAAGGAAGGAAGGAAGGAAAAAATAAAGTAGCTAAAAGAAAGGAGCTTTAAAAGTAACCCCTGATTCCATGTCAATATGCATTTTGGCATCTTTTACCCAGCCTGCTTGCTGTATACATCCTACATGGCTATGTCATTCTATATGTGTGATTTCATGTTCTGCCATTCTATTTAACTTATCTTTATATAATAATCTGCTATTTCTTGTTTTTGATAAATGTATAGTAGAGGTTTAGAGCACAGACTCTGGGGGTCAGAAAAATTCGGGTTAGCATATGCACTGACAGTACTACCTGTATAAATTGGATTTGTTTTCTAGCCTCTCTGGCTTCATTTCCTTTCCTGTAAAATAAGACCGAAACATTCACTACCTCTGGTGACTGTGAGTTTTAAATGAGATCATGAAGACAGATAGTGTCTAGCATATAAGCACTCGCTAATGTTTTTAATAAGAAAAACAAAGAATTTTAATAGCTGCATTGTAGTTTATCTTAAAATATGACAAAACACAATCCCTAATTAAACCTCTGCATCAAAGTATATTTTTGTGCTTAAAACATTTCTAATGACTTCCGTGTATCTTTATACATTTACTGTATTATTACTATCAATAAGAAAAAATTAACTCAAACTACCTTAAGCACAAAGGGGGAGATCTATTGATGCCTGTAATGAAACTGCTGGATGGATATTTGGGACTCCATCCTCTTGTATCTCTTCCTCTCCAATTCTCATCTACTTTCTCATTTGCTAGACCATCTTTTCTAAGTCTGGAGACCTGGTCACAAGCAACTGCAGGCTAACATCCTTGGAAACTCATGAAAAGCGAGGGGGAAAGTCCTTATCAACAGTGGAATCATTGGATCAGGGTCATTAACATTATAGAAACTCTTAATGTATAGATACTGCCCTGTTTTCTTTTAATATATATATATATATATATATATATATATATATATATATACACACACACACACACACACACACACACACACATATATATACACACACACACACACACACACACACACACACACATATATATATATATATATATATATATATTTATTTCAGGGAGGAAGGCAGCAGGGAAGAGAGATAGAAACATCAATAATGAATGGGAATCATTGATCTCATTGATCGGCTGCCTCCTGCACGCCCCCTACTGGGGATCAAGCCCACAACCCAGAAATGTGCTCATGACCAGAATTGAACCCCAGACCCTTAAGTCTGCAGCTCTATCCACTGAGCCAAAACAGCTAGGGCTTGTCCCATTGTCTTGCTGCATAATTTTTTTTCAGACTTCCTTTGAGTTCCCCGTATTTTGGTTTCTTGGCCACTGTCAATGTGATGCCCTGAACCTCTGAAATCCTCTGTCTGTTTCTCAGGGTTGACCTGATTAGCTTGACACATTGCTCTAACTGTCCATCTTTATTGTCTGATCTGACTCATGATGCTGGTATTTCAACCCAGTCCTTTTCTGAGGACATAAAATTTGGCATATTGCGTCTCTCTCTCTCTCTCTCTCTCTCTCTCTCTCTCTCTCTCACACACACACACACACACACACACACACACACACACACACTCACAATTTATGGTCATTTTTCCAAAGCCTTCTCCTAGGGAATAAATAGGCTGCTTTTTGAAAACCAGGAGACCACAATACATTAGTTCTTTGAGGGCAACTATGATGGGTGATTCATGTCTAAGCCCCTGGCCCTGTGGAGTAAGCCATGTGGCCTCACAAAAGGACTGTCATAATCCAAATCCTGAAGGAAAAGTAAACTCTCCTGATATTTATCGAGCATCCCTTTAGTGATTGACTGCCATCTTCTACTCTGCCTGGTTGAAATCAATAGGAGGCTTAATGAAGTGAAAATGAAATCAATATTTAACTCCCATGGGTAAGAGATACTTCCATGGCTACACTCAACTGCCAACTTCCCCCATTTCCAAAGGGTAATAAGAGTTGGGCCATCTCAGCCCACAGACAAGATACCTGCACTTTTACCATAGTCATTTACTACATTTCTGCTATGTATCAGGCATTATGAGTTGGGCTTTGTCATATATATATATATATATATATATATATATATATATATATATATATATAACTATAGCCACACTATAACCCCAACAAGCACTTTATTCACTGAGTGGTAAATATGTGGCATATAAAATGATAAAATGATAAATACTTTAAATATGCTATCTAATGTAAGCCTTACTACCACACGCCTAGATCAATGTTACAGTCCGGTATCACAGATAAGGAAACTAAAGCACAGAACAAACTTGCCTGGCCAACACCTTGATGAAGTCTCATGACCATCCCACTAAGCTTCTTCCAGATTGTTGACACTCAGGACATGTGAGATAATATTTGTTGTTTTAGATTGCTAAGTGTAGGGTCATCTGTTATGCTTCAATAGATAACTCCTGTGTGATACTGACTTCCCAACACTTCTCAACTGTCTCCTCCATGTCTCCTGTGGCCAGAAAAAGTCATCAGGAGGAGGAGAGGAGGGAGCTGAGCAAGGAAGTTCATAGCATACATTGCAACTGTTATTCAGAGCTGCAGGTGACCTCTGCAGGAGGCATGAGGGCAGGACTCAGCCAGGCCAGCTGTGCAAACTCCAGCATGACCATTCACACCTGTCAGCTTCTGTTTCCTCTCCTCTTGGCCACTCCTCTTCTCCATTTTCTTATTCATCACTCCCCTACTTTCCTTCCCTCTATTTGTTTCTCGAGAAGTTCGTTTTGAAATCATCTACCTGCTTTACCAAAAACTGTGGTCTTGACTCTCAGCTCAGATTAGCCCTGAAGAGATACTTGCACAGACTGACAGTGATTCTTTGGCTCGAACAGAAAGCTGTTTTCAGAACTGAGTGTCTGATTCCGTGGCTTGGGACAAAGAGCAAGGTCCACCACAGCAGACTCAAGAGGGTTATGGCAGAAACAGGAGTACCTCTTCAAAAAAATAAAAAAGAAGTAAATGAAAAGGCAACTGGGTTGGTGGCCCAGGGACTGATCGTTATAGTGTATGAGTAAACGCTGCAGTACGTATGCAGTTCTTCATCTTTAGGAAAGTCCATTTCTTTTGACAGATTCTTAGAGGCCCCCACAAGAGTCACTGATCGGGGCTTGCATGGTCTGCAGTATAGGTCAGTGTGGCAGAAAAAGAGCACCAGCTGAGTTTGCTTACAGAGTAGACTTGGTAAGACGAAAGTAGTATTAGGAAGGAATGTGCCTAGTAGGAATGTCCAAAGTTTAACTGGGTTTAAGCGTAACCATCTATTGTTTCTGCTGGTTCCATGACTAAGGCATGAGTTTCTTCCTATGCTGTTAGTGCATTTGAGTTTTTCTGTGGCTCACTTTGGCTGTGACTGCCTCTGGGCTAGGAGCAGCCATGCATGGCTAGAGCAATTGCGTCCACCAGTGCTCTCTTGCCACAGGGCTGAAAAAATATCAAGGCTTGATTTAATCAGCCCTGCGAGCTGGTAAAAGCATATAAATGTCTTGACAGTTTTTAAGTATTAATAAAATTATATCTAAATCATTAAATCTCATGAGCACCAGCCACATGTCAGATTGAGGACTGATATGGCAATACAAAGTTCCACAGCAACAACATGAAACATGATAAAGATGAAGTACAATTAAACACAGCTTTGTAGGTTTTTGAGGATTCAGGAGCATGGGCTGTTTCAGGAGCATAACTTATCATGAATCTTGTTTTTGTTTTTTTCTTTTTCTAACAAAATCAAGTGACTAAATTCCAGATACACCTAGGTTACTAAGCAGGTTATCAGAACAGGGGCTGGCTGATCAGATGTGATTTCACGCTTGGCTGCAGCGAGGAGAAGAAAATATGAATTCTTGCTGCACCGCACCGTTGTGTTTCTGAGAGGACCTCACAGCAGCCTCCACCCCCGAATTAACTGTCCCTTTGCCAAATGATGCAAAATGTGGTTCCTCTTCATGAACCTATAAAATTAACTTTCAGTTGGTTGATTCTTATAGATGAGATCTGGGATTCTAAATACTCAGAGGCCATAGAACATGTCTGTGGGGGTGATTCATTGTCCCCCAATCAGCAGAGAACTGGAGGGCACAAAGGATGAGGAGAACACACCACTCTGCACTGAGCCCTCATGGCCATCCGGACGTGCACCCTCCCCCCTCTGCGGGGCTTTATGCAAGTCTCTGGGAAGAAATGGCCCTAGAACAGATCATGTGTATCATTCCGTGAAAAAGAAAATGTTGCTTTTTGCTTTAGAATCGGGAAGTTCTCCTAAATGTCTTGCTAAAATTCTCCTTGCTTTCTCTAAAGCCAGTCCCTCATCATCACTGACAACCTGCTACAGGCAGGCCACTGGAATGCAGGAGGAGAGGTTAAATGCTTCTATTGCTAGGGTTCCTTCAGCTTTAAGAG
Source organism: Vespertilio murinus (assembly GCA_963924515.1). Taxonomy (NCBI): domain Eukaryota; kingdom Metazoa; phylum Chordata; class Mammalia; order Chiroptera; family Vespertilionidae; genus Vespertilio; species Vespertilio murinus. Next base: position 36,029,457 of record OZ004715.1, on the reverse strand, counting down.
TTCATTAGAATCATAAATGACGCTGGCACTGAATTGAATTTCAGAGATGGCTTGTCTTATTTAGTCTTTAAAATACCTTGTGTGTCTCAAGCACACTAAAGAAAGATTCTCTGCATGTTCATTCCGTGCCTTGCTTTTATCAGTGCAATAAGGACAACTAGCAATTTAGAAAATTGCTTTAGAAAGCATTCTCAAATCTATTATCACATTTGCTCCTCTTTAATAACTTTGCAAAATGGGTTTTCTTATTATATCCCCATTTTTAAAATGAACTATCTGTAATCAAAAGAGAGAGACAACAATAGGTGTTGACAAGAATATGGAGAAATTGGAAGCCAGGTGCATTGCTGGTTGGGAATGTCAGCTGGGATAGCTACTTTGGAAAATAGTTTCATAGTTTCTCAAACACTTGAAAATGTGGTTACCAGATGAACCAGCAGCTCCACTCCTATATGTGTCCACAGAGAATTGAAAATATAGACCCATGCCATACAAAAACATATACATGAATTTTTATCATTGCATTGTTCATGCCAGCCAAAAAGTAGAAACAAGCCAATTGTCATCAACTGTTGAGTAGGTGGTATATCCATTCAATGAAATATTATGTCACAATACAAAAGGAATGAAACACAGATGCATGCTACAACAGTAATGAAACTTGAAAACATGGTGCTAAGGGAAAGAAGCTAGATATACACACAAACAAACATTGCATGATTCCACTCCTGTGAAACGTCCAGAATAGGCAAATCCATAGACACAGAAAATGATAATAATGAACACCAGGGGTAGGGGAAAGGAAAATGGAGAGTTACTGCTAAGGACCCTGGGATTTCCTTTGGCGTGATGAAAACGCTTTAGACTTAGTTAGTGATTATGGTATATACATGTTTGTGGATATATTAAAAGCATCTTAATTATATATTTGAAAATGGTGCATTTTCTGAAATGCAAATATCTCCATTACAAAAAAATGTCTGAGAAAAACAAAGAGGATATAGAATCACTTACAATTAAGATTTTTGACCATATTCCTTGTTGGCTACTTTTTTTTTACCCCTTTACTCATTTCTCTCACCCCTAAAGCCCAGGCTTCAGCAATCACTAATCTCTTTCCTGCATATATGAACTTTGCTTTAAATTTTTTTTATATATGTATATGAGAGATTATGTTATTTGTCTTTCTCTGCTGACTGATTTAACTTAGCATAATGCCTTAGAAGTCCACCCAATTTGCTGTAAATGATAGGCTTTCCTTCTTTTACATGGCTGATTAATAATCCATTTTGTATATTTATATATATTTACATTTATTTTTATAATCTCACATTTCTTCATCCACTCATCTATGGATGGATACTTAGTTTGTTTCCCTATGGTAGCTATTGTAAATAGTGCTGCAGTGAACATGGGGTGCATATATCTTTTCTAGTTAGTGCTTGTTTTTTTTTTTTGCATAGTCAGAAGTGGCATTGCTGGATCATTTGGTAGTTCTATTTTTAATTTTGTGAGG